>JAKSZT010053883.1:63416069-63783254 GCA_026826555.1 Tolypeutes matacus
ATAGATAGATAGATAGATAGATAGATAGATAGATAGATAGATAGATATAGAGGATGATGTGGCAAATGTAGCAAAATGTTAGGGTTAGGGTTATCTGAGTGAGGTATGTTGGGAGTTCTCTGTATGGGTTTTGTATTGTTTTTGCAACTATAAGTTTGAAATTATTTCAAAATAAAAAGTTAAAAGCCTATCCTAGAGGGAAGCGGATGTGGCTCAATTGATAGGGCTCCCATTTATCATATGGGAGGCCCCGGGTTCAATTCCCAGGGCCTCCTGGCGAAGGCAAGCCAGCCCATGTGGCTCGGTGAGCTGATGCAGCAGGACGACCTAACAAAGGGAGACAAGTAGACACAGAAAAACGTACAGCAAATGGACACAGCAAGCACAAGCAGCAAGGGGGGATAAATAAATAAATAAAATCTTAAAAAAAAAAAAAAAAAGCCTATCCTAGACAATCCCAAGAATAACATGCATATGTTGTTCACTTCTGGATCCTCAGAGCCTAATAATTACTGGTTCCATTCACATTGTTAACAAATAAGTTGCCATATTTTTTATCGTGATTATGAGGACAGAGAAGATAAAGGGGTAAATGGTGGAAGCTCACTGTCACCAACTTCCATGCTGCTGTTATGGTCCCACAGTGATACCAATTGGCCTGATTTTGTGACTGTAGCTCAGGCCAGCATACCTTCTAATAACTTTAATGCAGAGCTTGCCGAATGTGGGCTTTAGTGGACATATCAAAACGTTTGCCAGAGAGAGAATATACATTTAAAAATACACTTTGATTCTTCTTAAGTACAGATTTACATACCACTAGGTACAGCTTAATCAATCTCTGAAGTATGATGAGTGATGGTGGTATGGTAATGGTAGCCTCAGTCTGTACACTCCCTTTAAAAGCTTTTCCTTAGATACTTTAAGAAAAAAGTCATATTAAAAACAAAAGTAATGGGATTCCCAGACAGAAAGCTGTATTTAAATGACATTAAGGCTGTGGTTCAAATCAACAAAAGCCAGGAAATCCAATGCTAACCTTTATCCAGACTATTATGCCATTTTTTCCAACTCTGTGTGTGCCTGTGAGCAGCCCTCCCTTTGAATTTCCTGGCTCTGGCAACCAAAATCTACACGTTGCTTTGGATTACAGTACTCTGGGTCTACTATTTAATGGGAATATACCCTAAGGATATATACTTACTTGCTAGTGCTTTTAAGTGTGGTGCAGGAGCCATGAACCTGGTACTATTGTTTTTTACTATTTTTCCTTCCAAGTCCCTGAGATCCACATTTATGCATAATTGTCAATCTTGTCTTATATCCAGGTGGAAGAACTTTTATAACATCTTTGTGCTAGTATTGATAAAGTTTAATATTGTAGCTTACATGTCACAGGTACAATTCAAATGTATTTTAAATGTCTCTTCTCTCTCTCTTTTTCACTAGACATGGCGATGACTTGATTGTAACGCCTTTTGCCCAGGTATGTATTGTGCTGGCCCTGTTGTACCCTCACTGTCTCTGTTGTGGTTTTTAAAACATGGCCTCTAAACCTGACCATTTGTCTGCTTTCATTCCTAACCATTTAAAACATTTCCTTATATAGGTCCTTGCCAGCTTGCGAAGTGTGAGAAACAACTTCACTATACTAACAAACCTTCATGGAACATCCAACAAGTAAGTATTGGGCTTTTTGTGGAATTTAGATAGGCTGTTTAATAATTCCTTTCATAAAGGCAAAGATATTGAGCAGCATTTTTCAAAAATGATTATTACATGGAAACTTGCCATTTAGAGTTAAGTTAGGATACATGATAAAGTTTGAAAATAGGATGTGGCACCATAGTATTTTAGAACTGGTAACATATTAGAGATGGTCTAGTCTGGGTCATATTAATCTATTTTTAATCTTTTTTTGTCTTAGTTTCCTGGCTGCTTTGAAAAATACCACATGATGGGTTGGCTCAACAGCATGAATTTATTGGCTTGCCTCTTCCCAGGGTCATTAACATTCTGACCTTGGGTTCCCCGGTTTTCCCATCACATGGTGACATCCTAGCCTTTCTCTTCTTGGTTCTGTTGACTTCCAGCTTCCACTTCTCCATGTGACTTTGTCTTACAGAGCCTCCAATAATAGGATTAAGGCCCAACCTCATTTGGTTGTACCACAACTTAACTAAAAATACAATATTCAAAAAACTTCCTATTTACAATGGGTTCACACCCACAGGAATGGATTAATATTAAGAATGTGTTTTTTGTCTCGGGTACCTTCCACAGTACCCTTAACAGTTAGCATAACGGTTGGAGCTCAATAAATGGAAGAATGAAGTGAGGATTTTTTTTGTTGTTGACTTTTATATTTACCACTTTGGGAAGTATACATAACAGCAATGGTCATAAATTCTATTAAAATTGTTTTGGGATGAGCTATTAATGAATTCAGAAATTCACACTTAAACCTGAAGTTACCAAAAATCTCTAGTCCAAATTTCCTATAAAGTTTGATGAATAAAGTCAGAATGGTCTTAACTTCTCCTCTGCCATCAACTAACTACAGGACCTTTTCAACTCAATTAACATTGTTGAACCTTGGATTTCTCATCTGTAAAGTGGAGGATTTGTACTGAATATTCTTTGCAGTTACTTTCTTCTCTAAAATTACATCAGTCTATGAGTCTGATCTAAATCTATGCAATTCACCATTCTACGTATTTTAAAAGATCATCGCATGACTTGATGTCATCAAGATGATGGTGTATGATTCAGTTCATGTGTCAGCTTGGCCAGTTTTTGGTGCCCAATTGTTTGATCAAGAAAGCACTGGCTTGATTGTTACTGTGACTTAAATAATCAGTAAGTTGGTTGCATCTATGGCTGTTTACATTTCAAATAACTGAGGAGAGCGCCTTCAATAATGAGAGAAGTCTCATCCTTTCAGTTGAAGTCTTTATAAGGAGAAATGATGATTTTAGCAGTCAGAAGAGAAAATTTCCATCTCTGCTTCAGCCAGATGGGGGATTCATCAAAAACCTTATTGTATTTCCCAGCTTATAGCTTGCCCTATGGAATTTGGACTTGCCTCTCCCCACAGTCATGTGAGACAATTGGTATAAAAATCTCATAATAGTTACAGATATCTCCTGTTGGTTCTGTTTCTCTAGAGAACTCAGACTAATACAGCTTTGCTACTGGGAGTGGTTCTTGAGAAACAGAATCTTAAGGATGAGATTTATGAATTGATTCTCTTATCTGATTAGATTCAAAGGCACTAATGACTTTATTTATAATCATCAAGATGGCACTGATAGTCCATGCCTTGAGTTAGCAATAGAGATATGCAAAATATCACCACTTGAAACAGCTACTCACATGCTTATAAGAGGCAAGGCTCTAGGTGAGAGTGTTTTTGATACTTAAACAGAGTTTTAGTTTTGTAGAGTTAAAATTTGTAACTCTATTACAAATTTTAGTAGAGTAGCTCCTAAATACACTGGGTACAGTTAAAAAGGAAAGGTTGAACTCAAGCCTTCTGATTTTCAACTTAAGTGCCACATGAAGGATGTAAAAGTTTCTATGTGTGCTCTGAAAGAAAATCTTATTTTGTTTAGCCACAGACTTGAGGTTTCTGAAATCCAGACCCAGACTTATTGTGAACTATAACATAAACTAAATTCCCAACATTGTCTGCTGTTAATCAATTCCCAGACTTGAAACAGTTTACAGGCACAGAGCTGGGTCCCCTTGGGGAAGGAACCTGTTAGACTGCCAAAAATTTATACTATTAATCTTCCTCCCAGCATTCCCCAAAAAGACCTACGGCCTTTTACCAGGGGTAACTGTTCATTGGGGTAAAGGAAATGATCAGACATTTGGGGAATTATAAGACACCAGCTCAGAAATGATATTAATTCTAGGAGACCCAAAGCATCACTGTGGTCCACTAGTCAGTGTAGCAGCTTATGGAGGTCGGATGATCAATGGAGTTTTAATTCAGTCCATCTCATAGTGGGGTCCCTTAACCATTCTGTGGTTATTTCCCCAGTTTCAAGATTCAGCAACTAGAATCCCCACATTGGTTCCCTTATTTTGGAGAGAAAGCTGTTATGTTAGGAAAGGCCAAGTGGAAGCCACTAGAATGGCCCCTACTTAGCAAAATACTATATCAGAAGCAATAGCAGAGCCATGGTGGGATTGCAGAGATTTATGCCACCATCAAGGACATGAAGGATGCAGATGTGATGATTCGCACTACATCCCTATTCAACTCTCCTGTTTGGCTTGTGCAGAAAACAGATGAATCTTAACCAGGTGGTGATTCAAACTGCTGCTGCTGTTCCAGATGTGATATCATTGTTGAACAAATCAGCACACTCCCTGGTACCTGGCATGCCACTATTGATCTAACAAATGCTTTTTCCTCAATTGCTGTTAGGAAAGGCAACCAGAAACAGTTTTCTTTCAGCTGGCAAGGTCAGCAATATACCTTCACTGTTCTCCTTCAGGAGTATATCAACTCTCCAGCCCTATGTCATAATCTAGTCATCAGGAAACTTGGTTGTCTCTCCCTCCCATAATACATCACAAAGGTCCATTATATTGATGATATGTTGATTGAACCTAGTGAGCAGGAAGTAGCAACTACTCTGGACTTACTCATAAAGCATTTTGTGTTAAAGGGTGGAAAATAAGTTCAAAGAAATAAAAAGGCCTTCCACCCCAGTGAAATTTCTAGATGTCCAGTGGTGTTGGGGCATAACAAGACATCTCTTCTAAGGTGAAGAATAAGGTATTGATTCTGGCTCTTCCTACAACTGAAAAAGAGACACAACATCTAGTTGGCCTCTTTAGATTTTTAGACAACGTATTTATTTGGATGTGCTACTCTGACCCATTTACCAAATGATCCAAAAAGCTGCCAAGTTTGAGTGGGGACTGGAACAAGAGGAGGCTATACAACAGGTCATGCTATACAAGTTGCTCTGCCACTTGGTCCATATGACCCAGCAAATCCAACGGTGCTGAGAAAGTCAGTAGCAATTAGAGATGATGTCTGGGGCATTTGGCAGGCTCTGTAGGAGAATAACAACTCAGACCCTTAGGATTTTGGAGCAAAGCCCTGCCCTCCTCTTCAGATAACTACTCTCCTTCTGAGAAACAGGTTTTGGCCTGCTCCTAGGCCTTAGTAGAGATCAAATGCTTAACCATGGGCCACAAAGTTACCATGAAACTTGGGTTGCCTATCATGAACTGGATGTTGTCTGATCCACCAAGCCATTAAGTTGGGTGTACACGCAGCACTCCATCGTAAAATGGAAGTGGTATATACAAGATATGACTCCAGCAGGTCCTGAAGGTACAAGTAGTTTACATGAGGAAGTGGTCCAAATACACATGGTCCCCAAAACTACCACATTACCTTCTCTTTCCCAGCCCCCAGCTATGGCCTCTTGAGGAGTTCCTTATCAGTTGGCTGAGGAAAACAAAACTCGGGCCTGGTTTGCAAATGATTCTGCAAGATATACAGGTACCACCCAAAAGTGACAGCTGCAGAACTCTTACCCCTTTCTGCGATGTCACTGAAAGACAGCAGTGAGGGAAATCCTCCTAGTGGGCAAAACTTCAAGCAGTGCAACTTATTGTTCATTTTGCTTAGAAGGAGAAATGGCTAGAGGTTTGTTTGAATACTGATTCATGGATAGTTGCCAATGGTTTGGCAGGATGGTCAGGGAATTGGAAGGAACATGATTGGAAAATTGGTGACAAAGTGGTATGGGAAAGAGGTATGAGGATAGACCTTTCAGAGTGGGGAAAAAAACATGAAGACATATGTGTCCCACATGAATGTTCACAAAAGAGTGACTTCAGCAAAGGAAGATTTTAATAATGAAGTGGATTAAATTAACTGTCTAGTGGATACCAGTTGCCTTCTTTCCCCCAGCCATTCCTGTCATTGCCAAGTGGGCTCAGAAACAAAGTGGCCATGATGGTTGGGATGGAGGTTATGCATGGGGTCAGCAACATGTACTTCCACTCACAAAGGCTGACCTTGCTACATCCACTGCCGAGTGCCCAATGTGCCAGCAGCAGAGACAACACTCCGTCCCTAATATGGCACCATTCCCTGAGGGGATCCGCCTGCTACCTGGTGGCAGGTTGATTGCATTTGACCACTTCCATCATGGAAGGGATAGCATTTTGTTCTTACTGGGATAGAAATATATACCAGATATGGGTTTTCCTTCCCTGAATACAATGCTTCTACCAAAACTACCATCTGTGAACTTATAGAGTACCTTATTTACCACCAAGGTATTCCACATGGCATTGCTTCTGATGTGGAAATGGGCACATGCTCATGTAATTTACTGGTCTCATCATGTTCTCCATCATCCCAAAGCAGCGAGATTGATAGAGTGGTGGAATGACCTTTTGAAGACTCAATTACAGCATCAACTAGGTGCCTAGTGATATACTAGAAAAAGTTTTGCTTCCTGTCCCTGCAACCTTAAGCTCTGTTGGTCTACAGGTCTTAGTTCCAAAAGGAGTACTTCCACCAGGAGACACAACAATGATTCTATTGAACTTATGACGGCCACCTAGCCACTTAGGGCCCTTGTGCCTCTGAATCAAAGGGCAAGAAGGGAACTACTGTACTGGTTGGGGTGATTGATCTGATTATCAAGGGGAGATAAGACTGTAGCTGCACAATGGAGGTAAAGAGGAGTTTGCCTAGAATACAGGAGATTCCCTAGGACTTCTCTTAGTGCTACCATGTCCTGTGATTAAAGCCAATGAAAAACTGCAATAGTCCAATCAGGCAGGACTAACATGGCCCAGAAACTTCAGGAATGAAGGTGTCAGTCACCCCATCAGTCAAAGAACCACACTTTGATGAGATGCTTGCTGTGGGTAAAGGCAATATGGAATGGGTAGTGAAAGAAAGTAGTTACATATATGAGCTATGATCATGTAACCAGTTACGGAAATGAAGACTGTAACAGCTATGAATATTTCTTCCTTCTTTTGTTATAAGTGTGTTTGTATATATACATATAACAAATATCTTTGTTTTCTGCCCTATCTTATCCCCTTATCATATGACATAAGTTGTGTTACCTTCATGTCATAATATTTAAGATATAGGATATCAAGTTTAAGAGAAAATATTACCCAAGGGCTTGCACCCTATTCTGGGGAGAGTTCATGAATTTCAGTTGTATGTAGGAGAATTAAGTATTGTTAGGCAAAAATAAGATTGTTATTTTTTTATTTATTTAGAGATTAAGTATGATTTAAGGAGATGTGCATGGTAGCGAAGTTGACAAAGGGTAGACTGTGATGTTAAGTTCATGGGTCAACTTGGCCAGTTTATGGTGCCCAGTTGTTAGGTCAAGTAAGCCCTGAACCAATTGTTACTGTGAATTGGTTATCATCAGTAAGTTGGTTGCATGTATGGCTGATTGAATTTACAATCAACTGAGGAGATTGCCTTCAACAATGAGAGAGGTCTCATCTAATTGGCTGAAGGCTTTAAAAGAATTGATGACTTCAGCAAAGAGAGTTTCCATTTCTATCTCAGCCAGCCAACTTCTGGGAAATTCATTGAAAACCTTCATTGTAGCTCCCAGTTTGCAGCCTCCCCTACAGAATTTGGACCTGCCTTTCCCCAAAATCACGAGACCATTCTTATTTTAAAAATCTCATAATATTTACAGATACTCCTGTTGGTTCTGTTTCTCTAGCGAGCCCTGACTAATAACGGTGCAAGACATCTCTGTGAACCTTCACCCTTTGAGACAGCTAAATAAAGGGCAAATTCAACTGCCGTGGAATTCTGGAGGACAATTGAAACTAGAGAACAACTCAGTTAATGCTGAATTGAAATAAAATACCTAAAATTGGTGGGAGAGCAGTGGGACAAATATACTGATCCAGCCCCTCCCTCATGCTTACATCCATGTGTTTTACACAGGTCACATCAGCAGTTCCCTGACCTAGGCTCCTTCTACCACAGTATTTGAACCACCCATTGAAACAGTTTAGCAACTCACACACTTTCAAACAAAGGGAACTAATGCCATATAAACCCATGGTGGTACCTTAGTGGTCTGTACTTGTACATGCAAAGCAGTTCCCTCAAGCCAGAGTGAAATGTGGTAGAACTTTTGGCAACCTGTACACACTTCCAGCCTGGATTCTAATTGCTGGGACACCTAAAAGAAGATAGTAGGTGACAAAATATATTGACCCTATCTGGCTCTGAGGAGAATAAACTCAGTGCACAGGTTGGGATCCACTTTCCTGGAAGTTACTGGAGGCAGAAAAGCTGTGAACAAAGGGAGAGTGGAGCTGCTGAATGACAGTGAGGACCCAGGGCTGAAAGCTGGAGTGAAATTGTGGTCCAGAGTGTGGGAATGGAGCAGAGAAAACTACAGCCACCAGGGAGGAAAAACTGTATAGAAGCAAAGAGAACAACCCAGAATTTCTGAAGGAGAAACAGGGAAAAGGAAATCCTTCTCTGTGGGGGAAACAGTCTCAAGTTTACTAGGGTAAACTTGAAAGTTACTGCGCATGCCCAGTACAAGACACAGGTTCAGGTTAACTAATTGTTAGCAAGGCTCTTCTAAAGGTTCAATACAAACTGGGCCAAGTGTTGATGAAGAGTCTTAAAACATAGCCAATCTACATTAAAGATGGAGAAACTAACTTCTAGAGTTAGCACATTAAAATAATCAAATGGCCAGACATTAACAGAAGATCTCAAGTCATGCAAAGAAGCAGGAAGAGATGGCCCATGCAAGGGTGTTTGAATATATGAAAATCAATCATTGTAATACATTAACAGAATGAAGGACAAAGCACACATGATTATCTCAATTGCTCTAGAAAATTATTTTTAAAAAAACATTCAGTAAAGTAGGAATAAAAGGTAACTTCCTCAACATGATAAAGGGCATGTATGAAAAAGCCGCAACTAACCTTATACTCAACAGTGAAAAACTGAAAGTCTTTCCCCTTAGATCAGGAATTTGACACGAATGCCTGCTTTCACCACTGCTATTCAAAATTATACTTGAAGTCCTTCCAGGTCAATTAGTCAAGAAAAAAAAAGGGCATCAAAATCCAAAAGGACAAAGTAAATTCTATCTCTGTTTTCAGGTGACATGACCCTTTATATAGAAGTCACAAACAATCCACAAGAAAACTATTAGAACTGATAGATGAATTCAGCAAAGTTGCAGGCAACAAGAGTAATACTCAAACATCAGTTATGTTTCTATACTTCACCAAAGGATATTCTGAAATTGAAATTTTAAAAATCCCATTCACAATATCTCCAAAAGAATAAGATACCAAGGAATAAAATTAACTAAGGAGGTGAAGGACTTGAATTATACACCATGCTAAAGAACCAAACCATGTTGAAAGAAATAAAAATGACCTAAAGAAATGGGAACACATCCTATGCTCATGGATAGGAAGATAATATTATTAAGATGTCATTATTACCCAAAGCTATCTACAGGTTCAACGTAATAACTATCAAAATCCCAGAAGCCTTATTTGCAGAAGTGCAAAGTGCGGTCCTCAAATTTATATGGAATAGCAAGGGGCTCACAATAGCCAAATCAGTATTGCAAAGGAAGAACCAAGTTGGAGTTCTTACACTTCCCAATTTCAAAACTTACTTCAAAGCCACAGAAATCAGAAGAGTGTGGTACTGGCATAAAAATAAACATATAGACCAACAGGATAGAATCATGAGTTCAGAAATAAACCCATACATCTATGGCCAACTGATTTTTTTATTAGAGAAGTTATGGGTTTACAAAAAAAGTTATGCATAAAATCCAGGGCTTATAACAAATCAGCCAACTGATTTGTTATAAGGGTGTCAAGTACAGTAATTGGGGAAAGAATGATCTCTTCAAGAAATGAAATAGGAAAACTGGATATCCACATGCAAAAGAATGAAGTTAGACCCTTACCTTACACCACATACAAATATTAACTCTAACTGGGTCAATGACCAAAATATGAGAGCTAAAACCATAAAACTAGAAGAAAATGTAGGAGGAACCTTCATAATCTTAGATTTGGTAGTGATTTCTAAGATATTATAGCAAAAGCACAAGCAACAAAAGAAAAAAATGGATAAAATGGATTTCATTCAAATTAAAAACTTTTGTACATCAAAGGACACTATCAAGAAAATGAAAAGACAACCCACAGAATAGGATAAAATAATTGTTAAACATACATCTGATAAGGATTTAACATCTAGAATATATAAAGAACTGCTACAACTCAACAACAGACAACCCAATTTTTAAAAGTGGGCAAAGGACTTGAATAGACATTTCTCTAAAAAATATATACAAATAGCTAATAAACATATGAAAAGATGCTCAACATCCTTGGTCATCAGGGTAATATAAATAAAAACCACAGTGAGATACCATTTCATACCCAGTAGGATGGCTATAATTTAAAAAATAGAAAACAATGTTGATGAGAATGCAGATAAATAGGATGCAGTGCTGGTGGCACTGTAGAATGGTGCAGCCATTGTGGAAATCAGTTCTGCAATTCCTCAGAAAATTGAAAATAGAATTACCATATGACTCAGCTATACCACTTCTTGGGATGCACCCAAAATAATTGAATGCAGGAACTCTAACAGATATTTGTACACCAGTGTTTATAGCAGGATTATTACAATAGCCAAAAGATGGAAGCAACCCAAGTGTCTGTAAATGGATGAATGTATAAACAAAATGTGATACAGCCTTATATGTAATATTATTTAGCTGTAAAAAGGGAATGAGTTTCTGGTGCATAGTGCAACATGGATAAACCTTGAAGGCATGATGTTGAATGAAATAAGCCAGACACAAAAGGACAAATATTGTGTGATCTCGCTTTTCTAAAATACCTTCAACAAGCAAACTTCCCAGAGATAGATGGGTTACCATCTATCTAGGTAACCCAAGGGCAGTGGGGAATGAGGGAGGAAGAGGAAGTTATACCTTAATGGGCGAGTTGTTTCTGTTTGAGGTGATGAAAAAGGAGGAGCAATGAATGTCAGTGATGGTAGCACAATATTATGAATATAATAAATACTTCTGAATTGTACAGTTGAATGCAGTTAAATGGGAAATTTTGTAGTCTATTTTGGTTACTACAAATAAAAGTTCTTTGGGGGAAAAAAAAAACATCTCAGGGCTCAGACGGTCATGAAATTGAAGATCCTGGAATAGTAGGGCTGGAAGAAGGCTTCGAGAACTATTGATTCAACCTCTGCATTTTACAGGCAAAACTCGGGTCATCAGCAATCCAGTGACTTGCTAACAACTGTGTACAAGTTAGAGACACACCAGGACCAAAACCTACATCTCCTGTTTGTTTTTATTTAACCATTATTCAGTACAGAATACTATACTCTCAAGTCTTCGTGCAATTCAGTGATCTATTTTGCTCATATTTTCATAAATGAGTTTGTCAAAAGTGGAAGTAAACCCATACTTAAAATGCTCACTTTTCCCTTCATTGCTTTGTAACTTGTTTCTGAGCCTCCTTGTGAGATGACTGCATTCCCTGATTGAGAATTTCCCACAATGGTCTCGCTTCTAAATCAGCTGCTCCCAGAGTAACCTCTCTCACATGCTGCCTGACCATGTCACTCTCCTACTTGCAGCATTTCAGTGGTTCACTCTTATTTATATAAAATTTAAATGCTGGTACTTGGTACCCAAGACACCTCATGATCCAATCCAAGTTAATTTGATTAACTTGGATTGGATGCAGGAGTGGATGCAGTAATTGATTGTGTTTACATTTAATACAGTATTCATTAAAGCTAGAGGCTTGTCTCATCCCCTTTTAGTGGTACTTCCTCTTTATTCATTTATTAATGAATCCCACTAAGTACTTATTTAGTCCATACTATTTATGCATGTATGCACACATTTAACAAATATTTATTGAGTACCTACTTGGTGCTCATCATTGATGATATAATAGTGGCCAAAATAGACAAATTCTCAGCTCTTGTACAGTTTTCATTCTAGTGAGAAGTGCCTGGGGACACAATGGTGAACAATCAGACCAGATATTGCCCACATGGGGTTACATTCTAACAATTCTGGTCCCAACATATTCTATTCACCATCCTAATCATGGGCTTACTGTTCTCTTTCCCCAAAACATCATTCTCCACTCACCAGTGTCTGTCTGGCTAAATCCTGCTTGTCTGCTCTGATTCATTTCTAGTATCACCTTCACCAGAATAATTTCCTTGACCCCATCAAGCCTAAGTAGATTCCCCCCTTGCAGGCCCAGAGTACTTTGCAAACTTTATTATACCCTATTTATAGATTTCTGTCCATCACTATACTGTGTGTCCCTTGAGGATGAGAATTATGTTTAGTTTTCTTGAATTCCCAAGAATTAGCAGAATGCCTGATACATAGTTTGTGCTCTATAAATATTTATCATGCATATAAATTTCTGAATAACTATTTAGTGGGGAAAGATCACTAATTATTTAGAAAATTATTTTTTTCAGGAGTGATATCTTTGCCATCCCCACTTTGTTTGTTTGTTTGTTTTACCGAATATGGCCTCTGGGGTCATATTTATTGGCTTCATCACCCAATTCTACCACTTCAAAATTATGTTGTCTTGGGCAAGTTAAATAACCTCTTTGTATCTCACTTTCCTCATGTGTAAAACAAGGTTGTTCTGAGGATAAAATGAGTTAATATTTGTAAAGCACTTATAACAGCATCTAGCAGTTTTAGGTGCTCAATAAATGTGAGCTATTATACATCATAGTTAAATTTTTCTTGATGAATCCAGGAAGCAATAAAATACTTCCCATATACTATTACCATAAAAAAATATTCATGTCAGGTATTATTAGACCCACTCTGAGGATAAAGAAACAAAACTTAGGGGGATTAAATGACTTGCCCAAGACCATACCACTTCTAGTGAGCACAGAGCCACACCTGAAATCTGACTCATTCCATTCACTAGGCCTGTCAGGGCTTCTGGGTTATGGGGAAAAGACCCTAAAGTCTTTGGAACAGAAAGAAGTTGTGCAATAGACAAAGGTCAGAGAATGTGGGAGCACTAGAGAGTGTTTTCAGGAATGAAAATTTGAGGGGTGAAGCCCTGAACCAGGACAATGGAGATGGGTATGGTGAGGAAGAGACATGAGGATATAATTCAAAGGCTTCTTTAGCATAGCCAGACTCCAGGCTACTATATTGCATAACTCCAGAGAGAAGGCGACGGAGATGTTTCCATTTACTAGTTAGTAAGCATGGGCGTGGGAGTCCTTCCTCTGGCAATGGTATTGGGGGCATTCTTGCTGTTTATCAGCTGAAGCTACTTTCTAGCAAATCAGGTCCTTCCACAGACTTGGGGTTTTTAGCCACATGAACTATTAGGAAATGTGTACCCTAAGACCAGAAGAACCATTTACAGAGCTGACCCAGAACCTATTCCCACACTCTGGCTGGTGACTACCAGAAAACATGGCTCTTTTTTATCACCTTTGGTCCAAAGCTGACCACACTCACCAAAAAATTGGTCTCCAGCAATAACATAGTTGCATCTGAAGTTATTTCTCAAATTCATTATCCATATTTGTACAGAGTTGATCCTGTTGTTTGTTTCAAGTACTGTCTTGAAACCAAAGTCAACCAACACAAATTAAAGGCAGGGCATGTCCACCCCTAGAGCTTTATCAAAGGGAGTTAAAATTGCCCCAGTCTAGCCCTCTCTAAGACCTGAATGATGGCTTTCAGCCACAAATGGGGCAGCCTGGCAGGAGCAGGGTAGAGAACTGAAGGAACATTTAATGTACTCCATTTTATTTAGAAAATTGGATAATACCATTTTATGCACATTCTAGACCCTAGAACAACTAAAGAAAATACAAGAGGAGGACTTGAAGACAAGAATGCCTGCCAGGAGTGGATGCAGCATATTGAGAACATTTCTTCCCCACATATTTACTTAACAACTGAAACCGTAAGATTAATGGAAGTCACAGGTTGCTTCCTGGGATATTTGACTTAGGTTCTGGAGTGCCCACTCCCTGCCTTTAATGTAACATTTAAGCAATAATTTTGTCCTTGGAGTGGTTTTCATGAGACATCTGGATAGTGTGATTTATGATAAGATAAAGAACTCCCACATAGAACTATACTTTTCATAAGGCAAGATTTCCTTTATCTTTTGGTTCTTTACAATGCATAAAAAGTTGTCTGCCTGAGCTTTACCACCCAAAGGGTAAAAATCTCGAAGTTCCTCTTGAAGTAGTTTCCTTATACCTCCATGAAATGTCCCATTGAAAATTGCTTGATTGGGCCTGTGTTTCTTGGCTGCAAATTAAAACCAACATTTCCTTTGTTCCAGAAGTTAATTTTGAAAACAGCATTTTCATTTAGAGTTGTTAGTTCAAATAAGCATCCCTAAAGCATTTTCTGGCTTCAAACAAACTGATGGAGAAATGATATGTGTGAGTGAGTGTGACCCCATTCAGCAGTCTGACAACCAAAGAATGGAGGTGGAAACAAAGAGGTGTCCTCCTATGTCAATCAACTCTGTCACTAACATCACTAATATCCCTTGTGGTATTCAGGAAAGCATGTAACAGCCTTGTATGAACATTCTTCCAAAGCATAATTTAACCAATAGGTATGTAATCTTTGGGAAAGAGTTAATAACCACTTAAAATTTTTTCAGTATGAATCTGAAGTATCTTTCATGGCTTTATGTACTTTGGCATGGTACATTTAAATTAGCTGAGAATCATAAAATCTTGAGCATTCAGAGCTGGAAAGAACCTAGGCAAATTCCTTCAGAGTAAATGATGAAATATATGTAAAACCCTTCACACAGGACCTGGCACATTGTAAATCTGCAGAAATGTTAGTCACTGACTCCTCTCCTCAAGTGAGGAAGAAACTGAGAGGTTCCGGGAGTTGCCCAGAGCTATGCAGTTGGAAGGTGCCAGAGCCAGGATTAAGATTCCAGTCTTCTTATTCATACTCCAGTTCTTTCTCCACTGTGCTATTCAAGGCTGGCGATTGTTAGCTTCTGTGGCCATATTATTTTCCTAGTTGATATTGCCATCCTCGGCAACCCAGACACATAACTTCTTAGGAGTCTTCAGTAAGTTAGGGACCATTGGAAACTGGGCAACCAGTACCATTTTCTTATGGCATTCATCACAGTTTCCTAACTGGTACTTTCATGTCCCACAAGCAAAAATGCAGCTTCCAGAAGTCATCCTTTCATTTAAAATGGATTTAGCTCCTTCTTTAAGAACAGACATTATCTCTGCCCTTCCATAGCTTACATATTGATGTATAATGTGTATAACTTCCAAGAAGTCATTGAGAAAATTGGGGGTTGTGAATAAGCATGCTATCAAGGAAAAAGAGATTTCCAACATTTAGGATTTCTCTTCAATGTCCCCTTTTGCAAAAGCCTCCTTTGGAATTCAAGAAGAGGTGTAAAATAAAATTATTAAAAATGAGTAAACCCACAACTTCTCTAATAAAGGGAAAAATTGAAAAAGTAAACTATTGGAGAAGACTGATAGGGTGGGGGGGGCTAAGAACGGGGGAGAGAGGGAGGAGTTTGGGAGGGAAGATGGGGGAGGGTGAGTAGAGTGATAGGAAGAGGGAGAATAAGAGGGAAGGTAGGAGGAAGAGAAAAAAAGAAATATATACAGATTATTAATCCAATGAATATGTGCTGAATATCTATATCATACCAGATATGATACCAGATTCCAGGATTAGAAAGAGGAACAAGACTCAGTCTTTGCCCTTAAATTTCTCACAGGCAAGATGAGGAGAGACACAGTGTTTTAGTTGGCTAAAAGCTGCTGGGAACAATATACCAGAAATAGGTTGGCTTTTATATGGAATTTATTGAGTTAAAAGCCTACAGTTCCGAGGACTTGAAAGTGTCTAAATCAAGGCACCTTGTAGCTCTGGGAGATCAGGCACATGGTACACACAAAGGCAGCATGGCTCATCTTGTTGCTTTCAGCTGCTGGCTAAAGTGGCTTCCTCTCAGCTTCTGGCCCCCAGCTCTTTCTCTCTGTTTCAGAGTTTCTCTGTTCTGAAGCTTTTTTCCATATCTGCGGCTTTTTATTTCCTTGTTTACAAAGGACTCCAGTAAGATAATTAAGACTCACCCTGGATCACTACAGTCTAATCAAAAGGCCTTTAGCTGCAATAATTTACTCAAAGGGAAGGTCCATTAACCGAATCTAATCAAAAAGTCCCATCTACAATACTTTTACATGCACAGGAATGGATTAGCTTTAAGAACAGGAATTTCTGGGGTCCAAAAATGCTTCAAACTGCCACTCGCAGGAAAACAGGAATTGCTATCAGGGATCGAATCCGGGGCCTCGTATATGAGAAGCAGACGCCTGATCACTTGAGCTACATCTGCTTCCCAAGCAGTGTGTTTTAACAAGCTCCCCAGATGATTCTGATGAAGCCTAAAATTTGAGGACCGCTTTTCTATATTATTCCTGGGAGGTTCTCCAGCAGTGCGTGGGGAGTCTGGGAGAGTCTGGAGGAAGAAGTTTTGCAAATCATGTGAAGTATGATGAGAGCAGAAAAATCAGGGAACAAAGAAACAAGAAAGAAAAGGAGGAGACTCAGTATTTGTGGAACATGGGTTTATTCTCTTGTTTCATTTGACTTGTGGCATCAGCAGCCTTTTTATCATACAGAATGGTGCCTCAGTCTTACCATGAAAAACCATAAGTGAAGCATGCTAGATTGCTGTTCCTGGTGCTGTATAATTTTTAGCTAAAAAAAATCTCTGGGTCTCAGTTCCCTCAGGTACAAAATGCAGGGCCTGGATTGATTTATCGCTAAGGGCTCCTTGGCTGTAGCTTTCTACAGCACTGCCCAAAGGAATGGAGAGTCACTTTGACATTTGGTGTGATTCCTGAGCAAGCCTATCCTCTTCTGAGGGCCTCTCAGAATAGCAAACCTAAAACAGAAGGGCTGGTTAGGGACCTAGAGTAAATGCCTTCCTTCCTGGAGAGTTGGAGCATCCTGAGGCTGTGCACAGGGAAATTCCAAGCCATCTGAATGTGAGAGAAAAGCTGTCATCTACCCGTGGTACAGGATCCTGCCTTCCAGAGATAGCATTATGTCACTCGATAGCTCGTTATGGGCTTCAGAACTCCTCAGTGGTCATAGAGAGTGTGGTTGGCGGTTGGTAATACAAACTTTATATAGCGCAAATTCAGGCCTTCTTTTCTCTCTCTCTCCACAGGAGGTCCCCAGCCGCTAGTCAGCCTCCTGTCTCCAGAGCCAACCTGCAAGGTAGGCCATATCATGACGTCTGTCTCTATGTTGCAAAATGATAAACGTGCCTCTTATTCTGAACCTTTTTTTTTTTTTGTAGAATATCTTTTATTTCTGAGCATAAATTGTTGAATGATGCAAAGCAAGTTGTATGATCCAAATCAACATTGCCTGGAAAATCAGGCTAACTGTTGAACTGAACCTTTTTTTGAATCACAGCATTCCCCTGTATATCTTGACCCTCAAAACCATATCTTCTGGTGACTTTTTTCAAAGACATAAAGAAGATTTATTTCATTCCATATGAAACTAAATTAAAAGCAGTATTAAATAATTTTCCCATCATATGCCCAGGCTTTCAGAATGTGATGGATGTGTGGTAATGCTGTTTCCCAGAAGAGGAGCAGGAGGCAGGGTTGTATCGATAGTGTGCCTTGACCTCAGCTTGCTGGCCCCGATGAACTCCAGGAGAGCTAACCTCAGAGGCCCTGAGGTACCCCACGTTGGCCTGAAAGCCCCGCAGGGTTTGTTAGTGGTTTTCCTCTTAGCATCAACTATAGAACCCACTTGAAGCTACATCTTTTCCAGGTGTGAAACCAAAGGCTCATTCCAGGTCACAGATCATTTGTCTTGGAGCTCATCCAATGTTGATCTCCAAAGATGTTTTAAAGAAACCTAACTTCTCATCTTTCAGTACCACGTATCCACTTTTCATGTAGAGTTGAGAGCTGCCAAAGGGAAAGGCCACCTTGAAGAAATACCTTGGAAATATGTTGAACATAAATTCTTCTTAACATAAAATGCAACCAGTTAGATGACAATTTTTAAAGTCCAAGATAGAAGGATTTCCACTCCCCACCCCCCTCCCCCCAAATCTGTCGCTGTTGCTGTAGCCGAGGGTTTGAGTAAAACCACAGGAAAAACAGTTAAGATGAACTCATACTGAGATCATCGAACTCCTAGCATTGCCTTGTACAGTTTTCTATTCACAGCAGTACTATTCCCTTCTCTTTTACTCCTGGTCTTCCTTACTTGGTTGTTGTATTCCCTTGCCAATATCATGTCCATAAGTATAACAGTATTGCAAAAGTCCAATTTCTAAAAGAAAGGAACAAAGGCAATATATTCTACTGGCTCATTGGCTTCTGAACTATTTAAGGCACAAGTTTAGAAAATATGTTTATGAAAGTTTGAGAGCAAGAATAAAAGTGAGAGATATTAAGGAAAGGTGATTTACCTCTAAAGTCCTATGATATGAAATAGGAAGAAGTAAATAGTACTCTGTGGACTTCAAAAGCTTGGTGTGCTGAATGTGCTATTTTCTTTAGATGTTTTATAAAAAGAAACTAAATAGAGTGTTTTAACATATATTAGTGTAACATCCTTGGAGATCAAAGGATATGGTTTTGAATCTTCTATCATTTTGTCATATTGGCCTACCAGTTAGATGCTGATGCTCACTTTTCTGTTGACCAAATTTACTAAGATGCTTTTAACATTGATATGAACACTTAAACTATGTTTTCTTTTTCTTGTAATGAATATGGAAAAACATTAGGCAAATATGTGATGTTTGTGGTTCTATAAATTAGCTCATTAGCCATAGATTCTATTGGAAAAATCATTTTGTGATTATTGGCACAGTAACTACAGCTTGGCAGCTAGAGATTCTTTTGCTAAATTCTTTTAAAACAATGGAGCATAGAAATGACAATACCACTTAGGCAATATGTTTTTGTCTGTCTTTGTAGCAAACTACAAAAATTCTGGCTTTTCATTGGGAATAAAATGTAGTGATACCAATTATTACGTAATTATAGGTTTCAAAATCTTCTTAACGTTTAACCACAGTCAAAAAAAAGGAAGGAGGAGACACACATCCTGTGTTTTGTTCTTATTATCAGTTTAAATAAGTCAGGCAGATTTTTCCTGTTATTTTAATATTTATCAGCATATGACAAAGAGGTGTGTGTGTTTGAATAGAAACTTTAAAGGGGAATGAAAAAATAAGTGGCTCAGGGCATACAGAGAATTGATAGCTGGATGCTGATTTAAAATATAATTTTTCATAATAATAAGATCAGGTTTTCTTTTACTGATGTTCATGTATTGAAGTTGCCCTCATGTATTTCAAATGAAATCTAAGATAAAAGATACCAGAAACCCACAATAATTTAAACAGATTTAGCCACAAACCAAGTTTGTTAGTAAAGCCAGCCTGACAGAGGTAGCTGTATTCTTATATAGAAACAAATTTGAGAGAGAAAAACAGAAAGCCAAAACTTTTTTAAAGGCTTTATTTTTTTCTCCGCAAGGATCTAAATGAAAGAAATGCAATTCCTTTTAAAAATTGTCAGGAACTATGGTTAAATTGGTACATTTACCCTCACAAATTGATCATTAACTGGAATAAGTCATTGGGGAACTCAAAGCAAATCTCTCAATCTGAAGTACCTTTCTTCCCTTTTTTTTACCCAAGGTTACTCTTCTTAGCTTTCATGGCTCAACACAAATTCCCCTCCTCTGGGAAGATGTCCTAAATTTTTCCCAGTCAGCTTGACTGCTCCTTTTTCAATGCTATGACAGTTTGACTCCAGGACATGCTGGAACTCGTGGCTTGTATATTGTCTCCATTAGAGTGTCAACTCCTTGAAGGTGGGGGCTTTGCCTTGCTCATCTCTTTATCATCCTTGTTGCTTCAAATACTTATTTTCACATAGTAGGAACACAGTAAATATTGAACTGACTAGGACAACTACATTACGTTTGAGAAATTTATCTTAAGGAAGATACTTATAAATTAAATTTTAAAAATATTAGTCACAACATTTTTATCTGTGACTAAGAATATATTCAATTGTGTTTTTTTTATTTAAATACATATTATTGCATTGAAGTTAAAAGAAATTTAAAACATACTCTGCAACTGTTTGTATATATGAGGGTTCTCAAAGAGGTTTTGAGCAAAAAGAGTTAAATCTTAATAGCTGGCACTTTGAGTAAGAAAACCAAAGTCAAGTAATAGAGAATTTAAAACCCAGAAAGAAGACGAGCAGTATGGAAATCATATGCTCCCAGGTGTGGGGGAAAGATGCAGTAAATCCTCCTGGGTTTTAAAAAAATATTAATGCTATGAAGCTTAATGAACATCTCCATTTTTATAACATTTTGCCTTTTTTTCCAAACATGAATTCCTGGCTGACTCTATATGGTTCTCAAGGATTAAAAGGAGAAAGGGGGAAAAAAATAGAAGGAAAAAGCATTTCTAAACAAGGCGGGAACTTGGGTTCTGGTCTCCTGTACACATTCAAAATGGAAAATTCTTAGGATTTCAGGGCCCAAAACTATTCTCAACAGACATAGTCAGAAAATTGAGGAAAATGCATGTGTGTATGTATGGGTGTTGGATAATTGTCCTACTTTCTCCAGTCCTTCCATAATGCTTTTGCATGTAATATGTATTTCACTGTGATTACAGGGATGTCGTGAAAGTAAGACTTCACTGAGAAGATAATTTTGCAAGCATTTACCCCCTTTACAAAATGATTCTTTGCTTTACAAAAGAATTAGAGAAATGATCAGCATCTCTGATTCATACAAATGTGACATGATTTATAGTAATATGTGTTAGGTATACTCATTTTAGCAGCCAAGTTGATGTGTAAAACAGGGTACAGCTCTACTAATTTTCTTGTTCTAAAATTTACCAATAAACATATTGCACAGGAATATCACCACTTGTAATAGATCATATGTTATGATGAACAACCCGGAAGTCTATGGGTCATTGCAAATGATGGTAAACCATGTCACAAAGATGACTAAAGATTGCCTTGATGACTTCAAGCGAGACTGCTGCAGACCGAAAGTCTATCCCAGCCTACAGATCCATGTCCTTGGTTTATGGTAGTTTTCAACACCCATCAATTATAATGTTTCTCAAGAAAAGTGGAGGGCTTTCCAATGAAGTCTTAAACAGTTTAGCCTAAGTGAGAAATAATGTTTATCAGTGCTCATGGGAATCCATTTCTTCATATATGTGGTATATACATACATACCATTCTGGGATGGAAATGGCTCCTTATCAATTAGTAAAACAGAAGTAGAGGCTTTCACCAAGGAAGACTTCTATTCTCATATGGATTCTTCTCCTATCTTTACTTGATTATGAATATCACCCTGGAAGTTCTTGTGGGTATACCAGATACAGGTCTGTTCAAGTGGTAGACAAGGGTCTTGAAGAGTTATCATTGATTGTAAGGAATTTGGAAATTCATGATATTAGTTCAGTTCTCATTCTTTGTCAGTTTCCAGGACCTAGGAGGAGAGGAGGCCCCTGGGGGCGCTCTTAAAGGGCTCTCTCAGAACCACAGCAAGGGTCTGACGGCCCATCTGTCTCAGATGCCTGGAAATGAAGCACGACATAAGCAGAACCTTTGCTTGGTTTCTGCATTAAGCAAGAACTGTAAGGCAGTATTACAACACTTGTGGGCAAATGCGAATAAAAATAAATCCCATTGCCAAAGGCTGTGGCCACTTGTGAGAAAGGAGGGATTGGAAAGAATGACCAAAAATAAATAAATAAATAAAAGGAATTGAGGGAGGAATGGAGAAATAGAAAGAAGAGAGAGAGAAAGAAGAGAAAGGAGAGGGGAAAAAAACTAGAAATATCAAACTATTTTTTCTTCGGCGTTCTGAATGGTGTGTGACCTGAATTATTGGGATAATCACGTTCATTACTCACCTTGAATGTTTAGGTAGCCTGCAAACAAAATGATAAGGCAAATGCACTAGGAAAGCCCTGCTAATTTTGAGAATAATTCCCAAAATGGTTGTTTTGTAAGAATTGCTTTTGTCGAAAATAGCTCTCTGGTGAAAGTTTACTCCAGAGCATCAACATTGAGCTATTTATATTGATTTGCAATTATTTCATGCATGTCTAAAATTAAGTACGGGTAGTCACAAAACTATTAACAAGTCAGCTAAAGCGTGAATACTTAAAATGTTACCCTTGAGCAAACATTGCCAAAAATAAAGTCCTGCTTATTAATGGTCATTTCACTAGTTCAAAATTAATTTCTAAATTTAGCATGAATGTTTCTTCATATTAAATGCAACCAATGAAACCCGCAGCATCTAATGTCTCTCACTTGCTGCTTGAAGAG
Source organism: Tolypeutes matacus (assembly GCA_026826555.1). Taxonomy (NCBI): domain Eukaryota; kingdom Metazoa; phylum Chordata; class Mammalia; order Cingulata; family Chlamyphoridae; genus Tolypeutes; species Tolypeutes matacus. Next base: position 63,438,601 of record JAKSZT010053883.1, read on the forward strand.
TTGAGTCCATTCCACGTTGACTCCACTTCGTGTTTTTGTACTGCTGAGAAACACCATTCACCCCCCATCCCCCCAAGTTGGAATCATGCATGTTAGTAAGTATTTCAGTTATGCTATTGACGTCAATGGAGTCATTAAATAGATTGCTGGCCCTCCCAGAGGCAAATCACTGCCAGGGACCTAGATACAGACACGTTTTTTTACAAAGACAGCCATCAGGTTTTGCTATTGCAATAAGCCAGAGAAGGGGAAAAGTTTATACTGTAGCAGACCTATCTCCAAACAGTTTCTTTCTTTCTTTTGCACTTTATTTCCGGCCTTTCTTTCTCTTTGGTTACAGTAGGATCAGCCAGATGCCCAGATATTGTTGCCTAAATGTTTTGTGTGCACAATCATCTCCTGCAATCGAGACCCTGACTGGAGGCACCACACTTTCAAAAACCAGTCTCACCTTTTGCTCCACACAGCCCAATTGTCTTGGCAAATCACTGTTGTCTGTCAGTAAGACTGTGTTAGATATATAGGTCCCTGAATAAACTGTCTCTTCTAAACAGCACCCCCCCACACCCGCATGCGTGCACACACATACACACACAATTTTGTCCCTTCTACAGCCTCTGTGGCTTGAAGCTGCAGCCCTTCATTGATGAATCAACCTTTATGCACTGTGCTGCGACACCAGGGCTCTGTAGCAAAAGGGTGGAGGAGGAGGCTAGGAAGAAAGAGTCGCTTCTCTCAGCTGCCTCATCTGCAGAGCTCCTGCAGGAGGCTATCCACGTGCCTGTGTCCTCCCAAACCCCAGCTGCCACCGCCCTCAAGCCCAGTCAGGCAGCTCCCAGGCGTTCCAGAGAAAGCCTTTTAGAAAACATCTGCCTCTTTCAGGATACTCTTGATAGCTCTATTTATCTTGACAGCCCCAGGAGTCAGAGCCAGAGATTTGCCTCACACCTGGATTCTTCTACCTCTAGCCATCTTGAGCAGACAGCTTTCTCAAACTCTAATTGTCAGAATCCACCATGTGGGTTTGGCCTCACAGTCTCCCTTCTCAACCCCTACCCCTTTGCTCTTTGGACTCCTCCAATTCTTTATCAATAAATGTGTTTATCAGCGCCAGACATCTGGCCACCTTTGGTAACTGCTTGTGGTTTGTCTGCAAACCAAGATCCAGCCCCCTCCGTGACTGTTTCTTTTCTGGTATTCCTGGCTTGAGCAGCAGCTTCAACAACCACCCTTAAATCTTTCTCTTCTTCACCTCCACAGCCAATTCCTTTAGTTTTTTCTCTAATCTGTCCCTCTCCTCCTTTTCTGCACTGCCTTTCCCTTCGTTCAGTCCTTCGGCCTCCTGTAACTGGACCATGTGATAGACCTCCACCTGGGCTCGTTGTCCTCACTCCTGCCCCACTCCAAGCCACCCTCCTTTCTGGTACTAGAATTATTCTACAGTTATGGTTATGTTATTTCCCTATTTGGCTCTCCTTTGCCTTCAAGATAAGATCCAAACTTCTTACCAAGTATGCAAAGTCCTTGGAAATTTCACTCCTAACTCCTTCTTGTCCTTATTTCCTGATTTACCCCCCCCCCCCGTGAACAGACCATAGCTGAGGTACACTGAACTTACTCTCCCTCATACACGCCAGGCTCTTCTTGACCTCTTGCTTTTGTACATGCTGTTCCCTCTGCTAGATTGCCTTTTACTTGAAATATCATTCACATATCCAGTTCACTAATTTTCTTACATTGTGACCATAAACAAGTTCTCTGATTCTTCGATACTGGAATAAGAATTAAAATAAATATTTATTATATGCCATATATATATATATATGTGGGCCTAGTATATAAGATGTGCTTAGCAAATAATATGTCCTTTACCCGTTGCCATCTGGAAAATGTTTTTTTCTTCTTTCAGGGTTCACCATATAGGCCATCTTCAGGATGTACCCTCACTATTCACCCAAAAGGATTAGTCGCTCTCAATTATTGCACTTAACTGTATTGTAAATATTTACATAATTTTCTCTCCCCTTCTAAATGAGGTTCAAGTACTGATCCACTTTTCTATATCCCCAATTTATAGCATAAGACCTGGAACATTGTAGGTGCTCAATAATTGTTTATGTAATTTTTAAAAATGCAAATGAGTGCATCCCCATGCCTGAATCAGAAAGTATTGGAAAGGATACAAGGCTTGTATTTGGTTTTGTTCAAGCTTGCCTAAATATCTTCTAGCCCTCGAGACATGTTGCACAGTACTGACGTCCCTGCCTGATTTTTACTACATGTGACTTTCCTTGTACTTGAGATGAATTCTTTATTATCCCTCACTTAAGGAAGAAGTGGCAATATTAAAAGAAATGGAAAAAAAAAATCCGACTAAATGTGAATAGTTGACCATGGTATTTTTAGTGCCTCATACAATGCCTGGCACACAGTAACTATTTAAATATATTGAATTAAATTGGGTTGGCAACCCAGCTCAATCCTTCAGACAAGCTACTTCTCTGAGACTCAGTTTTCTTAGTTGTAAAATGGGATTATTATATTCTATCTCACAAGGTTAAGGTGACGATTAAATGAGAAAAGTGTTGTACAGTGCTTAGGTGTAGAGACTCCAGAGACAGACTGCCTTTTTCAAATCCCAGCTCCACCACTATGTGACCTTGGGACAAATTACTAAACCTCTCTGCACCCCAATTGCCTTCTCTCTAAAACTGGAATGGAAACTGTACAGAGTTTGTACAGTGTGGTTGTAAGGATTAAATGTGTTAATATATGTAAGGCAATTAGAGCAGTTCCTGTCTAGTGTGATTAGCGCTATATAAAGGGCCTCAGGTATTTCCCAGCACATAGCGGGGTCAGCATGTGTCAGCTAAGGACTGAGGCTGGTTGGTTTGTCTCAAAAGAGAACCAAAACAGAAAGCCCCTTTGAGATCTTTCTAAAAGGTTCTGGTCTACTTCCCTGCCATAGTAACACAAATGAAAAGGGAATTTTTCTTTGAAGTTCAAGTTCTTTCCCCCCTGCAACCATAAAATCAGATGATATGGAATTAGATATAGAGCTGAAGATAGCATTTGCCAGCACATACACTGGATGGCTGAGGGGACTGGCAGGAGAATGGAGCTGATGCCAAGTATAAGGACACGGTATATAAGCATGGCTTCTTCCTTTTAAAAACGGAGTGCAGAGAAGAATGCCAAATCATTTAGGATTCTGAAAACTGTGTCCTAGTTAACTGAGAGTTTTCTCTTGTGTATGCCTGAGAGAACTTCACTTTATAAGAGAAAATAATTTCAGCCATGCAGCTCATTACAGTTGTATTTCAATCCAGTGCTCAGGGTGTGGTATGCACCTTCACAGGCACAGGCTTTTCCACCCAGGTAGCTCAGCACAGAGTAGGAACAGGAGCTGGTGCAGAGCTTCTTTTCGGAGAGAACGCGAAGCCTACTAGCAGAGTCCAGTGTTGGAAATGGTTTTGATTTCTTTTGGAAATACTTTTATGCCCTCTCCCAATTACTTCTGGGAAGGAGAAAGCATTCTCCTTACCACCCTGCCTCCCTCTCCTCTTTTTATTGAGAGGGAGAGGGGACGAGAATAAGGCTGGGGTTGGTTTAGAAAAGAATGAATATGGAAGTTTGCTAAGAGATAAAGCAGGAAGGAAGAAGACCTTCTTAGTTCCTTTTTCTTCTTTCTGCATCCCAAGATCACAAGATAATGGGGGCAGGGTGAGCCCTTCCTTCTCATCAACCCCTTGCCAGCGTATTATGGAGTTGCCTCCAGAGCTGTTCTCGGAAGCCAGAAGAATTTCAGGGAACAGTCTTTCACCCAAGAGAAGAGAAACAAAGCAGGGACTGTCCCCTTGAAACAGAGAACAGGCAACAGAACTCACTGAATCAATTTCTTGGTTTATTGTCTTGACTTCCTCCCAGCCAGAGTGTTGACAAGTACCAAAAGTAACCCCTCAGATTTTTGTAGACTTTTCCTTCCCCCTTTCTGGCTCTACTCATGGAGTGAGCTGGGGCCATGGCAATTCTCCAATTCATTTGATCCATGGAGGCAACCAGGTCAGATAAAGCAGTCTTTCCCTCTGCCCCCTCAGTTGTACTTTGGGCTTTAAATGACTAGGGTCTAGCCTGGCGGTACTACTGATCTAGTAAATTAGATCATTTCTAAATTCTCACATTTCTATCTCTGGAAGTAGAAGAGGAAAAGAGCTAGTAGCTATTGGGCTCCTGTTATGTGCCAGGTACTGTGCTAGGCTATTTGCATATATTCTCTCACTTAAGTCTTCCAACTAAACTGTTTTGCAGATATTATTGTTCCTATTTCACTGACTAGGAAAAGGAGGTTCTGGAGCTTTCTTCCAGATAAAATGGGAACGGAAACTCAGGTCTGTATTTCTTAAAAACCCATTCTACTTCCTCTAGAGTCTAGACCACACTGCCCCTGCATCCATCATCCACCCCATTGTAAGTCTCAGATGTTACAGCTAACAGAAAGGGGGATGGTGGAAACTCACGAAAGAAGAGCAAACAGGGTACCTGGATGATCTTCAGCCTTAATTCCGACAAAATAAAAATTTTCTTTACTTTCTATGTCATCTCTGTTTTCTTGGAAGCAGTATGTAAATGTGTAAGTTTTGGAGAAATATATTTCAGATATGACTACTATTCATTCCTCCATTTATTCAGTGAACATGTATTAGGTACATAATGTATACGAGGCACTGTGTTTGACCCTGAGGAAGGAGTGATGAAGAAAATGAACTCAGACCCCAACCTTATAGAGTTTACAGCCCAGGAAACATTAAATGAAAAAATACCTGATTATACATTTGAAAAGGATAACAAAGGAAAAGTACAGAATGTTATGAAATTGCCTCATTTTTAGCTGTAAAATTAGGAATAATTCTAGTACTTACCAATAGGGTTGTTGTGATGTTTAAATGAGATGTTAAATGTAAAGCATTTAGAGCACTTCCTAGCATCTAGCAGTTTTAATATTTGCTCTATTACCATTATTTAAAATTTGGGACTAATGTAGATTAGGGCACAGAGAAGACTTCTATAAATAAGTGACCTTGAACTTGAGACTGAAACAATGAGTAGGCGTGGGGATGGGTGGAGGGCCCCACAGAGAGTAACTAACACACTGAAAGGTGGAAGACGACCTGTACTCCTAAGAGTGATGGGGCTCAAGGGGTAAGGGATGAGACTAGGATGTTCAGAGGACCAGACTGGGCAGAGCACTAGTGGGCCATGGTATAACATGTAGATTTTATTCTGAATGTAGTTACGCGTGGGACGGTGGGGGGGGGCGCACTAAAGGATGTTGAGAAGGAGCTTGACGGCATGTGATTTGGATTTTAAACACAGCACTTCTCCCTGAGCCCCAAGTCTGGGTGAGGGCACCTCCTATGTGATGCCCCAGCACCTGTACTTTCTCAGTCATGGTACTCAGCACCTGCCTGTCCATCCAGTTTCACAGTTAATAAGGCAGGCTCTGAAGCTAGACTGCCTGGGTTTAATTCTGGCTCTATACCATTCTTTCCATTTGATTGAAGACAAATTATTCAACATCTCTTTGCCTCGGTTTCCTCATATGTAAATTGGGGATGCTAAGAGTAACTGCCACATAGAATTATGAGAGCAAATTTCATTAATGTAGGTAAAGTGTTCAGAACAGCAGCTAGCACGCAGAAAGCACAAAGTAAATATTAATTGCTTTAATATACAGTAATAGCTGTTCTTCTTTACACCATTAGACTAAGCTCAGTGTCTTGCACAAGACAGATGCTCAAAATATATTTACTGAAAAAAGAATGAACAAAAAAAGAGAGGTAGTACAATGGATTGCAAGTAAAAGCAGTAAAAGACTGCTGTCCTATTCATGACAAATCCTTGAGTCAGGGGCATATTCTGATAAGGAGGAGTCTGCTTAGGGAAACAGAAACTGAATAACTTTGGAACTGCCCAGCTACTACAGTTTTGAGGAACTTGAAAGAGTGTCTATGGGGCAAAAATTTGCTTCAAAATCTGTGTTGCCCATCTGGACTGCCATCTGTACAATAAGAAAATCGGGCTTATGAAAGAGCTTTTTCACTCTCTTAGGCTATGTGACTATCGCTCTGGAAGGCAAAGGAAGGGCTAAACCTCTGGAGTTGTCCATTTACCAGTTTTGGGAGAACAGCCCCCCTCAAAGGGCCAGTCATTCTACCAAGAACAGAACAACCCTATGACCTCCTTTTCATCCCTGCATTGCTAATAAGTTAATCAGGGCTTACTTTTATGAAATAAACACATGCCTTAAGTGTGGCGCGTAAGCATTGGAAGAGGCTTTTCACATATTTGTACAGCTCAGAAGTCTTTGAAGCATGCAGTGGCAACCACTCCTTTATTTCTCCATGCAGCTGCACAGAGTACCTGTGTCCTGACAAACAATAAATCCTTCAGCTCCCTGAATATTCCAGTTCTATGTTGTGTGTGTATGTGTGTGTGCATATGCATGCGGTTTTGTTTCTTTTCTGTCCTGGGGAAAAATGAGGGTGCTTTGCATGCTTTTGTCAACACAATGGACCTTTGTTCTCACTGACCTGGTTTTCCACTTTTCCCTCCCTCTCTCATCTCAAGTTTAGTCAGACCACCTCTCTTCACTATAGATAATTTGTAGGCCTTTCCCTGATTCACCCCTACTTCCTCCATGATCCTCACCCTTCCTATATTTCATATAGTCCTCTTAACCTGATTCATAAACTTACCTTTGGAAATCCTCTGGCAACTAGTCCTGCCACTGTCAGTAACTGCCCACTCCATTTACATTATATTGACTGACACTTGTCCTAAGTTGCTTTTAAAAAGCTCATAAGTAATTTATGTTCTGAGTATAAGTTCTCGCTACACGGTTTATTGGTTACTTCAAGTTTATGTGTATTCCTTGAGGTAAAAAATGTCATATTATGGTCTGTCATAGAGTCAAGGTGGGGGTAGAGTGAGGATATTAAGGTGAATAAGACCCAGAGTTTGGTCTTGAGTTTGTATCATCTGGAAGTAAGATTCCAAAGAAGAAGATACATGAGGCTAACCAACCAACCAACAGAAAAATCTCTCTTGGGAGTCAGACCAGACTTATGTCCAGCTCTACCATAAATAAAGTTTATAAAATGCAAGAAAACAAAAGAGTCTACCCTATATTCCTTCTGGCTAATTGAGACTTTAATTCAAAACAAGATAAAATAACCATTCTTCCCAGATGACAGATTTGATTTGAAAACCATATGATGGCAGTTTGGAAGTCCAGAAGTGCTACGCAATTGCAAAGCATTGCCATTTTAAGCACCCTGACAGTGCCCAGGCAGTGTGTGCCAACCACATGATCATTCCAGTCTCGGTTTCTGAATGCTCATAGTGGGATTGGAGGGGACCAATTAATTAAACTTGTCTCTTTGCTGAGTTCTGAACCAATTAAGAAACAGACCATGGAATCATATAGGGATTAAAATTAGTCTTATTGGTGATAAACCTGGATTAGCAAAAGCAAATTTTATCTATAATCAAAAACAAACTTCCTACTCCTCCCCTCCTAAATTCAATTTATTCACTAGTGATCATTAAAGAAGCCAGCAACTGCAGGCCTCACATCCCAGGAGCAGAGTCCACCTATGGAAGAGAGGAGAGTGCTTGAGGCCTGTGGGTAGGTCTGTCAGTGAAGGCGTCAAGCAGAGGCTGAACATGTTCCGCTCCCTTTTCTCAGTCTCACCTATCAGGTGACTTACTCCTGGGAACCTTGGAGAGAAGAGCAAAGCATTCTTGTCACTACTTTTGAAAAGGGAAATTTCCTATTTATGGACCAAGAAATGGGTGGACAAGGGAAATTTTTTTTTCCTCTCTACTACTTGACACTTTTTGTTCTCTTAACCAATGGCACTTTAGCGTGTGGTCATCCAGCGGTTTGGTGTCCCCCTTAGGAGACCTGCAGTTTATCAGGATAATCCTCCCTCTTAAGTCCACTTCCATTACCACCTCCTGCTTCTCTGTGTACTTGGTACCTATAACGATTCTCTTCTGAAATGGATCCAAAGAACAGGTTTAAATATGTTAACTCTGGGTCCCCAAAGTGCCCTAAAATTCTCTCCATATTTGGTTTCTCTTCTCAAATGTGCCCAGGCACATTATCCAATACAGGTCACCAAGGTTTCCAAGAACCCAAATAATGGCATATAAATATTACAAATAATGGAACACCATAAACCTCTAGATATAAATAACGTAAGTTCTATATCCTGTCTGAATTCCCAGGTGAAAAATTAAAGTCCATAAATTAAATTTCCTTGCCCTCATGGGTTGGACTCCAAAAGAGAAACAAAAATCTTCCCTCCTCTCTTTCTTACTCTTCCTAGTCTCATTCAAAGAGGAGTTGCTCAGATGTTTGAGTAGACTTTGGATTATTTTAGCAGCTGCTTTCCTGTCACTAGTTCCTGACAATGAATTAATCCAAACCAAGTCTCTCATATACCCACTTCTTAAAGTGCCCAGAGTGTTATGTAGGACATGTAACATTATCACAGCAGTTTCTCCCACCCATGAAACTTAGAAACACAGATTCCTTACCCTACACGAGTTTATACAAGCAAAATAATGTCCTTGAAGCCATCACATAAACAGTCTGGGCCCCTGTTGTTAGCAGGAGCCACTGCAGAGGAAGCAGAATGAGAAGAGAAAGAGAAATCATGAGAGAAAACAAAGTCTTGGCTTTCAACAATCATGAAGACCAATCAATTTTGCCCACGGTCTAGAGCCCATAACCTATTATCTTAAACTCTATTGGGAGAAATATCTCAAAAAGAGATTGATTTTTGCCTGCAATCTCTCATGAGGTCAAGGGTGAGGTGGGAATCCTTTTTATGTATTAGTTATGAATTCAGAGTGGTATTTGAAATATTCATATGCTCTTACCAAATTTGGAAATTTGAATGACAACCTTATTCACCAAGTCTTCCTTGAGCCTCTTTCCTTCTCAAACCTAAATATTAAAGCCTCTTTATCTCCATTTTCCTCCTGAGTCTCGTGTTCCTGTCATAGAGGAATCACTTGTCAAGTGGTGGGACCCCCCCCCCCAACCCCTTTGGGAGCACATTTGCCTAGTTCATCATCTTCTGTTCACTACAGTTCCAAGCTTCTGCTCGCAACTCTATTTTTGCATCCCCAGTAAGATCTCTGGGTATTTTAACCCTAAAGAACACAGCTCCTGTAACTGCCTCTGGTCTTGAATATCTCAGGCCTATCAACCCGCCTTCAAGGTAGTTTCCTCCTCACTCTCACATATCTTTGATAAAGAATTGCTCTCAGTAAATTACTATGTTGAACCTACCATCTACACTTTCTGGGTTATAAAGAATTAGCAACTTTAAGAAATTAACATCTTTTCTCCAAACTCTTGCTTTAGTGAGCCATTTAAACCATCACTGTTTTGGAAAAAATGAAATGAGTTTCCCCGGGAAGTGGTTCAGTCTGCATTCCTCTGCTGGAAGACCACATGTCTAGGCAGATGTGGAAAGTTTAACTTGGGATTCTCTCATTCAGAGGAAGGTTGGACTCAGTCAATTCTGAACATTTTCCTGAATTATGAAAATCTATGATAGAAACATGGTTTGACAAATCAGTTTCCCCCGTACACTACCCCCAAGGTGTTTTGCTCATTTCCAAAGAGCTGTCTCTAAAGCATTTGCTTCAGATAAAAGGGGTGGGGAAGCATGTGTTAGCATAATACTGAACCCTATTAAGTACCAGATTTGCTGTTAAGAACTGTGCAAATGATATGTCTTTTAATCCTCTAAGATCCCTTATGAAGTCAATATTATTATCCTAGTTTTTTTTTTTTTTAACCAAGGAAACTGTGCTGCAGATTATGTAACTAGTAGTGGAAGACACTCTGCTAGTAATAAGCAGAGATAATTTGAATCCTGACCTGTTTGGTGCCAAAGTCTGTATATTTGGCATTACTTCTCCATCCTATCAGGTAAGCAAAATTTGTGCAAGTGGAGCCTACACAAGTGCCTGTTTTAAAGGTGCATACACACTTGTGATGATGTTCTCAGCATCTGTTGCTCCAAATATGCTCAGCTTTTCCAGGTTCTAGAAATGGAGAGACTCTACGAGAAAATGTTTCAAACCCTTGTCTTCCCTCAGGGGAAAAATTGAGTCAACAGGGAGGTGATAGTGTCATCTTCTCTTCTAGGAATAAATCCCCTTCATTTCAAGACTTTGGGGTTTTGAGGGATAGTGGGAAAGGGAAAATTTGTAGGACACAGGGCAGTGGGAAACTTATCTCCTAAGCATTATTCACTGCCTAAAAGATATCCCAGTCCTCTGACATCACAGGAAAGAATTAGATTCAGATCTATAGTGAAACTGGGGCGAGCCTCAGTTGAACACAAGGAGGCAGCCATCCAACTCTAGGCTGGCCCTGGAAAGTCCCGTTTTGACTAATTTGTTTCTTAGTGTTTTGTTCAACTTCCCTACCTCAAATGAAACCGTGTGACTTAAGCAAAAGAGCACTGGGCTGCAACTGGAAACCTAAACTTTTGTATTGGTACCAACCAAGCGTATGACCTGAATTAGCCTGGCTTCCTTGAATTAGCCATCTTTATTTTGTGTCTAGAATCCAATCTTACAAAGCCTTCAGACTTCCAAAGTGGCTTCTGGCCCAGAAATGGTGATGTGTGGGTTTTGAGATGGATCATTCTTTGTCGGAGAAGAAGCAGCTTCTGAGCTAGTAACTAGTGAATCTGATTCAAATGCAGATCTCATTGGTATGGCTCCAAACCTGCCGCCCTGACATTAGGCCATACTATTGTTCCATCACAGTATACATCTTTACTGTTTTACTAATCCCTCCCTGTTAACTTGTAGCTGGTACTGTTCAATTGCAAACATTCACCCACTGCTTATGAAACTGGAGAAACAAAAATAAAAGCTACATCGTGTCTAACCTAGGCTTAAAAGCATTTTTCTGAAGGGAGATTGTGGAGTCAGATTACCTGGGTTTAAATCCCAGTTCTACTATTTATTAGGCTACCTACTTCTTAAACTTTCTCTATGCCTCAGTATTTTTAATCCTCATTTTCTTCATCATTCCCACCTTCTTATTAGAATTGTTATGAGGAAAAAAGAGTTATTTCATGTAAGACACTTAAAATAATGTTAGACATCGACATCATTGTCGTTATTGTTACTCATATATATGTTTGTCAACGCCCTGAGGGCAGGAGTTTGGGAAGGTTCTACTTGAACCTTGTTCACTGAATACAGGTTTGTTGGATCCAATTATTCAGTAAATATTGTTCCTAAGTCCTCTGCTGGGTCCCTGGTGGGATCTAAAATTTGTACCACCTACTTAGGAAAAGTCACATCTTTCAGCTTACATGAGCATAATTTGGAAAATTGTTCTCTTTAAGTATTCATCTTCTTCTTTTACTTTTTGTGGCCCTTGCTTAGAAAGGATTGAGAAACTGAGAAGGTTATATTCTACACATACACTTATTAACTTAATCAGGTAAGCAATCTTGGAAAAAGTGCTGTTAACATCAGGCCATTAAAACTATTAGTCTTCCTTAAGGGAGAAACCTCTTTTAATACTGATGTCAGACAAGAAAATACAACCTACTTTTAATGGGATTTCTATGCCAGAGAGAGAGATGTATTTTCTCATCCACTCACCCTTTCATTCACTCATTCACGTACTCTCCAAGCACTTAGTGTGTATCCACCACTATATGAATCGGGCACTGGACTGTGTGATGGGGATATAGGAATGAATAAAACAGTTTCTTCTCTGGAAAAGCTCACAGTCTTGTAGGGCAGGCAAACATAATTTGATACACTATGATAAGAATTTGCCAGAAGCATGAATAAAGTACTTTGGAAGCACAGAGGAAGGCAAGTGGTTAGGAGTAGTATCCTCATCTAGGTAAAAATAATGCTCTGTACTGGGTTTTACCTATGGATATTATAAACTGGATTTTTATTTAATTTTTAAAATTAGTACTTCCCATAGCTGGAGCATTCATAACACAGCTGAATGTTTTAGTCAATTCGGCTCAAGTCAGCACATTCACTGAGTACTTATTATAACCCAGTGGATTAGGAGAACACAGTTTAATTTTGACCAAGGTAATAAGAACTAGGAAGGTATAAGAGAGATGATCTGAACATGGCCTTGAAGGATAAATGTGATTTTGTAAGGCAAAAGTGAGAAACATTGTTCAAGAAAGAGGATCTCGCACTAACAAAGGTAAAAGCCAAAAGAATGTAGTCTGAGTTGTTGGAATGAAAGTCATCCTAAGGGATTGGTGTAAGGAGGATAGAGTGGGAGTGTGGGGGGAGGAGATTAGGCAAGAAAAATGGGTTGGGAAAATAGTGGATGACTTTGTTTATCTAACACATAAATTGAGACTGATGTTATTTAGCAGGGGAGTGCATTATCATACTGTGATCCTTGGGGTAGTTAATGTAGAGTTGGCTAAGATGAGAAGAAATAGTACCAGCCTCAAAGTCAGAAAATATGGGAGAGAATCCCAGTTCTTCCATTAATTAGCTATATGCTGTTGAGCATGGTGGTAAACATTTTTTGAGCTTTAGCCTTCTCATCTGTATAATAAACAAGATAAAACCTCCTAAAAACAACAGCAACAATTACAATTTTTTATTGAGTGCTACTCTCTGCCAAACACTGTTAGGTCAATTCCACATAATGTTTAAACCTCACATCAACTCTGTGAGTTCTTAAAGTTAAGCTTAAACTTACCATATGTCACCATAATTCCATTCTTAGAAATTTACACAAGAAGACTAAAGACATGTCCACACAAAGACTTACATGTAAATGGTCAGCAATATAAATTATAACTAAAAATTGAAAACAGCCTAAATGTCCACCAACTAGTGAATGGAAAGAAAAGAATGTGTTATAGCCATACTATGGGATAGTATTAGGTAATAAAAAGAACAAAATATGGATACTTTCTATGTATGACATGGGTAAACCTCAAAAACATGGAGGAGCAGATGTAGCTCAAGCGATTGAGTGCCTGCTTCTCATGTATGAGTTCCTGGGTTTGATCCCCAGTACCTCCTAAAAAAATTAATAAAGAAAAATAATTTTTAAAAATTTAAAAAAACATTATGACCAGTGAAAGAAGCCAGACACAAGAGACCACATGATTCCATTTTTACGAAATATCCAGGAAAGACTAGCAGCAAAGACAAGAATTAGACTTGTAATTCCTTGGGGCAGAAGTGGGGGAAGGGCAGGGATTAAAAGTAAAGGTGCATAAGGGGTCCTCCTGGGTGAAGAAAATGTTCTAAAACTGATCTATGTTAATGGTTGCACAACTTGTTAAATTTACTAAAAATCATTGAATTGTACATTTGAAAAGGGTGAATTATACAATATGTAAAATATGTCTCAATAAAGTCACTTAAAAATGAAAATCAATTTTATGAAGTAGGTACTGTATTAGTCAATGTTCTCTAGGGAAACAGAAATGACAGGAAATATCTGTAAATAGTATGAGATTTTATAAAATTGCCTCACATGACCATGAGGATGCACAAGTCCAAATTACGTAGGGCAGGGTGCAAGCTAGGGACTCTGATAAGGGGCCTCGTTCTGTTCCCTAGGAGACGCTGGCTATCTGAAGTAGAGATGAGAATTCTCTCTCTCAATGCAAAAATCACTTCTTGTAAGAGCTTCAACTGATTGAATGAGATGTCCCTCATTGCTGAAGGCAATCTCCTCAGTTGATTGTAGATATAACAGCCATCTATGCAATCAACTCACTGATTATTAAAATCCACACAATGCCCTTGTATTGCAATTAGACCAGTGCTTGCTTGACCAAACAACTGAGCATCATTACCTGGCCAAGTGGACACATTAGCCTAACCATCACAGTCCACCCCTTGTCAACTCAGCAGCCGTATACATCACCTTAAACCATACTTAGTCTCTAAATAAAAACAATAATAGACATATATACTTTTATATTTTCCACCTGGTTGTCCTGCATTGAACCAGAAATGCACTAAATCCCTCCAGAATAAGGTGCAAGTCCATGGGTAATATTCACACTTAAACTTGACAACATTAAATACTATGTCATGAAACTAATAAAACTTATGTCATATGATAAGGGGAAAGGATAGGGGAGAAATAAAGATATTTGTTTTATGCACATATACAAATATACTCAGAACAAAACAAGGAAGAAATATTCATGATCATTACAGTCCTCATTTCTATAACTGGTCACATGGTCGAAGTTCATAATTAACTCTACCTTCTTCCACTACCCATTCCATGTTCCCTTTACCCTCAGCAAGTACCTAGGCTGGCTGTGGTTCTTTGCCTGGTGGGGTGACCCAAAGTTTCAATCCTGAAGATTCTGGGCCACTGTTAGTCCTGCTTAGATTGGGTTGTTCCAGTTTCATTGATTTTAATCATGGGGCATGGTAGTATTAAGAGATGCCCTAGGGAATCTCCTGTATTGCAGGAAAATTCTTCTTTACTTCCATTGTGTAGGTGCAGTCCTATTTACCCTTGATAGTCAGGATCAATCACCCGAGCCAGTACAATAATTCCTTTCTTTGCCTGTTGATATAGAGGCAGGAGGAGCCCAAAGTGGCCAGGAAGCAGTCTTAACTTTCTATTCAGTGGAATTGTTGTTGTGTTCCCTGGTGGAAGCAGTCCTCCTTTTGGAACTAAGGCCTGTAGACCATCAGAGCTTAGGACTGCAGGGACAAGAAGCAAAAGCTTTCCTAGAGGATCACGAGGGATAATAATGAGTGGTGCTACTCTGGTTTTACCCCTTAATTCCTGGACCCATGAATCCTAGTTATGGAAGAGTCAGCACCATAGAGTGGCTACTGATTTAGAGCATGCACAGCCTCCTGGAGAACATTCTCCCAGCCCTCCAAGATACTGCCACTTAGTTAGTACTATAATTGCGTTTTTTAAAGACCACTTCACCACTTTATCAATCCAGCTGCTTCAGGATGATGGGGAACATGGTAAGACCAGTGAATTCCATGAACATGTGCCCATTCCCATACACCATCTGCTGTAAAGTGTGTTCCTTGATCAGAAGCAATGCTGTATGGAATACCATGGTGGTGGATAAGACATTCAGTTTCCACAGATGGTAGCTTGGGAAGAAGCATTGCAAGTAGGGAAGGCAAGCTCATATCCGAAGTATGTGTCTATTCCAGATAGAATAAATCTCTGCTCCTTCCATGATGGAAGTACTCCAGTGTAATCAACCTGCCACCAGGTAAGCAGGCAGATCACCTCAGGAAATGGTGCCATATTGGAGGCTGAGTGTGGGTCTCTGCTGCTGGCAGATTGGGCATTCAGCAGTGACTGTAGCCAGGTCGGCCTTGGTGAGTAGAAGTACATGTTGCTGAGACCACGCATAACCTCTATCCTTATCACCATGGCCATTTTGTTCATGAGCCCATTGGGCAATGGAAGGAGTGGCTGGGGAAAGAGGCTGACTGCTAGCCATAGAATTGTTCATCTTATCCACTTAATTATTAAAATCTTCCTCTGCTGAAGTCACCCTCTGATGAGCATTCACGTGGGACACAAATATTTTCAAATTTTTGCCCTGTCAGAAAAGTCTATCTACATACCTCTTCCCCAGACCTCTTTGTCACTAATTTTCCAATCATGTTCCTTTCAATTCCCTGACCATCCAGCTAAACCATTGGCAACAGCCCATGAATCAGTTTACAAATGTTCCTCCAGCCATTTCTCCTTCAAAGCAACTAAATGGCCAGATTCACTACTCAATGTTCTGCTCACTGCAAGGATTTGCCCTCACCACTGTCCTTCAGGGACATCCAGAAAGGAGCTACAGTGCTGCAGCTGTCCACTTTCAGTGGTACCTGCATATTATGCAGAATCATCTGTAAACCTGGCCTGCGTTTTCTTTTCCTTAGTCAACTGATTATAAGGAACCCCCCACCCCCACCCCAAGGGACCATAGCTTTGGGCTGGGAAAGAGAAGGTAATGTGGCAGGAATGGTGACCATTGACATTTGGGCTATTTCCTCATATAACTTACTTGTGCCTTCAGGACATGCTCAAGCCCTATCTCATATATGCTACTTCCACTTTATGATGGAATGCTGCTTTTCATGCCCATCTTTATGGTTTAGTGGGACAGACAATATCTACCTCATGTTAGGTAACTCAGGTCTCATGATAATTTGGTGGTCCACAGTTAAGCGTTCAGGCTCTACTAATGCCCAGTAGCAGGCCAAAAGCTGTTTCTCAAAAGGAGAGTAGTTATCTACAGAGGATGGCAGGACTTTACTCCAAAATCCTAAGGGTCTGCATTATGATTCTTCTATAGGGGCCTGCCAAAGGCTCCAGACAGCATCTCTATTTGCCATTGACTCTCTCAGCACCATTGGATCTGCCGGTGCAGCTTGCACAGCAGCCTAAACCTATCACAGAGCCTTTTCTTTTTCCAGTCCCCACTCAAAAGTAGCAGCTTTTCTGTTCACTCAGTAAATGAGCCAGAATAGCACACCCAAATGGGGAATATGTTGTCTCCATAATTCAAAGAGGCCAACTACGTGTTGTGCCTCTTTTCTGGTCATAGGAGGGGCCAGTTGCAACAGTTTATCCTTCACTTTAGAAGGGATATCTCAACATGCCTCACACTACTGGACACCTAGAAATTTCACCCATATGGAAGTCCACTGTATTTTTGTTGAATGTATTTCCCATCCTCTCTCACACAATTGCCTTACCAATAAGTCTAGAGTAATTGCTACTTCTTGCTCATTAGGTCCAATCAACATGATATCCTCAATATAATGGACCAGTGTGATGTCTTGTGGGAGGGAGAGACAATCAGGTCCCTGTGGACTAGATTATGACATAAGGCTGGAGAGGTGATATGCCCCTGAGGTAAGACAATGAAGGCATATTGCTGGCCTTGTCAGCTGAAAGAAAATTGTTTCTGATGATCTTTACTAATGGCAATTGAGAAAAAAAAACATTTGTCAGATTAATAGCTGCATACCTGGTACCAGGAAATGTGTTGACTTGCTCAAACAATGATACATCTGAAAAAGCAACTGCAATTGGAGTCACCACCTTGTTAAGTTATGCTAATCCACTGTCATATTCCAAGATCTATTTATTTTCTGCAAAGGTCAAGCAGGAGAATTGAATGGAGATGTAGTGGGAATCCCCACCCCTGCATCCTTCATGTCCTTGATCATGGTACTGATCTTTGCAGTATCTCCAGGAATTGGATTGAACCTGGGACCTCGTACATGGGAAGCAGGCAGAAAAGCACTTGAGCTATATCTGCTCCCCCTAGTATTCTTTTGATTTCCCATTTTGCTAGGTAGGTGCAGTTCTAGTGGCTTATACTTGGCCTCTACTACCCTAATCGTCCTCACTCCATGAGTCAGGGAACCAGTGTGGGGATTCTGCTAGTTGCTAAGTATGTCTATTCCAATTATGCATTATGGAACTGGGAAAATAACCACAGAATGGGTATGGGGGCCCACTAGAGCCTGTTAGATGGACTTGAGCTAAAAGTTCATTGATCACCTGACTTCCATAAGCCCCTGCTGTGACTGGTAGACCACAGTGACATTTTGGGTCTCCTAGAATTAATGTAATTTCTGAGCCAGTGTCTAATAATCCCCCAAACATCTGATCATTTCCCCTTCCCCAATGCAGTTACCCTGGAAAAAGGCTGTAGGTCTTTTTGGGAAAAGCTGGGAGGAAGATTAGCAGTATAAATTTTTGGCAGTGTAACAGCATCCTTCCCCAAGGGGACTGACTGGGCCTTCCCTTCATTCAAGGGGCTCTGGGCTTGTAAACTGTCTCAAATCTGGAAATTAAGGGGCTGTGACTCTTTGTTGCTATAATTCAAGTTAGGGTTTTGTTCACTAGACCTAGAACTCTTCTGCTTATAAAGATCAAGTAGCAATTTATTTCTATTTTACTTCTAGTTACCCCATGATCAATGCCATAGGTGTATGACTCAGACTCTTGATTGCTGCTTTGAATCTGCCTTTCATTGTAGTAGCTACGCCCACTTTGTCTTTAGCAACTATGTACTACTATTTGGCTTCTGCCAGCTTGGCATCCAATCATCCCCATAGTGTTTAAGGATCCTAGTTCTGTGACAGAAGTTCCAACAGTAATATCTGGACTACAGAGAAGAGCAACCACAGAGTTCTTCAGGGAAGATAGAGTTAGTTATACATATTTATTCCTAACAGTCCTGTGAAAGGTATGTCCTCCAGACATTTCTGGGGTGGGTGGGCAGGTCGTAAATGGTAAATCCATTATAGCATTCCAATATGTCTAAGTCTTTGGATCCCCTCATCTACAGTATACCAGGGTAAATCAGGCATCTCGACCTCAGGCATCTTTTGGTCCATGTTTGAGTCAACCACCCGAACAAACTGTTAGAGCCCTTTCTAACCCCTCTAGTTACAACACTGAATCCAGAATCTCTGCTTAGTGGGCCCATATCAATAAATTCGGCCTGATCCAACATTATATTCCTTCCACCATTATCCCATATCCTTAATATCCATTCCAACACATATTCCCCTGATTTCTGCCTATATTAATTGGAAAACTCATGCAGTTCTTTTGGAGTATAATGTAGTTCCTCATGGATCACACTTTGTACTTCACCTTTGGGGGCTTGTTGTGACTTTAGTCCAGTTATAAGTCTGGAAGAGAAGAGGGATGGTGGGAGTAGGTAAAGAGAAACATTAGAAGCATCTTGCAAGCCACTTACCTCAGGGCATTGCCTTGCAGTTTCATCTGGTAAGACAGGATTCATCTCTTCAAGTGAGGATTTGATGGCAGACTCCTCAGAGCAGGGTGGAGGTTGGATGATTGTTTCCTCAGGGCAGGAAGGAGGTCGGGACTCCTTGGAGCAGGCTGGAGGTTGGGTAGTGCAGGCTTGAGGTTGGGTAGTCCTCTCTTCAGGGTAGGGAGGATGTCAGGACTCCTTGAGGTAGGCTGAACGTTGGATGGTCTTCTCCTCAGGATAGGGAGGAGGCTGGGTGGCTGTCTCCTCAGGGCAGACATTGCAAGTTTAAGTCTCAGCAGAATTTAGGGTTTCAGTGTCCCCACTGCCATCATCATCAACCCATATGTCTCCATCCCAATCTTCAGGATTCTACTCTTTTCCAATCAGTGTCCTCATTTCAACAGCAGACATCCTGAAATATTGATATTTTAGTTTCCATTGTGACTGCTATTTGCACAATGAGACTCTGATTCTGGTTTTCAGAGATCTCAAGTCTGTGGCTACACGAAACAAGATTTTTCTTTCAGAGCACACATAGAAACTTTCGCATCATTCATGCAGCACTGAAGTTGAAAATTTGAACCTTCAGCTCATCTCTTTCTTTTGTAACTGTATCCTGCATATTTAGGAATAGCCAGCCAACACCATTGTAACTTTTTTAACTCCACAAAACTCTGTTAAGGTATTAAAATCACTCTTACCCAGATCCTTGCCTCTTATAAGCATGGAAAGAGTCATATCCAGTGGTGATATTTTGCGTATCTCTATTGCCAACACATGCCATGGACTGTCAGTGGCCTCTCGATTATTGAAAACAGAGTCATTTGTGCCCTTGAATCTAATCAGGGTTCTCTAGGGAAACAACTGACAGAGATATCTGTAAATAGTATGAGATTTTATAATATTGTCTCAGGCAATCGTGGGAATATACAAGTCCAAATTCTGTATGGCAGGCTGCAAGCCAGGGAATCCAATGAGGGTACTTGTTGAGTTTCCCAGGAGACACTGGCTATCTGAAGTAGAGATGGGAATTCTCTCTCTGAATGCTGAAATCATTTCTCCTTTTAAGGCCTTCAACTGATTGGATGAGACATCACTCATTGCTGACAGCAACCTCTTCAGTTGATTGTATATGTAACCAGCCATCTATGCAACCAACTCACTGATGGTTAAAGTCCATGCAATGCCCTTGTATCGAATTATCCCAGTGCTTGCTTGACCAAACAACAGGGCACCATTACCTGGCCAAGTTGACACATTAGGCTAACCTTCACAGGCACTATTCTCACTCCCATTTTACAGATGAGGATATTGGCTTTCCTCAAGTTTCTGCTAGAAAGTGGTAGAATTAAGATTCAAAACTCTGCCTAATCCTGAGCCCTACCCTTGGCCACTATTCACACCATCTCCTTCCTTATGTCATAAAATAGTTGTGAGGATTAAATTAAGCATAGGGCACATGTTTGATGACATGCACAGAGGAGGCATGTGGTTGGCAGGCCTCAGAACAGGTTAGCTGATTCTGATTTGGGTAACAGTTGGCCAGATGGATTGGAAGAGTGTGAGAGGAAACCAGGCACAGGCAGGAGATACCAGGAGCTTGCCCAGAGTACTTTCAGGAGAGAAGAACAGAAGATGTGGAAAATGAAACCAAGCTATGTTTATGCTCCTACTCCCACCCAAATTTTAACTTCTTTAAACAAACATTTAAGACACTTGGTTCTATTAAAGAGAGAAGACAAAGAACAGAGGTCTTCCTTTCCTTCAGCAAATAGTTGACACACTTTCCCATCATAAACTTTGTAATTCAGGATGTAAAACCAAATTCAACAATCCAGCCCAGCCAGAAAGTTAAATAAATAAATATAGATTTTTCCTTAACCCATGAGGCTTAGTAGAAGATGCCACGTGCTTCTGTTAATTGAACTTGACTAGTCATTTTTTTTTTCTGCATAAACTTGGGGGAATGGCTTATTTAGGGTTAAGAGTTGAAATTTTGAGGAGCTGAAATTTTTATATGTCTTATTTTACATATTCCCACCATAAGCACCATCATTAATAATGATAATGAGTCTCAGGTGAGAACGCACACCTAACGTGTCTTTTATTTTGAAATACTGTTAAAACTCAAAAGGCAGAAACGTAGCCTGCAGTCTTGGCAGATGTGGGACCAGGTGACCTAATGGGGTTTTTCCTGAGTTACTTTCTATGTCTAAAACTGCATGGCACAGATGTGCCTGCTATATTGTGAAATTTTATTAATAAATCCACAATCCTCCAAAACAAGACAGCATGGCAAACAGTGGTGTTTGCTCTGTATACATTTGGGTTGTTTCTTCATCCTTTCCGAGGCCAAGGGCCTTGGTGCTTCCCGTTGCATTGTTGAAAAAAAAGTGAGAATTCAGTTTGCATATTTTGGCAACATAAACACGGGACAATTTGTGGTCACAAAATCAGGACTCATCGTTCCAGAGTGCTTTTAACAGATGGAGCTGTGAGGATTCTAAAAAGGACAATATTGAATCTGAAACTGCAAAGACTTCAGCCCTGTTATGAAGAAAATATTCATAACACCCCTGGTTTTTTGGTACATGGTCTTGGAGTTGCTGCCCCCAAAGAGCCAGGAAAAGCTAATGTATGTCTGCCTTGTGGTTAAATGTTGAAGTTTGAGGAAACTTGAAGAAGTCCTAAACATAATAAAACTGATATTGCCAGCTTTATTAGCTGTTGTAAGAACTCAACCAGTCACAGCTCATTCAAAATATCTTTGTTGGACCCTGACTTTGTGTGAAGCACTGTCCTAAACTCTGTGAGCTATATTAAATTAGAGTCCCATCCCTCAAGGTGATGACAGTGGAGTATGTCAGAATAAAATTTAAATATAAAACATTTAAGTAACAAAAGTGGTAAGTGGTAGTTTCCTCCTCAGTGAAGCCTTTCTGAACAGTCCTACCACCAGTTAGTTGAACTTTTATCTCTGAACCCAAACAATTTGCTCTAACTATTAGAATGGGGTCATGGAAAGGCCATGAGTTTTTGGCATCAGAAACTCTTAAGCCTGGATCTCCTGTTGCCCAAGTATTAGCTGGATTGTTAGCTCCCTGAGAATAAGTGTTGAAAAGCTGTGAAACTATGTATCTCAGAACCTGGCACAGTGCCTACCTAGTATTTAGTAGGAACTCCATAAATATTTGGTTTTGAACACATAAATTAACTATATAACCCTTGCAAAGTTAATCACTGAATCTAAAGTTCTTCCTGATAAAATTGAAGTGATTGTACTTACCTCCTAGGAGTTGAGAATTGCCTAGAATGGTGCCTCATTGTAGGAGTCTAAATTCTGGCCTATATTTACTAGCTTTCTGATTTTGAGCAAATAACTTCTCTTTGCCTCAGTTTCCCAAGCTATCAAATAGGGATAATACTATTACCTACCTCTTGGGTTTATTGTGAGAATTAAATGATATAATGTTTGGACAGACTAGGGCCTGGCATATAATATGGGCTATAAAATTATTAATGGTCTATGGTTGGTGGCAAGGCTCCAGGATGTGTAAGTCCATTGAGGGTGGTGGGCCACACTTGTGGGAGATGTTTGTGTGGGATGTGGTGGGAGGTGTGGGAGGTGGGCAACATGGGAATCCCAGTGGGTTCCGTGTAATATTTTGGGTAATCTAAGCACCTCTTAAAATATATGTATATATATATATATATAAATAACATTTTTGTAAGCAAATACACATATATGTATATATATTTATATATCATTTTGAAATGTTTGTATGTATTGTGAGAATTTTTATTTTTACCCACAATAAAAATAAATGAAAAATTAAAAAAAAATTAATAGAAAATATGTTTGCCATGAGAATTAATGAGCATTAATGTTATAAAATGCCTAACATAGCCTGGTACAAAAGGTCCTGCATAAACGTTGATTCAAAGGCCTTTGCCCTTTAGATTTCATCCCCATTTCCTAAGCCAATGCTTGGCTCATGATAAATGCACAAAATGGAATATAATTATTAAGTTGTGCTATAGATTTTCTGAGGAGGAAGAAAATCTGAAGTCTAGAAATATGGGGAGGAATTTCATCAAGGACAGAAAATTAAAGTTGGACTCCAATTAGGAATGGATGGTTAGGAATTAAAGAGGCAGAGGAAAGGAGTAAGGAGTACACAGAGGAGACATATAATCTGCATGAAGCTGGAGGAGTAAAAGATCATGGCATAGTCACGAGACGCTCTATCACCCGCAGGACTTGGCACCAGTTTCTGGGAAAATAGTTTGTCATGTTCCAACTTTTCAAGTGAGTTTGGCTAAGGCTCTGCTCAGATTAACACATTGATGGCAGATTGCTTACTCATTTATTGAGCAAATATTTATAGAAGATCCACTATATGCCAGACATTTTGTTAGGCAGTGGTGAATAAAATAGAAATGGACTTCATCCTTTGTGGACCATGAAAGAAACACAGCTTGTAAACAAGAAAATAAACAAAATTGTGTTAAGTGCTTTGAAGGATATTAAGAGAGTACAGAGTTAGAAAATAAGGGGGTGTGGGGAGTTTGTTTATATGGAAAATGAGAAAGATTCTCTCTGAGGAGGTGACTTATCAAGTAAAGACAGAAAGCAAAGAAAAGAAAAGCAGGATTATTACAGGCAGAGGAAACAATGTTCAAAGACCTTGAGCTTGTTGTATTTGAAAAAGAAGGTCAATGTGACTAGAATGGAATGAGCTGGGGGCAAGTGATAGAAAATGGAGTCGGAAATACGCAGGTTCCAGATCTTGTTAAGGCCTTGTTGGATATAGGAAGGAGTTTGGATTGTATCAAAGTGAATTGGTAAGCCCCTGACAATTTGAAAAAGTGGAGGGGAAAAATGTAAATCTTTGACGCTCACTCAGAAGACTCCAATGTGGATAATGGACTGAATTGGAGAAAGAGAGGAAATGAAAATATTGAAGCAGTCTAGGCAAGAGGTGATGTTGGCTTAGTCCAGGATGGTAACAATAGGGACGGAGAAAAGTGGACAGATTTGCAATATACTTTGAAAATTGAATAGATAACCCTTGCTGATGGATTAGGTGGGGAGGAGGTGGAGGTGAGAGCAGTAAGGGAAAGAAAGACTCAAGAATGAACCCAGATATCTGGCTTGAGCCACTGGGTGTGCGTTGGCACCATTTATTAAGATGGAGAAGATTGAAAGAAGAATCTCTGGAAGGTTGGATAGAATGGAAATCAAGAGTTTGATTTTAAATGTTAATTTTTGAATGCTGTGACACATCCAAGAGTAGGTGTTCAGTGGGAAAAGGAGAGTTGAGACTTGAAATATAAATTTGGGGATTTTCAGCATGTGCATTTTGAATAAAACTATAGCCATGAGTGAGGGTGTAGAGGGTACATAGAGACCCAGGACCATAGCCATGAAAAGTGTCTACCTTCAGATACCGAGCAGAAGAGGAAGAGATTGCAAAGAAAATTGAGATGGAATGGAGGAAATGCTAGAGAGGGAGGTGTCGTGGAAGCTGAGAGGGGAGACTATTTTGAGAAGAGATAGCCATCAGCTGTGCTAAAGTAAGATGAGGCTAGAAAAGTGACTGCTGGTTTTGGCAACTTTGGAAAACATTGGTGATCTTTACAAGAGCAGACTTTTAACATTTATAAGGATAGAAATCAGATTAAGATTCCCATGTATGAGGTGCCGGTTTGATTCCCAGTACCTCCTAAAAACAAAACAAACGAATGAAAACACCAGCTCTCATTGGGGAATGGATGTAGCCCAGTGGCTGAGCTCCTGCTTCCCATGTACAAGGTCCTGGGTGTTCATCCCTGGTACCCCCTTAAACAAAAGAAAGAAAGAGAGAGAGAGAGGGAGGGAGGGAGGGAGGGAGGGAGGGAGGGAGGGAGGGAGGGAGGGAGGAAGGAAGGAAGGAAGGAAGGAAGGAAGGAAGGAAGGAAGGAAGGAAGGAAGGAAGGAAGGAAGGAAGGAAGGAAAAGAAAGAAAAGAAAGGGAAAGGAAAAAAACACTGGAGGACAATAAAGCTTATTTGTAAGTTTCTGAAAAAAATTCAGTAGAGAAGGAGAGATTATTGATGGTGGGGTTAGGGGGAATAAGCAAAAGAACAATCCTAGAGGAGGTAAAGGATGATAGAATACAGAATACTTCTAGGAATTGGTCTTTGGCAGAAGCAGAACAAACCTCTTCAGTTGAAAGAGGGAAGAAGGAAGAAAAGGGTTTAGGTGCAGGTAATGATAATCATCATCATAGCTAACATTAATTGAAAGTTTAGTATGTGCCAGGTAATGTTCTAAGTAATTTTCATTTATTAACTCATTTAATCCTCATAACAATCTTATGAAGTAGGTGTGTAGACAGTGAGCCAAATTTGAAAAAATTGTTGTCTGAAGGTTTACATTGTGGAAGGGGAGACAGGAGGGAGGTTTGAGGAGAGAGAAGATAGGACATAGAAAGTAAGTGCTGAGACTTCCAGTCAGTGTTGAGAATTCATTTGAGATTTGAAATCATGAATATAAAGTAAACCTAATACAAAATCCAAATGCATTTTCTGCAGCATTCAGCAATCATACTTCAGTGACCTGCCTTCATTGGTGCTTCATTTGGGAGCAGGGATTATTTCCAATTCAAGCAGTAATCAAGTTCACTAGTATCCTAGTCCTTAATATACCTTCATGAAGCTGCTTTTCAGACTTGGTGACAAGGAGCCTTCCAATCACCGTACTCTCCTTACCCTCAGCTCAAAAGGAAGAAACATGGCCTCCAAGGATGAATGGTACATGAACTATCACAGTCCATCAGGAGGAGGATAGGAATTTGACCGTTCAAGTATGGGCCATATACCTAGAAGACATCCAGGCTGGTTCCTCTGTCCTGCCTCACCCCATATCTTGCCAGATGTCTGTCAATGATGAAGGTACCTCCTCTACACAAAAAAATCACCATCACCTCTCCCCATTGCCAAGATCTCATGAAGGTGGGAGGGATGCAAAATCTTTACTTGGCACAGAAGGCTTTGGACTGACAACAAATAGTGAAGGCTAACATTTATTGAGCACTCGTTCTGTATCAGGTTCTGTGCTAAATGCTTTTACATGCAATATCTCCCCCTTAATATTTAAAACACAGTGAAGTAGGCATCCTTATAATCCCCATCTTACAGATGAGAAAACTCAGCTTTAAGGAGATAAAACACTTTTTCTAAGACAGGGAAGCAGCAAGGAGAGAAGCCAAGGTTTGAATCCAGGCAGTGTAACTGTAGAATCCAAGCTCTTTTAACAAGTACAGTCTAAATGCCCCTCGTTGCACTTCCTTGCTTGATCAAGCTATTGTGCATATCAATGTGCTCTCATATGTTGCCACCACTTTATAGATTTTACTCAGAAAACACATGGATCTTCTTTCCAATTCTATTGAGGCTTGTTTCTTCTCCCTGATGTTCTCATACTGAGGGATTAATCCACTAAGATGATTACAGAAATTATGGGTTTTATTCATATTCCCCTCTTCTGAAAACAAGCAGCCTGTTAAAGGAAAAAGTTTATGGTTGCTGATTTTTTGCAAGCCTGGTTAAGAGAATTTCCCCTGCAGTCAAACATGCTGACACATGTGACACAGCACAAGCTAAGCTTCCTGGGCCCTAATGACTGGAGAAGGTCCAATTTTTTTCCTACTATATAATTATGAATTGAGATTTGATCTTTACAACAAATTCCCAGATAATTGAGGTCAATAAGAACACTTAGCCTCATTTTAACTGACCAGATTATTTGCAGATATACTAATGGTAAGCTCTTCATGCAGACCTATTTTTTCCAGACATGAAGGATACATGGATTTGTGTGGATCCATTCCCACCCTTCACACATAAACAGAGCCAAATGGGACTCAGTAGAATTTGATGTGAGATTTGATTATGTGAGTTATGGCTTGAGGATCTGCATTTTTAAACAAAGCTTCAGGTGATTCTTATATAAACTAAAGTTTGAGAACCATTGAATAAATGTACTCTGATGGTCTGATTCCTTTCCTCTCTTTCCCTTTTAAGGGTGAGAATAATTAAAGACCTTCTAACTTATAATAATTAAATGGTTATCTCTATAATAATAGTAAAATTCAACAGCAGGTTGAATGCTTACTCCATGCCAACTAAGTGTGTTATGTGCCTAAAAATAACAAATTACTAGGCAGTGACTACCATTAGCCCCATTTCGAAGATAAAGAAATTGAGATGTAAGAAGGTTAAGCTACTAACCCAAAGCAAAAGAGGTAAAGAGGATATTGAATGACACTAGAGACTTTGAAGACTCTGAAGACAGTTAACCATTGATACAAATCATGGCTTCACTACTAACCAGCTTGAAAGATGAAGTTGATAATAGTGACTTTGCATGGTTATTGTAAGGATTATAGAACAATGCTCATAAAGCACCAATCCCTGACAAGTAGGAGATGCCCTTTAAATGGTTGTTATCATTAAATGGGGTAAGCTGGAAAGTATTCCATGATTTTGATCAGAATCAATGAACATACATAATTCAAATTCTGCTCCATACAAAACACACTCTTTTCTACTTTTCTGAGTCCACATTATTCAAATAATAAGCTCTGCCTCCGCCATCCTTCTACCTTTTATATATGATCTGTGCATTAGACTCCTTAAGATGCTCTATTTTTACATAATTTGGAAAACAACATACTATTTCTGATGTTCCTCTGACCTAAGTATGTTTTAAATGAATTCAAGATATTTTCCAAATGGTTTTAGGTACTGATGTTTGCAAAGGGCCCAAGCTCCCTGGGGGAGAGGAAAAACAAACCCAACTAGAATATCCTTGTAACCCAGCAGCCTAGACTTGCCATAATAACCTGTTTGGGGATCACATGGTAATCTGGTCACTGGCATTTGGCTTAGTGGGTCCAATTATGACATATGATGATTCAAGTTTACTCATACACACACCAGAGCTTCACAAAATGACCTTTTTTGAGGTCCTTGAGGTCAGGCAGTGAGAAAGGGGAGGAGTACATGGCACTCAAAACAAAGCAGCTTTGTTTTTTCACCACTTGCTTGGACAAGTGTCCTCTCACGTGAAACAACTATTTGCTGTGGGGCTCTTGGCAGTGTGACTAAAATGTGACAGAAATGAAGGACAAATTCTGAAGTCCCCTGGAAAATCACCCTCCCTGGCAGGCCCTTGAAGCAAATACGAGCCACAGAATTAGAGCTCATGTTATTTCTTGCCATTTACTTCCTCCTCACTCTTTTCCCTTATGGCCATTTTAAAGGTAGTTGAAATGAATATTTATTGGGCATCTGTTATGTGTGTTGTACATACTGAACTACATCTGTGGAGGATATAATCTGGAGTAAAATCATTTACCATCTCTGGAATTTATTCTCCTGGTCTGTAAAATGAGGATTTGGACTATATTAGTGATTCTTATTAAGTTATATACATAATTTGATAAAGCATAGTCAATATTACTTTTTTATTTAAGAAATGAAAAGAAAAAATCTTCCGGAACCAAAGAAAATAAAATTTCACGGTCTTCTTAGCTAATAGAGATATAAAAAGCATAGAATCTTAACAAAAGGGCATCTCAATTTGCATAAGGGATAGTATGTGATACTTTTACGCTCTCCGACCACTTGAGAAATCTGAACTAGAAAATCTCTAAGATTGCTTTTAAGTTTAAAAAGTCTGTGATTCTATGGGAGTTCCTGCTGATAGAGTCAATGTTATTATAGCTTGGAGAAGATAGTATTCTTCAAGAAGGATAAATCATTAGGACTTGAGAGAGAAATCAGTCCTTTTCAATGTTGACTTCTTATTGTTCATTCATAGACAAATGTGTGTGCTGAGCTACAAAATGCTATTTTTGATAAATTCTATTGATACTGGCAATCCATCTAATTAATTTATGCCCAGAGTGAAATTTTGTCTTGTTTTTATCAATCTCAACTATCTTCGTAGCCTAAATTTACCAGATAATTTAGTTAAGACATATTTATTAAACCACTTCTGTCAGCTTTCTCTTTGACTCTGTGCTTTGCAAACAGGTTAGTAATAAATATAAAAGGATGAAACAACATCTTAAACTCTTTCTTCTTAAAAGCCATATATTTATGTGTCTTTGCTTTGTATGTTAACTATGCTCTATTAATCCAGAATGATCAGAGAAAAGGGAGGAGAAACAAGATTAAACACTATAAAAGAAAACTCAAAGAACAGAGAAACTGGCAAGAGATTGACTGAATTAGAAGAGAAAGTGAGGAATAAAATCCAAACAGAATTTTAGGGAAATTCCCTCTGTAAAGGAAGAGAAGACAAAGATACAATATGGGGTGTGTTTCATGACTCACATGCCTTGGCTGTGTACCTGGGTGATTCATTTGGTGGAAAACATAGCTAGGTCAGGGAACTTTTTTACTGATTTCAAACTTTCTTAGAGTACTTTATTTGAAACTTCATTTGTTATGTGCATTTTCTCTCACTCTTTTAAAGTAGAAATATTAATTCTTTTCATAAATAGCCCTGATCATTGGAGTTTATCTTTCTAGTCACTTGAGATTTAGAATTAGATCATGGACTTTGGAATTTGGAAAGGGTTTAAAAACTGGGACAGATGTGTACTAAATAGCCTCTCTTTGTCTCCCAATAGGACTAGGTAGATAGTAGGTCCCGCTTGGGACCCCTGTTGGTTAATAAGTCCAAGGCGGCAGGCCCCTTGGAAAGTACAGCCTCAATCAGGGGCTTTCAGACTCTTTTGATCATGACTCACAGTAAGACATACATTTACCTCAAGATTCAGTACCAATACGTGTGTGTTTTATGAAAAAATGCCCTTACTCGGTATTTCCTAAATATTTTCTTTTCTTTTTTATCCTACCCTACCCTATCCTATCCTAATTTAGCTGTTTTAAATACATTTCACAGTTCATTATTAATCTCTAAGGATCTTCCCCATTTTTTGCCCTGTCTGCAGTCTCTCCCTAAACACATACATTGCAAAATACAGTACAACCAATTTGCAGGAGCATCTCTCTCACACTCTATCCTTCATCCTGAAATACTTGCAGTTTCTTGAACACCATGCTGTCTTCCACTTCCCTGTGCATGTTGTTCTCCCTGCTCAGGGCACTTTAGCACTTTTCTACTCCATCTCCCCTTTCTTCACAAGGGTAACTCCAACTGGTTAGAACTCAGCTATGGGGTCAACACTCCTTCCCCTCAGTCTCTGTTAGGTACTTCTTTTCTGCACTTTCCCCAGAATCTTGGGCTTTTCTTTAGCTCAGGCTTATCATGCTATATTATGATGATCCATTTATCTTTCTTCCCCAGGAGGCAACTTGAGGGCAAAAACTGCCTTATTTCACATCCTGAGGGACTGATATAACGCTTGACACATAAATGATTAATTGAATTTTGGATGAATGAGACTCTACCTATTTAGTAGGCACTCCCTATCTAATAAACTGTAGTCTGGTTTCTGGTTTACCTGAAAATAAGGGTGTACTTTTATGGAGAATACTCCTCTTGGTTGTAGTAGATGTGTCGAGCCTCATTAGAATCCCTTTTTCTGTTCCTAGTAGGGCATAGTGTAGCAAAGTAGTTAAGAATTCAGTTTTTGGAGCTGCACAGAACAAGATTTGAATACTGGCTCATCAGTTACTAGCTTCCTGACCTTAGGCAAGTTATTCAATTTCTTTAAATCTGTTTCCTCGTTTGTAAATTAAGAATAAAAACTTCCTTTGGCTGTTGTTAGGACTGTGTGGATGTTGTTGAATAATGGGTATAATTGTTGATAAGGGCAGGAATTTTTGTTACTTCTGTTCATTATTGTACCCCTAGAGAAGTCGACCTAGAAGAGGCCAGCACGTATTTGTTGAATGAAAGAATGTGTAAGGGAAGCGGCTGTGGCTCAATCAGTAGGGGCTCCCGTTTACCATATGGGAGGCCCCGGGTTCGGTTCCCGGGACCTCCTGGTGAAGGCAAGCCCCCCGGCACGGCGTGGTTAGCTGACCCAGCGAGCACAAGCAGCAAGGGGGGGAGAAATGAATAAATAAATAAAAATCTTAAAAAAAAAAAAAAAAGAATGTGTAGTTCATCGTAGGTACTCTTATTCACGCGAATTCTTCTCCAACTCTTTTTTTTTTTTTTTTACCGGGAGGTCCCGGGGATCGAACCCGGGTCCCACCATATGGGAGACGGACGCCCAACCATTTAAGCCACATCCATCCCCCTCTTCTCCAACTCTTGCACAGGATTCCTTGGAGTATGCATGATATGCATAAAATTTCCTTATAACTTCTTTGATCACAAGTTAGACTCCCACCTCAGAGATGATCTTTCAGAGTCTGAGATCCAGTGATGTAAAATGCATGTAGAAACACTTGCCTTCCTGAAAAATGTTGTATTTCAGGCTGTTAGGCTAGAAATGAAATTTTGTCATTTTGAGGTTTTTGATTCTGCAGCAGTTCTGCAGTTCTCATTTTGAGCTCCCACACGGGCATTTGATACTTCTCTCCTAGCCTCTCTTCTTGTTATATATCCATTAGCCTTATCATCATTCACTGCAAATGGTAAACTTATCACATTAGAGAAACGCACAGATTCTGATTCAGAGTGTTTTTGAAGGATTACTGAATTTCTCAGTGTTCTTGAGTTGATTCATTCCTTTTCTCTATAAAGATCTTGTGTAAGATCCATAATGACTGAAAATCCATTATTGCTTAATGTCATTTACTGTTTCTCATTTCATGAATAGATGTCTGTATTCCAGGGTTTCATTTTGGGCCTTTCCCATTTTCAGCACTTTTATAAGCAACTTGTTGTTGTGCCACATAGCAAAGGTAGTGTTTTAAGCTTTTTAGAATTTCATCAGCTTACAGACATTGCTACATACTACATTTTTACCAAAAAATCAAAACAAACAAATCTTAAAAGTGATTCTCAAACTCTTCCACACAGCAGGCCAAATAAAATGATTGCACTGTTTTATTTCTGCAATATATCTAAACCAAGAGTTTAGGGGAAAAGAGATCCTCATGAGAATGTTCTCACTTTGCCTTCATTTTCTCATGCATTTATTCAAAAAGTCCCTTCATTGTAGTATTCATTGCAGAGTTTTTTAAGTAGTAGGTTTAAATGATCATTGCTCTATTATAGTTGCTTACCTTATATTTCATACAATAAGGTATTATTGCCTACCCCACTATTTGTAAAAAGCTGCCAAAAGCCGTTTTACTCATTTGATGATGAATTTAGGTACCATTTCCAAGTGTGTTCTTTATCGTAAATCCCTCAGATATATGATAAGAGAGATATATAAAAGAGAATGGGTAATGTATAACACTATGCTAATTTTATTTCTAATTATTATTCAGTTCAGCAGAACAATATACTCTTGTTCTCACAAGGAATTTGGGTCTCAGATTTAAGATTACTTCCAGGTTATGCCACTATATCAGACTAAGTGTGGCTCTTCCTTAAAATGTTTAAAATAGGGGGAGGAGTATGCTTTTTGGGGAAAGAGAATACATTTTGATAAGTGTGGTGGATGATATCAGGGAGGCTTACCTAACTAATTAATAGGTCTCACTTAGTTGGTTCAGCAATGGGGGGCAGAGTAGACCACAGAATGACAGCGGTATTTGGAGAAAAGAAGAGGTTTAACATTTATGGAACATTTACTATGCATTAGATAATTCACATGTCTTCTTTTTTTTAAAATTTATTTAT
This sequence comes from Tolypeutes matacus, assembly GCA_026826555.1. Taxonomy (NCBI): domain Eukaryota; kingdom Metazoa; phylum Chordata; class Mammalia; order Cingulata; family Chlamyphoridae; genus Tolypeutes; species Tolypeutes matacus. Next base: position 63,471,219 of record JAKSZT010053883.1, read on the forward strand.
TTTTTTATTGTGGATAAAAATCAAAATTTTCACAATACATTCCACTATTTGTAAAATGATATATAACTATATATGCATATATGTGCATTTGCTTACAAAAATGTTATTTATATATATATATAAATATATTTTAAGAGGTGCTTAGATTACCTAAAATATTACATGGAACCCACAGGGATTCCCATGTTGCCCACCTCCCACACCTCCCACCACATCCCACACAAACATCTCCCACAAGTGTGGCCCACCACCCTCAATGGACTTACACATCCTGGGGCCTTGCCACCAACCATAGACCACAGTTCACACTGTAGACCACACTCTCTCCCACACAGTTCTGAGTGGTGTGTGCTGATTTAAAATGGCCTACATCCGTTGCCACAACGGTACTCAGGACAACCTCCAAATCCCAAAGAAGCCCCTGTATTTCAACTGCTTGTCCCCTCCCTGCCCCAAAAGTGTCAAGTGGCCACTGGCTCCACCTCATTGTTATAATTTCTTCCATTGCTAGAATCACCATATGTGTACAACAGAATACCATCAAGTCCACTCTAGTCCATAGTTCTTTCCCCAATCCTGAGGGGGGACTGGGATGGTAATGTCCACTCTACCTCCAAGTGAGAGAGGGCTTATATCCCATGGATATGGTGGGTGGGATGATCCTGCCTGCAGATGCAGGCCCTCTCCATTCCCTGGGATGGCCGTTGCCCAGCGTTGTCTCCTCGCCAGGTGACTTGGGTGAGTCCATTGAGCTGTAGGATAGGAGTTGCAGCTCCACCGAGATTCCACGCACACCTGGCACATAGGTAGGCCAGAGGCTCCAGTTTCTGGAAGTATACCTAAAAACTTTAGCATCACATATAGGTTTGAATAGAAGGGACTGATTAACCATGTGCAGGGAGGACTTATTTGAGTCCAATTCTGTCACTCTCAGGAGCACACATGTCTTCTTTATTGCATCCTCACATTGAAACTGTGGGGAAGTTATTATTGCACTCATTTTAAAGATAAGTAAACTGCTGTCCATAAAAAACAAATTCAGTCACATACTCAATGTCATACAACACGTATGAGACAAATTCTAGATCTGAACCCAAGCCTTCATAGTTCATGCTCTTCCCACTAAATAAACAATCTGCTAATGTTCCAGTTAAATCTATATGTGACCAGTCAGGTTAGTATTACACCACACATTTTTTAGCTTTCCACTTTATCAGCATGCCCCAACAAATTGAAGAAAGGTTCCCAACAATACAATTTAAAATGTCATCTTCTCATCCTTCTACCTTAAATGTTCCCTCTGCAGGCATCACTATAGCCCAAAATATCTTGTGCATTAGTATGAAAGCATTTAGTGAAATATAAGCACTGTGTTTGTGGAAGCCATTCCTGTAGTACTTTTTAATAATAATAATTTGATTGCAGAATGAAAATATTATAGGAAAAATAATATGCTAAAATATGAACTCATATTAAAACCAAAACAAATTCATACTGGGAACATTTGCTGTATTGCACACACACGGGCATCCAAATGAATTTCTTCTCTCCAGTGTCCTTGCTTTTACCTTCAGTCATGAGGAAAAAAATGTTCAAGGGTTCTATTGCTTTATCAGAGTCCATGGGTCTACTCCACAACAAGCTGAGTGGCCACTGGAAGCCAATAGCTTCCTTAAATGAATTCATTTTCTGGTGATTTTAGTCCTCCTCTTCTCATTATTAACTGAGATACTGTAGTGGGTTGAAATGTGTCCTCCAAAAGGATATGTTGAAGTCCTAACTCTCAGTACCTGTGAATGTGACCTTCTTTAGAAATAGGGTCTTTGTGGATGTAATCAGGTTAAGATAACTTCACACTGGACTAGGGTGGGCCCTAATTCCTTTGACTGATGTCCTTTTAAGAAGAGGAGAGGACACAGGGCCAGATACACGGGAAAGAAGATCATGTGACGACGATAGAGGTAGAGATTGGAGTGATGCAGCTACAAGCCAAGGAACGGCAAAGATTGCTGAGAGCCACCAGAGGCTAGGAAGAGGTTCTCTAGAACCTTCAGAGAGAGCATGGCCCTGCTGACACCTTGATTTCAGGCACTCAGCCTCCAGAACTGTGAGAGAATAATTTGTGATTGTTTTAAGCCACCCAATTTGTAGTACTTTGTTATAGCAACCTTAGAAAACTAATACAGATACTGACTATGGAAGTGGATATTACAGAACCCAGTTTAGCTCTGGGCACCTTGTCAGCACCCAGTGTGCCTTCTGGGCACAGCCTCAAACATCTCTGTTGGCTGGATTCTCTTGCCCACCAAGGACCTCGGAAACCACAGCAGAGTGGCGAAGAGAGTTTGGCACCATCTCCCAGCTCAGAGATTAGCCGTTCATTGCATTTTATGGATTGGGGCTGCTGACTTATCCAACCCTCTCATTTTACATGTAAGGGTCATAAATGTGGGGTGACGACCCCCTGCTCACATAGCTAATACTAGAAGGTAGGCTAGAATCTGTATCTCCTGACTCCCAGGCCAGAACTCTTTTCATTACCCAGTCACACTCGCTTATTAGTACATTCATCAAACGTTTATTGGATGCCTATGGTGTGTAAGTAGCTGTGAATAGAAAGATGAATTTCACACAGACCCTGCACTCAAGGCCTTTACCCTGCCCGTTTTTGTTTTTGTTTTTGTTTTTTTTTAATTTTCCAGAGGATCTGTGTTTCATTAAGAAAGTGATTCCATGCCAGGGCATTCTCTCCACTCTGGCTGGATTGGGCAATCACTGCTGGTCACAGACAGTCCCATTTCAAATATCAAAATGTATTCTTCATAAATGGCCTATTCTCTGGTCTTCTAAATTTGTTGCTGAAACCCAAACATGGCATTATTGATAAATAATATTTAAGTGGGTAAGCTCTAAACATCAAGCTATTAATACTATAATAGACCTAATTTTCTCCTTAGTAAAAGAGGGAGTCAGTATGTACGCATGTCCATAGTTGTGTGTGTTTGTATATCTATATTTATATGCATATGTCTGTATATATGATGATAAGATGATAGAGACAGAGATAGATAATAGATTAGATAGATGATAGTGATAGATTAGAAAGACAGATGGTAGAGATATATTAGATAGATAGATAGATAGATAGATAGATAGATAGATAGATAGATAGATAGATAGGGATAGGCATAGGGTGTGGTTCTCAGAAACACTCAGAAGAAAAGTGCTTGTTTGCTTATGAGTGAACCACAGTACAAGATACACATATATTCTAAGCCTCACATGGCTGCAACATTCACCAGATTAACAATATTGGATAAACAGAGTTTTTCAGTGGATAATTTTTAATAATTTAAGAAACACTATTTTCTCATTATTTTAAGAACCCAACTTGTAGCACCCCATTTAACCAGGAAATATTTCCCAAGGGTCTGCAAGATGTTGGGGCTATGGGACCACTTTCACATTCTTGTAGTTAGTGTCATTATTATTCCTTGTGATCCTGAGGTAAAAAGGACTGGTAGTACTCTCTCTATTTCACAGAGAAGGAAACTGAGACCTGAAGAGGGTTAATTAGTTGCCAGGATCCTTGTCACTAGTAAGTAATAAAGCCGGGCCTGGAAACCTGGTCTTCTTTGCTGCTAGGACAAGTATTTTTATTTACTACACCAAATTGCCTGCCCATATTTTTTAAAAGAGGGGGAAGGGGAAGAGAAAGAAATCTGTGCAAACACATAAATATGACCTCATGACAGAATAATAACAATGGAATGAAAATATTAAAGTTCGTTTTAAATACTACCTAAAACTAGGTCGTGGATCCATCCCACAGCCTTTCCTCCTCACGCGCATAATTGAGTTCCTTTCCCAAATGACAGGGTTGGTTGTTACACCCATGTGAGTTACAAAGACCTTTTTCTTACAGGGCTTGTTGCAGAACTTCTCCTAAGTAATGACTTTATGATGAGAGATGCAAGTACCATCTTCAATGCAATTTTATAACTCTGGAGAAAACTCCTTCTAAAGCTTGGGGCTTACTACTCATCCAACTGATTGACTTTGTCTGAAAAGTGGTCATTAGCCTTCCAAACCACAAAGATTTGGACTTTTCAATTACAGTAAGCCTAGAAGTAGGGGGCGATTAGGAGACAGGATCACTGGGTGAAAACGAGGAAAGCTAAACTGCTTCCAAGTAGCAATTCACTGCCCCTGCCTCTGTACTGGTTTGTGGAGACTTAATTGGGGCCTGAGCAGGAGGGACTGATTGGCTTTTTTTTTTTTTTTTTTTTTTAAGATACTTAAGATTACATAAATGTTACACAAAAGATATAGGGATTCCCATATGCCCCACTCCCCACACTTCCCACCCCCTCCCACATGAACATCCTTCATTAGTGTGGCACATTCATTGCAATTGATAAACGCATCCTGGAGCTTTGCCATTATGCATGGACCATAATTCACATTGTAGTCTACACTCTCCCACACAGTTCTGCATGTTATGGGATGATATAAAATGGCCTATATCTGTCATTGCAATGTCACTCAGGACAATTCTCAAGTCCCAAAAAAGCCCCCGTATTACAACTGTTTTTCGCTCTCCTGCCCCCAGAGCCTCCAGTGGTCACTGGCTCCATATCAATGTTATAATTTCTTCCATTGCTAGAATCACAATATGTCTATAGGAGAATACTAGTAAGTCCACTCTATTCCATAACTCTTCCCCCAAACCCAAGGATTCTGGGATGGTGACGTCCACTCCACCTCCAATTGAGAGTGGGCTTATATCCCGTGGGGAAGATGGATGGGACTATCCTGCCTGAAGCTGCAGACTCTCTGTGTTCTCTGGGATGGCTGTTGTCCATCATCATCTCCCCACCAGTTGTCCTGGGTGAGTCCAATGAGCTGTAAAGTAGGTGTTGTAACTCTGCCGAGGTTCCGGGCCCAGCTGGCACATGAATAGCCCAAAGACCCGAGTCTCTGGATGTACATCTACAAACTCCAGCACCAAGTATAGGTTTAAATAGAAGGGACAGATGAGCCATGTGCAGGGAAGACATAATTGAGTCCAACTCTATCACTCTCTGGAGTACAAACTCCAAAGTAGGGCCCACTGGCAAGGCACCAAACTCCAGAGCTATCCACCCTGACCATAGGACCTGGGTGCCTCCAGAACCCTCAGGAGCCCCACTATTTGGGGTAGTATCCACTTTGGAAGTCTATGAGATCCTGCTGAGCTGTGCGTAAGCATTACCTCTGGGATGACCTCCCGACTCACTTTGAATTCTTTTAGCCATATAAACTCATTTGTCTTTACCTTTTCCCCCTTTTATTCGAGGTCTTTTTCCAGTTGCATTGCTAGTTGGTGCTTGGTAGCAATCCTGGGTAACAGGGAGGCTCATGCCCAGGAGTCATGTCCCACTCTGAGGGGAAGGAAATTCATTCATATGCTGAGTTTGGCTTAGAGAGAGGCCACATTTGCGCAACAAGGAAGCTCTCAGGAGGCAACCCTTAGGGCACCCCATAACAATAGGCTAAGTTTCAATTTCAAGAGCAAAGGCTCATAAGCCTAGTTGTCAATATCAAGGGCCCAACAGTGGATCATCCTCCTTCGCCAGTCACTGCCCCTGCACTTGGGAGACTGTTGCTGCTCCCTTAGAGAATGTGGCAGAGCTCTCCAGGATGGGAATTCGATATTCTCTCAGTTATTGTGTGAGTCTCCACTCACTGTGACAATGTCCTGTGAACATTTGAACATTTTTACATACCTTATATGTATGCTCAGGTGAACTTCCTCCCATGCATCCCCCATCACTGATACCCCACACCAACAATTCTCCCCCACCCCAGTTGTAATCCTTCTGTGATCCAAAGCTTCTTCAAAATTGAAGACATTGCAATAGCCAAATACAATTAATAGGAAAATGAAACAATAATGATAAGCTTTAATATAAGAAATAAAATACATAAAAATTTTTAAAAGCTAAAAATAAAACTAAGAGAATGGGATATTTAAAAAAACGAAAAATAATAATTTTTTTTTTTTTTTTTTTTTTTTTTTACATTTTGTGTTTCATCACCACAATATCTGGTATCCTTTCTGTACCATGGCACCTTTCCATACTCATTCCCCAGTGTCTCACTTTTTTTTTTTTTTTCAGAGAAGTTTTAGGTCACAGCAAAGTCACACACAGAATACAGGATCCTCTCATATACCCAACATCCTCCCCCTTTCCTCCTCCCCATATTAATACCTTTTTATATGTAGATGGTACCTTTGTTATAACTGATATACATATAGTGAAACATAGCTACTAAACATGGTCAGTGCTTTACATTATGGTTTACATTTTAGACCATATACTTTTATAAACGATGATACTCACCATGTCTTGTGTCCATCCTTGTAAGATCATGTAGAACACTTCCACTGCCCACTGCATACCCCCATTTGCTCTATTCTATTCCTCCCTCCCCCTCCCCTCAGGGCCCACGGTGACCCCCTGGCTTCACTCCTTGGATGACGAGATTCATAGTTACATGCAAAAAGACTGAGTTCTTGACACACTGGTTTGTCCTCCCCTATTAGGAACTGCCCATGCTCTCAAGAGACTCCCACCTGTCTATTTGTGAACAAATTGGTCCTCCCAAGGATGGGAGTCCAACTCCTTCCCACTCGTTATGTGGGTCTCCACCCACTGATACAACACATTATGACAGAATGATCACTCACACACTCCCTAGAAGCCTGCTCCAGGTACGCCCTGTCCCAAATGCCCCTGCATCCAACACCCTGAACCAGTAACCCTTGCTTGACATATTGCCATAAGAGCATTCCCAAATTTGTACTTTCAACCACATGCCCACAAAACCCAGTGTTCACTTGGTCCCTCCCCAACCCTCCCCCAACTACCCTGGACCTTCCAACCCACCCTTCCCAATCTACCCACCTGTCAACCCTGCACCACCCAACCCAATAATAACACCACCCTCCGTATCCCTTCAATACGCAACTACACACTTTCACCTTACCAGAGATTACATCCGTATGGGTGTTGGCTCACAACCTTCTTTTTCCTTTCTATTTCTTGTAAACCTGTCTTCCAGATAATAGCTCTCTGAGTCTGCTCAATTTGCTTAATTCATATCAGTGAGGTCATGTGCTGTTCAGCCTTCAATGCCTGGCTTTATTCAATCAACATAAGGTCCTCAAGATTCATCCATGCTATCCTGTGTGTTAGCACTTTATTCCTTCTTACAGCTGAGTTATATTCCATTGTTTGTATGTACCACATTTTGTTTATCCATTAATCTGTTGATGGGAACCTGGGTTGATTCCAACTTTTGGCAATAGCGAATAAAGCCGTTATGAACATTGGTGTGCATATATCTGTTTGTGTCTTTGCTTTCAATTCTTCTGGATATATACCCAGCAGTGGAATTGCTGGATCATATGGAAATTCTATAGTTAGGTTTTGGAGGAACCGGCAAACTGTCCTCCACAATAGCTGGACCATTCTACATTCCCACAAGCAGTGGATGAAGGTTCCCATTCCTCCACATCCTCTCCAACACTTACTGTTTTTTCAATAGCCACCATCTAATGGGTGTACAATGGTATTTCATTGTAGTTTTGATTTGCACTTCCCTAATAGCTACTAATGTTGAACATCTTTTCATGTGCTTTTTAGCCATTTGTGTTTCTTCTTTGGAGAAGTGTCCTTTCAGGTCACTTGCCCATTTTTTAAGTGGGTTGTTTGTCTTTTTATTTTGGAAGTATAGGATTTCTTTATATATGCAGGATATTAGGCTCCTATCAGGTATATGGTTGCCAAATATTTTCTCCTCTTGAGTAGGCTACCTTTTCATTTTCTTGATAACGTCCTTTGAGGTGCAAAAGTTTTTAATTTTGAGGAGATCCCATTTATCTATTTTTTCTTTCACTGCTGGTGCTTTGGGTGTGAACTTCATGAAACCATTTCCTATTACAAAGTCCTGTGGGTGCTTCCCTACATTATCTTCCAAGGTCTTTATGGTCTTGGTTCTTATATTTAGATCTTTGCTCCATCTTGAGTTGATTTTTGTATAAGGTGTGAGATGTTGTTCCTCTCTCATTCTTTTGGATATCAATATCCAGTTCTTCAAGCACCATTTGTTGAAGAGGCCATTCTGTCTCAATTAAATGGACTTGGTGGCCTTGTCGAATACCAGATGACTGTATATGCTAGGATCTATATCAGAACTCTCGATTCAGTTGCATTGGTCAGTATGTCCATCCTTTTGCCAACACCATGCAGTTTTGACCACTGTCGCTTTGTAGTATATTTTAAAGTCAGGTAGTGTGATACCTCCAATTTCATTTTTCTTTTTCAATATGTCTTTGGAAATTCGGGGCCTCTTACCATTCCAAATAAATTTTGTAGTTAGTTTTTCCAATTCAGTAAAAAATGCTGTGTTGATTTTTATTGGGATTGCATTAAATCTGTGGATTAGTTTGGATAGGATAGATATCTTAATGATGTTTAGTCTTCCTATCTATGAACAGGGAATATTCTTCCATTTATTTAAGTCTTCTTTGATTTCCTTTAACAGTGTTGTGTAGTTTTCTGTATATAAGTCCTTTACATCTTCAGTTAAATTTATTCCTAGGTGTTTGATTCTTTTAGTTACCATTGTAAATGGTATTTTTTTCTTGATTTCCTCCTCAGATTGCTCTGTATTGGTGTACAGAAATGCTACTGATTTTTGAGTATTGATTTTATAGCCTGTGACTTTACTGAACTCATTTATAAGTTCTAGAAGCTTTGTTGTAGATTTCTCAGGGCTTTCTGTGTATAGGATCATGTCGTCTGCAAATAGTGAAATTTTTACTTCTTCCTTTCAATTTAGATGCCTTTTATATCTTTTCCTTGCCTCAGTGCTTGAGCAATTACTTCTAAGACAATGTTAAATAGGAGCAGTGATAGTGGGCATCCTTGTCTTGTTCCCGATCTTAGAGGGAAAGCTTTTGGGATTTCACCATTGAAGATGATGTTAGCTGTGGGTTTTTCATATATACCCTTTATCGTGTTCAGAAAGGTTCCTTCTATTTCTATCTTTTGCAGTGGTTTTTTTTTTTTTTTTTTTTTTTTTTTTTCAGGAAAGGGTGTTGTATTTTGCCGAATGCTTTTTCTGCATCTATAGACATGATCATGTGATTTTTTTCTTTCAATCTGTTTATGTGGTGTATTACATTGATTGATTTTCTTATGTTGAACCATCCTATACCCAGGATGAAATCCACTTGGTCATGGTATATAATTTGTTTGATATGTTGTTGAAAGTGATTAGCAAGTATTTTCTTGAGGATTTTACCATCTAGGTTCATTAAAGAGATTGGTCTGTAATTTCCCTGTCTTGTGGCATCTTTGTTTGGCTTTGGTATTAGGGTATTGTTGACATCATAGAATGAGTTAGGCAATGTTCCTTCTACTTCTGTTTTTCAGAAGAGCTTAAGCAGGATTGGTGTAAGTTCTTTCTGGAATGTTTAGTAGAATTCACCTGTGAAGCTGTCTGGTCCTGGGCTCTTCTTAATTGGGAGGTTTTTGATGACTAAGTCTATCTACTTGTAATTGGACTGTTGAGTTTATCAATTTCTCCTTTTGTCAATGTAGGCTGCTTGTGAGTTTTTAGGAATTTGTCCATTTCCTCTAAATTATCATTCTTGTTGGCATATAATTTTTCAAAGTATCCTGTTATGATACTCTTTATTTCTGTGGGGTCAGTGGTGATATCCCCTCCCTCATTTCTTATTTTGTGTATTTGCATCTGCTCTTTTTTTCTTTGTTAGTCTTACTAAGGGTTTGTCAATTTTATTGTCTTCTCAAAGAACCAGCTTTTGGTTTTGTTTTTTCTAGTACTTTCTTATTTTCTATTTCATTTAGTTCTGCTCTAATCTTTGTTATTTCCTTCTTTCTACTTCCTTTGGGGCTAGTTTGTTGTTTTTTTTCCATTTCCTCCAGGTGTGCAGTTAGGTCTTCGATTTTAGTTTTTTCTTCTTCTTTTTTATATATGCATTTATGGCTATGAATTTCCTTCTCAGTACAGCTTTTGCTGTATCCCATAGGTTTTGATACATTGTGTTGTCATTTTCATTTGTTTCATGGCAGTTACTGATTTCTTTTGAGATTTCCTCCTTGACCCACTGTTTGTCTAAGAGTGTGTTGTTTAACTTCCATATCTTTGTGCCTAATCTGGTTCTCTGGCCCTTATTGGTTTTCAATTTCATTCCATTGTGGTTGGAGAAATTACTTTGTATAATCCCAATCTTTCTGAATTCATTGAGATTTTTTCTGTGGCCTGGCATGTGGTCTATCTTGGATTAGTATATCCCACTGCATTTGAGTGTAGTGTTCTATATATGTCTATTAGGTCCTGATCCTCTAATGTATTAACCAAAGTCTTTGTTTCTTTATTGATTCTTTGGTGAGATGTTCTGTCTAATGGTGATAATGGTGTATTAAAGTCCCCCACTATAATTGTAGAAGCATCTATTTCTCCACTTAATATTTCCAGTGTTTGCCTCATGAGGCGCCCCTGTTAGGTGCATAAATGTTTATGATCGTTCTTTCTTCTAGAAAGATTACCCCTTTCACTAATATATAGTGTCCATCTTTGTCTCTTACAATAGTTTTGCATTTAAAATCTATTTTGTCCGATATTAGTATAGCTACTCCTGCCCTTTTTTGGTTAGTTTGCTTGTAAGATTGTTTTCCTGCCATTCACTTTCAGCCTCCTTGAATCCCTGGGTCTAAAGCAGGTGTCTTGTAGACAACATATAGATGGGTCATATTTCCTAATCCATTCTGCCAATCTGTGTCTCTTGACTGGTGAGTTTAATACATTAACATTCAGTACTATTACTCTCAAGGAATTACTTACATTAGCCATATTTTCTTTGGGTTTATGTATGTCATATGTTGTTTGTATTTCTCTTTTTGTCCTTTTAGTTGTTCTTACACTCTCCTCCAGCTCTCTCTCTCCTGTTTTTTCCCTTTCAACCTGCAGAAATACCTTTAGTATTTCTTGAAGAGCAGGTTTCTTATTGACATACTCTCTTAATTTCTGTTTATCTGTGAATATTTTGAACTCTCCATCATTTTTGAATGCCAGCTTTGCTGGATAGAGAATTCTTGGCTGGAAGATTTTTTCTTTTAGTACCTTAACTATGTTATACCACTGCCTTCTTGCCTCCATAGTTTCAGATGAGAAATTAGCACTTAATTTTATTGAGCTTCCCTTGTATGTGATGGTTGTCTCTTCTCTTGCTGCTTTCAGTATTCTCTCTTGTCTTGAGTATTGGACAGTTTGACGAGTATATTTCTTGGAGTAGGCCTGTTGGGATTTATACTGTTTGGGGTGTGCTGCACTTCCTGGACTTATACATCCATCTCCCTCAATAAGGTTGGGAACTTTTCAGTCATTATTTCCTCCAACACTCTTTCTGTCCCCTTTCCCTTCTCTTCTCCCTCTGGGATGCCTATAATGCATATGTTTGTGCATTTTTTGTGTTGTCAGTCAAATCCCTAAGTCCCTGCTGGATTTTTTCTATCTTTTTATCTATCTGTTCTACTATCTGTTTAATTTCAGATGTACTGTCTTCCACATCACTAATTCTTCCCTTCGCCTGTTCAAATCTACTGTTATGTGCTTCCAGTGTCTTTTTGATTTCTTGGATTGTGCCATTCATCACTATCATATCTGTTATCTTTTTATGTATGTTTATAATTTCTTCGTAGGTTCTTCCAGTGTCTTCTTAATATCCTTAATCTCTTCCTTCACTTCATTAAGTTGATCTATGATATTTGTTTGGACAGCTTTGATTAGTTTTTCAATGTTCTACACCTCTTCCTGGTTTTCAGTTTGTTCATTGGACTGATCCGTGTCATCTTATTTCTTAGTATGGTTTGTAATTTTTAGTTGCCCTCTGGTCATCTTTTTATCTTGATGGGTTTATTCAGTTGATTAGCTTCTTTCTTTACTCTATGGTTTATTTAATTGCTGTTTTTGTGTGTGTGCTAAGTTTTCTCTTTGACACTTTGTTTTTCTTATTCCATTTCGTTGCTGTTGTCTATGTTCCAATTACTTGTTTTGGCTTCTTTGTGTCTCTGACCCTCACTCATCTAGAAGTTGGTAAGCCATGTCCTGGTTTGGTGTACCTCAAAGCAGGTCCGCACAGCAGCCTCTGGCTTTTTCTTTGTGGTTTTAGTGAGAGCTAAGATTTATATGTCTAACCCGTCGGCCATGTTCCCACAATCCTCCCATTGATTGGCTTTGATGGCAGAAGATAATGAAAATGTGCAGTTCATCCACATACCACCCCTTTCTCTATTACTTGGTAGCTGGGTGACACATTTCTAAGTCCCTTCCCTGTACTGGTTTCCACATTTGTCAAGTGAGCAAGAAAAACAAAAGAAAATACAGATTTCCTGGTTCCCTAAGGGTCATCTTACTGATATCTGTTACCATGGTCTGGGCTGTGGTAGGATGTGGCCTGAGAGAATCTAAAATATGATCTTTTGCCTCCTGATCACCCTATCTGATTTATTATCAGCAGAGGACATTAAAATTAGATTGTATTTGTTGAGCAAATCTGGATGGGTAATGGAGGGTGGAAACAGGGAGTGGCTTGGGTGGTGGCAGGAATTAGAATAATAATCCCTGCACTTTAGAGGTTGCAGAGCATTTTCCCACACATTGCCTCATTGGATCCCTGCAAAGTCCTGTGACTGCAAGTATTCTTATCCTCAACTGACAAATGAGGAAACTGATGTTCCAAAAGGTGAAGTGGCTGGCTACAGTTCACAGAAAAAAATGTTGGCAAAAGCCAAAGTCCTTGCTTCCTTGTACAACACACTAGAGGGTGAGTAGAATCTACCATAAAGCTCTTTAGCTGTACTCACATAATCAGCAACTGATCGTGGCACTGTTAACAAGCAACTCCAGTGTTCTCCTATTCCCGGGACTTCACCACTGCTCTTCCTTGGGTCCCTTCCCTCCGACCTCCTCTTTATCCATGTAACTTCTTCATTTTGTCACTTGGAAACCACTACTTCCTCCATGGAGTCCCTCACTTTGTTGGGTGCCCATCCTGTGAACTTCCATTGCACCCAATGATTACCACCGTCCCATACTTCCCCCTCCTTAATTCACTTGCTATGTTGGCATAGAACCTCATTATGCACTAAAACTAGTTAATCACTAGTGGTTATTTTTTCACCATTTTTATCCCAACACCTAGCACAGTAGACTCTGGATAAATATTTCTTAAATCAATGTTGCATGATCTACTGTAGTCAAAAGGAGTTTTGTTGGGGTGGGGTTCTTTTAGAGGCATTCAAACCAATTGGCTTTCAAACCAAAAGTCTAGCCATTTGCTTAAAATGTTAGATCATTCCCAGAAGTAAGCCTTAGAGATGGGAGGGGACTAGAAGTGTGACAAGTCTAGTGTTTGTGTAACTATGTCAAAAGAGGTAAGAGTGGATATTTTTGGAGGTACTGGAAAATTTAGCCATAACACTCAGCCTGCTCATGTGTCTGGTGCTATTGCTGGGAACCAAGCTTCGTGCCAAGACTACTGTCAGATATCTGTTTCCAGGAAAGGACCTGAACTTGCTTATGTGGTTATTTATAACTACATCTTCCTATATTATGTCAAGTTACATGACCCCACAACATCAATGAAATATTTTATCAGAAACACATATAGATAAACTATGACAAATATGGCAGATGATGGCCAGGCTTCAGACTCACAGGTTATATAAATATGGAACCCATCACTTAACCTAGTATGTGTATATACAAAACACTTTAGAGAAATTTAGGAATTAATAAATGTATGAATATAATCATCATACAAAATTAATTGGTCTAGTCTTGGCAATGAGGCCATTTCTGCAATGGCATAATCTTGAGCATGCAGAACTTGAAAGGGATGGGTGTTACATTGTGATGATCTTTCAACCTGAAAGTTCATGGTGTGTTCAGAGGTCGTTAAAAACTTTGGAGTGCCTGGGTCATGGGAACAAGAGATATGAGCAAGCTATAAAAACTTGGAAATCCAGGTTAAATAGCCTGAATTTTATTTTGTGAGTGAAGGGGGCTGTGGGTAGGCAGAATAATGACCCCCAACAGCAACTATATCCTAATGCTCAGAACGTGTAAGTATGTTAGTTTACATGGCAAAGGGAAATTAAGATTAGGGATGGGAATTAAGGTTGCTAATCAGCTGACCTTTAAATAGGAAAATTATTCTGGATTTTCTGGATGGCCCAATGTACTCACAGTTGTCCTTAAAGAAAGGAAGAGAGAATCAGAATACAGAACCAGAGAGATGGCAGCATGGAAAGGTATTTACCTGACATTGCTGACTCTGGAGATGGAGAAAGACCATGAGCCAAGGAATTTGGGCCACCCCTGGAATCTGGAATGAGGCAAGGAATGCTTTCTCTCCTAGAGCCTCCAGAAAGGAATGCAGGCCTGCTGATGCCTTGCTTTTAGCCTAGTGAGGCCCATTTGGGAATTCTGAACTACAGAATTGTAAGAAAATTTCTGTTGATTTAAATCACTAAATGTGTGGTACTTTGTTATAAGCCATGAAAACTAAAACAGGTACCAAGTTATAGTTTTAAGGATGGGAATGACATGTTTAAGAGGAGTTTTATTCCTGAATAGTGTTTCAATACACATTCATGCCATAAACAATTATTGATCACATCTGTGCCGGATACTGCCCTAGGCACTAGGAATACAGGGATAACCAAGCTGAATGCAGTCCCTCCTCTCATGTTGCACAAAATATTGAAAATCCATCCTACCTTCTTTTTCATTTCCACTGTTATAAGCCCCATCCAGGCTTACAACACCTTTGTCTACATTATGATAATGCCTTCCTAACTGTTAGCTTGGCCAATATTTTATCTTATTTGCCTTTGCCAGGAAATGACAAGAGCATGGTGGTTAAGAGAACAAACAGGCTTAGTGGTTAGAAACACCTGGGTTCCCACCCCAGTGCTTACAACTTTGTGGTTCTTAAGTGAATTGCTTCACTTTTATGAACCTTCATTTCCTCACCTGTAAAATGGGGATAATAACGCCTGCCTCCTTGGGCTATTGTGAGGATGGTATAATAGTTGAGAAGAATACCTTAAGCTCAGCTTTTGCCATGTAACGAGAGGCAGTATAGCACTTGGTTAATAGCATGGATTCTGAAGCAGACCACCAGGTTCAAAATCTAGCTCCACCCCCTACTAGCTCTGTGACTTTGGGCAAATTATGTAATGTCTCTGTTCCTCAATTTCCTCCTGGAAGAAATGGAAGTAATGATAGTGCCTGTCTCCTTGGGTGGTTGTGATGATTTAATGAATATATGAAAAGCACTTTGAACAGTGCCTGGTATGCAATGGATTGTCAGTAAGTGTTAGCTATTATGATTGTCAGTTGTATCTGTCAGGTTTGATCAGAGAAGCAGAACCACTCAGAGTGATATAGAATACGAGACTTAACTTTTAGGGATTAAACCTTATGCAATTGTGGGAGCCAGTAGAGAAGTTTTTGTAAGGCTTTGGTCTGTGTCTGGTGTTAAACCTAGGTCACTACAGGTCATCCAGACTGGCAGTCAGGATTGAAAGCTGCATATGAGTAAATGGAAGGACAGACTAACCCATGGAACAGACTGGTCCCATGAGGACAAATGGAACCCACCTCTGTCTCTCACTACCTCCAACCTCAATGCCATGGGTGCCCTGCAGAAGAAGCTGCCATCTCTCAGAGCTGCATATATACTTGGTCTAGGACTTGAATTTGCTGAAGGAGGAGATCCAGAAGGAACGAGAGGAGCTGCAGGCCTGGTACTATCCCACACCAAGAAAGTAAGGCAGTAGATTAGTGACAACTAATCAGAGGTCAACAAACCTTTTCTGTAAGGACCAAATAGTAAATATTTTAGGCTTTGCAGAAACTATGGTGTCTGTCACAGATAATCAACTCTTACCTCTCTGCCCTGATCTTAAAAGTACTCTCACATGCCCTGACACTTAATGATTCCCCCTGCCCCACTCTTGTGCTCTGCTCATGTTTTTCTGTGCAGATTGTACCATTTTTTAGTGCTTTCTCCTTAGCCAAATCCTACCCACCCTTTATAATAGATGTTCTTAAGAAGGGACCCCTATCAGAATCATCTGGGGAAACTTTTGATGAGTAAACATAGTTGCTCACCTCCCATCCTAAATTCAGATTGGCCCAGTGAGGAGGACAAGAAGGGCAGGAACATTTATAGTTCGAAAACATTGCTCAGCTTATTCAGGTAGTTCTTACCCAGTCCCCAAACCACTGCCTTATGCCCTTACTAAAATCCCATTTCCTCTATAAAGTCTTCTCTGACCATATTAACTCATACTCAAGTTTCCTTTCTTTGAAACTCAGTCCTCATAGGTCTTAAAATTCATTTTTATAGTACTTAATGTATTATTTTTTGCACTTACCATATGTTTCATATAGAGATTCCTATTCTCTCCTTTCATGCCAGTTTTTCCCCTCCAAACTGCTCAATCCAACACTATCCAATAACCTAGGCACTGTGTAATGAGCTTCATGACTATTATATCAGTTAAACTTCGCAATAACTATGATGTCAAAAATTTCATTATCTCCATATCACCTATGAGAACGTAGAGCATTAAGATCAAATAATTTTCCCAAAGTTGAGCAGGTGACAGATGGTAGGTCTGGGACTTACACCCTGGATTTGAGATTGCTTTGAACTCCCTCTCTATGGACACCTTCATCAGCAGGCTTATAAGCTTTTCATAGGCTAGAACTATTCCATATACTTCTTTGTATCTCCTATATCATCTTTCTGGGTATATTTTACTTATTGAATTGAATTCTAAAGAATAAAATTAACAAAAAGCCTCTAATTTTGAATAAGTAATATGCAAAATCCACCAATGTCCCAGATTCCCAATCCCATAGATGTGATGTCAGTCTATAATAAGTAATATTCAAAAGTATTAATGTAAATAATATTCAACACTCTTCCAGGAACATTCTTATTTTCTTCTGAAAAAGTTAATGGAAGAGAAGTGCACATTGGTATATTTTACCTGCTTCTTCTCTCTTGCTGGATAGTGGGACTAAGTTCACAGTTGGACCTAGAAATGATGCAGTGATCTGGTAGTCTGCTGAAGGCATTGCTAATTTTTATTAAACCCCGCCTCACCAGAAATGTCTTCTATGGATTCATTTATTCAATCAACAAACAAATTTTATTGAGCACTTACATTGAGCCACGCATCATTCTAGCTGCTGGGGATACAACCTTGAATGTAACAATAAAGTCCTATCTCTCTGAAAATTACATTCTAATGACAGGCAAAGTCTGTGTCCACATAGTGATTAAGATGCTTTCAGATAATAAAAATAGAACAAGCTAATGGGATATAGAGTGACTGGAGAGGGGGGCTTGGAAGATAGAGAGGTGCTTCTTTAGATAGTGTAGTCAGAGGGGCCTAAGGAACACATAATTGAGGTAAAATTTAAGTACAATGATCTGGGGGGACAGAATTGCAAGCAGAGGGAACAGCACAGTTTTATCTTTCCCTTCTCTGAAACATTATTGAACATAGAATGTGAGAGTAGATAGACTCATCATAGGATTAAGAGGTCCCCTCACTTAGGGTTGCCAGCTAAAATATAGGACCCCCAGTTAAATTTGAATTTCAGATAAACAACAAATCATTTTTTAGTATAAGGACTTATTGGAAGGACTGAAAATTGTACTGTTTATCTGAAACTCAAATTAAACTAGGTGTTCTGTTTTGCTTGCTTGCTTGTTTTTTTGCTAAATCTGACAGCCCTACCTTTTACTCATGGGAAAGAGGCCCAGGATGATTTATGTCTAATATAAGCCAGCTCTTTTGGAGAAGAACTGGAACAAAATCTGAATCTAAAGCAGAAGCAATTCAATCTGGTGTTCATATTTCAGAAGATCTTATATTGGTTTCTACTTGTCTCACTGAGTAGTAATTTGCTTCCCAACTACACCATAAGGGAAGCTTCTGTGTATCTTTTTTTAATCATAAACTGAGTACAATATTAAGTACTTAATTCATTCTTTCATCCCTCAGCGTTTGCAAGAAGCATTGTTCTGGGTACAAGTATATTAGGGAAAATAAGCATATATAAATGATTTAAATCAGCTTAGAGTATGATGAAGGGCCACAACAGAGGTACACGATGGCAGTGTAGTTCAAAGCTGGGAGAGATGACATCTAGCCAAGGGAATCAAGAATTCTTCATGTGGGACTTAGCATCTGACTTGGGCCTTCATGGATGGTAAGGATTTTCATAAAAGATTATAGACAGCATTGTGTCAGGTGAAGAAAGCAGCATAATCAAGGAGAAGGTAGCAGTAATTACTGGGAAACATGTCCCTCTGTTTGGTTGCAGCAGAGAATAAGTAAAGGAGAGGAGAACGAGATGTTAGACCTGACTTGTGAAGAATGCTGAATACCAAATGAAAGGAATCTGGACATTATTGGATAAGTCATGGGAATCACTAAAGATTTTTAATATGATATTTTGTATAATGAGATTGACTTATTAAATAAATAATCTGATAGTGGTGTAAAACATGGACACCAGTGAGAGTGACTACAAAAATTCTGGTTAACTAAATGAGGGCTTGGAAAGAGGACCTACCAATATACCAGATACTTATGAATCTTATTCTTGTACAGTTGAAACTTAGCCTAGTAATATATATTGCCTAAGAGTTACCACCTGAAAACCTCCTTGTTGCTAAAATATGGCCTCTTTCTAACCTACACTCAGCATATAAACTCACTATCTTCCCCCCGGCATGGGACATGACTCCCTGGAATGAGCCTTCCTGGCACCAAGAGATTATTATCAAGTTCCAACTAGCAATGCATTTGGAAAAAGACCTTCACAAAAAGGGGGACATTTTAAATGAAAACTTTACATCTAATATATTTCAAAGTGAGTTGGGAGGTCATTCCAGAGGTTACGCTTATGCATATCTCAGGAGGATCCCACTGACTCCACAGTAAACAATGCCTCAAGCAGGGGTGCTCCTGAGGGCTCTAGAGACATCTGGACACTATAGTCAGGGCAGACAACCCCAGGAAATTGGCACCTCATCAGTGGGCCTTGCCCTGGAATATATGATAACCTATCTCCCCAATGTATCAGAGTTAGACTCACTTATAATTTTCCAACACATGGTCCTTCTGCCCTTTTTATTTGAACCTATAATTAGCACTATACACGTTAACTATATGTCCCAGAGACTTTAATCTTCAGTCTGTTCATATACTGGTTGAGCCCTGAATCTCAGCAGAGCTGCAACCAACACCTACTCTCCAGTTCATTAGACTCTCCCAGGACATCTAATGAAAGGATGATGATAGACAATGTTTACCCCCAAAAAACAGAGAGTATCTACAACTGTAAGCAAGACAGTTCCATCCATCTTCCCCATGTGATGTAAGTTCTCTCTCAATCAGAAGCAGAGTGAGCACCACCATCCTAAAATCCCCAAGATTGAGGAATGAACACACATAAGGGGACAATGCAACTATGGACCAAAGTAGGCTTATTATTATCCTAGTAATGGAAGAACTCGTAACATTGATATAAAGACAGTGGTCACCAGAGGTTCCAAGGGGAGGGAAAGGGAAAAATAGGTGTAACATGGGGCATTTTGGGGGGACATTGGAATTGTTCTGATTTTGTGATGATGGATACTGGCCATTTATACATTTTGTCAAAACCCCTAAAATTGTGTAGTGCAAAGTGTAAACCATAAGGTAAACTATAAACCATGGTTAGTAGCAATGCTTCAATATCTTTTCATCAATTGTAACAAATGTACCACACTAATGAAAGATGGTATTGGGGGAAAGAGTGAGAGGGGGAAGAGGTGGAGTGTATGGAAATCCCCTATATTTTTTATGTAACTTTTAGGTAATCTAAAACATCGTTAGAAATAAAGAAAAAAATTAACCCCTCTCCCACAAAAAGAAGAAAATGAGGGCTTATGTAATAAGAGAAAGGAAAATACAGAACCGGATACAATAGATATTTTTGAGATATAACCCACCAAGAGTGCCTAATGGTGGGTTGTAGAAATTGAGGAAAATGGAGGCATTGTAGTTAAAGCTGATATTTTAAGTTTAGACGACTGGGAGAAATAGTGGTGTACTTAATAAAAATATGGAAACTAGGGAAAGGGATAAATTGTAGAGGTAGAGAAGATGATGGGTTTATGTTTTTAACATGGGATTATAGGATTTAATAGCTATGCAAGTCATTAAAATTATCCCCAGCCCCTTTGATTTGTGTAGGAGAAAATAAGATCCAGATGGAATAAATGCTTTGCCTCTGGCCACTAGGCAAGTTAGTGGCATAACCAATTTTGGAATCTGGGTGTCCTGTTTTCATTTTCTTTTAGCAATGTTTCTTCCATAAGATAATGTATTTCTTCTTTTTTTTTTTCATAAAATGTGTTTCTAGATGAGTTTGTAGAAATGGAATTATCATGTGATGACATCAAATGGCCAGCTGGAAATGTAAATGGGGTAGTGTTCTAGTAACAGGGCCAAAGATTTGAGGACCATCCAAATGAAAGTAACACTTATGGCCATGAAAACAAATAAGATTGCCAAGGGAGAGATTATAATTTCCAAGTCAAATGTGACAGATGATCATGTACACTAAGAAGTGTCCACTAAGTTTCACATTTAGGAAGTCACTGGGATGAGAGAAAGAGAAGAGGGGAGATTTTGCAATCGAGTGGAGAGAAAAGAAGCAAGATTAAACATTTAAGAGTGAGTGGCTGGTGAGAAAGTAGAAACAGAGGATTTAAAACTATTTCTATAAAGTTGTTAGTGAAGGAGAAAGATGGGATATTGTTGAAGCAGGACCTAAAGAAAAGCTTTTAGTTTGTTTTTAGATGGGAGATGCACAAATATATGTGTGGGTAGAAACAGTGAAAGCCACGGAAAGCAAGAGATTCAAGTTGCAAATGAATGAGGGTAAGAATGAAATTAGCAAGGTCCTGACAAAAGGTAAAGAAGATGGTTTGAAGATCTAGATGGAGGAGTGGGAAGGAAGAAGGGCACTAAAATGGATGGGTAAAAGTGAAGATAAAGAAGCTTTCTGAGGCATGAAGTGGTGAAGTTAAGGAATTCCAATTGACCTTTATCTTATCAGTGAGGTAGGAAGTTTGATCATTGTTTCAAAGTGAGAAGATAGTATCTGGAATGGGAATTTGTGAATAGTGAAAAGATTCTAGCATCAGAACTGTGGGGAATCAGTAGGAGATGGTAAAATAGTTAGGGCCCAGCTGAGGTTAGAGTAGTCCAGTTGTGGTAGATCTGATTAGCTTAATGTTGACACTTTTCACCTATGGAAATGAAGAGCAAATATGGACAATGGGGGTTTCCCAAGTGATGGTAAGTGATTTTTTTTTCTTTTTTTTTTTTAATGTCACTGTTTATGGTCTTCATGTTAGATTAAAGAACCACAAAGACTGGGCAAATATGGAGGGAGGGAGTTAAAAGGAATGAGGTCACATTAGGGCAAAAGTCAGATTTCCAAGTGTACCTTTATTCCAAGCACTCTGTTGGGCATTTATACTCATTATTTCATGTAGTCTTCATGGTAAATAATTATAACCTATGAGGTAGCCATTACTATCCCAGTTTTACAGGTGGAGATCCTCAAGCTAAGACTGAGCAAGCAAATTGCTCAAGGACACACACTTTTAAATGGCAGAGATTTTTCATCTTCAGGTTATGCTGGCTGCAAAATTAGGCAGATAGAAGATTGAGATTGATTGAGGAAAATCAAAATTAGAGGTGGAACACTTCCCAGTGATGATGTGCAAATTGATACCGTAATGACAGAAGAAAGAAGATGCTAGTTATTTATTTTTTCCAGAAACTTTTTATTAAAAGAAAGGGCACAAATCACAAGTGTGGAAGCCAGTAAATTTTCATTAAGTGAACCCACCTATATAACAATTACCCAGACCAAGAAATAGACCATTGCCAATGCCATAGAAAGTCCCCTTTGAGTCCCCTCCCCAACAGTAACACCTCAAGGTAACTGCTATCTTGACATATGTTTTAGTTTGCTAGGCTGACAAAATGCTGAAATGAGTTGGCTTTTATAAAGGAGATTTATTAACTTGCAAGCTTACAGTTCTGAGGCAGTGAAAGCATCCAAATTAAGGCATCATCAGACAATACTTTCTTCCCAAAGACTGGCTGCCAGTGATTCTGGACTCCTCTGTCACATGACAAGGCACATGGCAGCATCTGCTGGACTCTCCCTTCTCTCCAGATTTCATTGCTTTCAGCTTCTTGCTTCCAGCCTTGTCTCTGCTATATTCAGCCCGTTTATAAAGGAGTAAGACCCACCCTGGACTATGCTTTACTGAAATAAAAGGTCCCATCTACAATAGGTCTGCACTCATAGGAATGGATTAGTTTTGAGACCATCACTTATGGGATCCATCCAACTTCAAACCATAACAATTACTAATATCACAGATTAGTTTTAGCCTGTTTTTGAACTTTTTTTAAATTGAACCATTCTTTTTTCCATGTGCTTTTTATATGGTTTCTTTTGCTCAACATTTATATTTATGGGATTCACATTGTTATGTGTAACAATTGTTCCAATTGATTTAATCACTCACTTAACATTGCAAATAGCTATTACCCTCTCTAATAGGAAGAGTGTCCAATTATGTGAGATTGGCCAAAGGTTATTTACACATCGTTTCTATGTGCTTTCTTTGGGTAGATAGGGAGGGAGACTTGACAGATATGTTTCTGATACTTAATTTTAAGCTATGTTAAAATTACATTAAGGGGAGGGAAGCGGCTGTGGCTCAATCAGTAGGGCTCCCATTTACCATATGGGAGGTCCCAGGTTCGGTTCCCGGGACCTCCTGGTGAAGGCAAGCCCGCCCGCACGGCGTGGTTAGCTGACCCAGCGAGCACAAGCAGCAAGGGGGGGATAAATGAATAAATAAATAAAATCTTTAAAAAAAAAAATTACATTAAGGGGAGTGGATGTCACTTAAGTAGTTGAGTGCCTGCTTCCCATGAATGAGGTCCCAGATTTGTCCTCAGTACCTCCAAAAAAATAACTAACTAACTAACTAACAAAACAACTCTCATTGAGGAGCAGATGTAGCTCAGGGATTGAGTGCCTACTTCCCATGTATGAGGCCCTGGGTTCAATTCCCAGTACCTCCTAAAAAATATTCCACTTAGATACAGTTTATAGAGTATTTAAGAAAAAGTTCTGCATGATATACTTTATAGTACTACATACAGCCTTATAATCAGAAAAGAAGATTCAAAATGTTCAATGAAATTTACATACACATTTCAACTCAATAAAGAGGATAGGATCCAATATGTGTACTGGCATTTTGAAAGAAGAAAATTGTATCATTATGAGGGTTTAAAACTTTAGGATTCACTGAACTATTCTTAGTTGTTTGGAAATGATGTACACTCAGTCCTGGAAGAAGATTTAAGGAAACACCAGCTGCTGTTTGGTATTATCTCTCCAGGAAAGCCCTGTGGTGACCATTCTGCAATACAAATATAAATAACTAGATACACTTTAAGTCACAAGACATCACGTTCTGAAAAATCATGTCCCAGAGTGGTCAGACATTTAGACAAGTACATGATCACTATAATATTATTATTGAAAACGGATTCAATAAAACTCCAAGTTACTTAACCCCCTGTGAGACTCAGTTTCTTCTTTTATAAAACAGAGATAATACTCTGTCTAGTTCCCTGGGCTTCTGTGAGAATCAGATGATGTGATGTATGACAAAGCACTTTGCAAATTGTGAGCTAAAAGTGAAGTATGAGTCTTAATGGCTATGAGTCCTCTTCTTTTGCTCATCACAGGTCCAAGTGAGGGAAGAGTGACAGACTGGAAGTGTCACAGACTGTAACAAAACTTAACACGGTGATAGAGAGCTGTAGCTTTGAAGTCAGACAGTCCTGGATTATATAGGCTGTACTTACTAGTGGCTGTATGATTTCAGACAAGCTATTTAACCTTCCCGGTCCACAAGTTCATCTGTAGAGTGGAAATAATAATTCTTACATTTGTCAAGAGGAGTAGATAAAATAATTGTAAGTAAAGCATTACTCATTGCACCTTGTGTATAGCAATACTCCCAATAAATAGTGTTGGTTGCCATAATTCTATAATAATATTAACAACAACAACAACAACAATAATAATAATCTTTAAGCAGCAGCTTAGTGTTGCTGATGTGCAAGGCTTCCAACAAACACTGACCTCCCAGAGTGCCCGCAAAGCTCTTTCACTGTTTTGTGGTTTCATTATTTAGGGTACCCCTCGTCAGGCTGACAGTAGATAGCAGACCTGGAACCCTGGCAGCCCATGCCCTGTGCCTGCTGGCCCCCTGCAGAATTCAGGTGCCCAAGGAGCTTCAAGTGGGAGGCCTCTGATGAGGTGAATTACTCTCCCTCTTTCTCCCTCCACCCTCTTAGTAAGCCCTTTGCCTGTACCTCCTTGATGACTCTTAGAATAATAGAGCTAAAAGGATGCTTAGACATCTGTGGTAGGTTGAACCATGTACCCCCAACAAAAAGACGTGTTCTCAATCTTAATCTGCCTTCTCATGAGTGTGAATGCATTTGTAAATAGGACCCGTTGAAGAGGTGTTGCCTGTTAAGGTGTGTACACTTTGGTGAATAGGATCTTCGAAGATCATATTTAGGTTTGGCCAAACTGAATTTGGGTGGCCCTAATCTGTATCATTGGAGAGAAGCCAGAAATCAGAGAAAATCAGGAGGAGACCAAGAACATTGCCAGGTGATGGGAGGCAGAGATACAAGCCAGGAACCCCAACAATTGAAGCCAGCACCAGAACACTACAGATTTGGGGGAGAAAGCATGGCCTCACCTATGGCTTGATTTTGGACTTCTAGCCTCCCAAATTGTAAGCCAATACATGCCTGTTGTTAAACCAACCTGTGGCAGTGATATTATTTATGAATTCTAAAAAAAGATATTGATTATGTTGTAAACTAGTCTGTTTTTCTGGGCATGATACCCTTTGATTGATTTAAATCCAACGCTTTATGTTCACTTGATTAAATCAAGATTAGGGCTTTGATTCTACCACATCATTAGGGCGTGCAGGGTTGAGTCCCTGCCCCATTGGTGGGATATATAAATGGACACTCAAATAAGAACACAGGAGAAATACACAGAGGAAGAGAGACAGCCCCATAGACAGAGATGAGCCGTTCGCCTGATGGTTTGCAGCACTGAGAAAGCCCCGGGAAGAGAGATGAGCCCTCCAGCCTACAGCTGAGATCGGAAGGAACTGAAATCATAGAGCCTTATGAGGAAAGGGAAGGCTGAACCCTTACAGACATCACCCACCATCTTGCTTCAAAACGTGGCAAATGACTTTGGGTGAGAAACCAACCTTGAGTTGGACTCTTTAGGACCTGTAACTGTAAGCTTCTATCCCAAATAATTACCCTTTATAAAAGTCAACAGATTTCTGGTACTTTACATCAGCACCTCTTTGGCTAATACACAACTCATCATGTAAATATTTGTCATACTGGCCCTGGCAAACTAAGATAGCATTGCCTGGTCCAACACATGCATTTCATACCTAAAGAATTGGAGCTCAGAGAGGCTGAGTGACTTTTTTATGGTAAACTGGTGATAAAATTGGGACAAGCACTTAAAGTCTCCCAACTCCCAGTTTAGAAAGTTTCTTTCTACCCTATACACTACCCTTATGAAGCTGCTTCATCTCCACTCTCTTATAGCAAATGTGGGATTGTTTTGCACCTAATAGTTATGCAGATAAATATTTTAAAGTGGAGTTATATTTCTGAGATATTCTCTTGTCATATTCAGTTTTTAGAGTCAGGGATCAACCTTAAAAATGAGCTGTCAATGATCCAGTTCATTTCTCTGCACTGCAATATATTCAAATGCCCCACTTCCTAGAGAAAGCCTTCACTAATTCCCTTGGGCAATCAATCCATCTTTCCTTATTTTCTTACTGCCTGTGGAGTAGAGCTCTGTGCTAATGCTTATGTTGAAAGAGCATAGTAGTGTGAGGTTGAGAGCATGAAATTTGGAGTCAAAAGAGAGTGAGGATCCTGACCGCCATTTACTTGATACTTAATGATCCTAAATCTATATTCTTTCCCTGTAAAATGGGGGTGATG
This sequence comes from Tolypeutes matacus, assembly GCA_026826555.1. Lineage (NCBI taxonomy): Eukaryota > Metazoa > Chordata > Mammalia > Cingulata > Chlamyphoridae > Tolypeutes > Tolypeutes matacus. The sequence continues at coordinate 63,497,552 of JAKSZT010053883.1, forward strand.
CTAATACTTCTCTCCGAAGGTTGTTGTAAATATTAATAGTGTGTATGAAATCCTTAGTATAGTGCTTGGCACATAGTGGAGTACTCAATAAATGTCTTAGTTAGGTTGTATTACATTACATATTTACGTGTTTGTCTCCTCTGCTCAACTGTTGCCTTCTTCAGGTGTAGAACTTTGACTTTGTTATATTTTTTAATTAGAAAAGATGTAGGTTTACAGAAAAATCATGCATAAAATACAGGGTTCCCATATACCACACCATATACTACACTATTTTTAACACTTTGCATTAACATAGTACATTTTTTACAATTCATGAAAGAACATTTTTAGAATTGTACTCTTAACTATAGCCCATCATTTACAATCAAGTCCACTGTATTGTACAGTCCTATGTTGTTATTTTTAAATTCTTATTCTGGTAACATATACACAGCCTAAAATTTCCTCTTTAAATCACTTTCACATATATAATTCAGTGCTGGTAATTACATTTACAGTATTCCATCACCACCATGCATTACCAAACTTTATGATCAACCTGAACAGAAACTCTGTAAATTTTAAGCATTATCTCCTCATTCCTACCCACAACCCATCCCTTGGTAACCTATATTCTAGATTCAGACACTATGAGCTTGCTTATTCTAATTATTTCATATCAGTAAGGTCATGTAATATTTGTCCTTTTGTATCTGGCATATTTCACTCAGCATGAAGTCTTCAAGGTAAAACCATGATGTAACATGTATCAGAAATTTACTCCATTTTATGACTGAATAATATTCCATTGTATATTTTTACTACATTTTATTAATTCATTCATCAGTTGATGGACACTTGGGTTGTTTCAATGTTATGACAATTGTGAATATTGCTGCTATGAACATCAGTATACACATATCTGTTTGAGTTCCTACTATCAAATATTTTGGGTATACACCTAGAAGTGGGAATGCTGGGTCGTATGGTAATTATATACCTAATTTTCTGAGAAATGCTTATTATCTTCCACAGTGGCTGTACCATTTTACATTCCCACCAGCAATGAATGAGTGTTCCTATTTCTCTGCATCCTCTCCAGAACTTGTAATTTTCTGTTATTTTGTTATTGTTGTTGTTGTTAGAGAAGTGATGGGTTTACAGAACAATCATGCATAAAATACAGAATTCCCAAATACCACCACACCACCAACACATTGTGATTGGTATGGAACATTTGTTACTATTAATATAGCACATTTTTATAATTGAACTATTAATTAAAGTCCATGGTTGAAATTAGGGTTCCCTGTTTGTGAGGTAGTTCCATGGGTATTTTAAAAAATTTTATTCTGACCATATATACAATCTAACATTTTCCCTTTCAATCATATTCGTATATATATTCCAGTTCTGTTAATTGTGTTCACAATGTGTGCAACCATCACTACCATCCATGACCCAAGCATCTGTATCATTCTCAATAGGAACCCTGTACATTTTAAGCCATAATTTCCTGTTCCCTATCCCCACATCATTCCCTGGTAACCTATGTTCTAGATTCTGACTCAATGAATTTGATTATTCTAATTATTTTATATCAGGGGGATCATAAAATATTTTCCTTTATGTGTCTAGCTTCTTTCACTCAACATGATGTCTCCAAGGTTCATCCATATTGTCACATGTATCAGGACATCATTCCTTTTTATGGCTGAGTAATATTTCATTGTATGTATATATACCTCATTTATTTATGCATTCATCAGTTGATGGATACTTGGGTTGCTTTCATGTTTTGACAATTGTGAATAATGCTGCTATGAATGTTGGTGTGCAAATATCTGTTAGAGTCCCTGCTTTCAATTCTTTTGGGTATATACCTAGTAGTGGGATTGCCAGGTCATATGACAATTCTATACTTAATTTTCTGAGGAACCACAAAACTGTCTTCCACAGCAGCTGCACCATTTTACATTGCCATCAGCAATAAATGAGTGTTGCTATTTTTCCACATCTTCTCCAATACTCTTATTTTCCATATTTTTATAGCAGCCATTATAATGAGTATGAAATAGTATATCACTGTGGTGTTGGTTTACATTTCCCTAATGGCTAACAATATTGAGCATCTTTTCATGTGTTTTCTGTCTATTTGTATGTTTTTTTTTTAAAGATGTCTGTTCAAGTTTTTTGCCCATTTTTACATTACGTTGTCTTTTTGTTGTTAAGTTGAAGGATTTTTTTTTTGTATATTCTGAATAATAATAATTTATCAGATATGTGGTTTCCAATATTTTCTACCACTGTGTAGATGGTCATTTTACGTTCATGGCAAAGTCCTTTGTGGCACACATTTCTTTAATTTTGATGCAGATCCATTTATCTATTTTTTCTTTTATTGATTATGCCTTGGGTGTAAAGTCTAAAAAAACATTGCCTAACACAAGTTTCTGAAGATGCTACCTAACATTTTCTTCTAAGAGTTTGATAGTTCCAGCTCTTAGTTTTAGGACTTTGATCCATTTTGAGTTGATTTTTGTATATGGTGTGAGGTTGGGGTCCTCTTTTTTTTTTTTTCCTTCCTTTTTTGCAAATGGAGGGCCAGTTTTCCCAGCATCCTTTGTTGAAGACACTACTCTTTCCCTATTCTTTCCCTACTGAGTAGTCTTTGCCACCTTGTCAGAAATTAGTTGGCCATGAATGTGAGGATTGATTTCTGAGCTCTCAATTCAATTCCATGGTCTATATGTCTGCCTTTGTGCCAGTAACATGCTGTATTGGTTACTATAGCTTTGTAAATAGGTTTTAAGACCTGGAAGTGTGAATCCTCCAACTTCATATTTCTTTTAAAAAATGGCATTGGCTATTTAGGTACCCTCACCCTTCCATACAAATTTGTTGTTTGGCTTTCCATTTCTGCCAAGAAGGTTGTTGGAATTTTGACTGGGATTGCACTGAATCTAAAAATTGCTTTGGATAGTATCAACATCTTAATGATATTTATTATTCTAATCCATGAACATGGAATATCCTTCCATTTATTTAGCTATTCTTTGATTTCTTTTAGCAATGTTCTATAGTTTTCTGTGTACAAGTCCTTTACCTCCCTGATTAGATTTATACCTAGATATTTGATTCTTTAGTTGCTATTAGGAATAGAATTCTTTTCTTGATTTTTTCTTCCAATTGTTGATTGCTTGTGTGTAGAAATGCAAAGATTTGAGGGTATTGTTTTGTTTTTTCAGGATTTTCTGCATATAGTGTCATATCATCTGCAAATAGGGAAAGTTTTACTTCTTTCTTTCAGGCTTAAATGACTTTTATTTCTTTTTCTTGCCTAATTGTTTGGTCAAGAACTTCCAGTACAATGTTGAATAATAGTGGTGACAGTGGTCATCCTTCTCTTGTTCTTGATCTTAGAGAGAAAGTTTTCAGTCTTTCACCATCAAGTAGGATGTTAGCTGTGGGCTTTTCATATGTGCCACTTATTATGTTGAAGAATTTCCTTTTCCCTAGTGTTCAAGATACTTTTATCATGAAGGGGTACTAGATTTTGTCAAATGCCTTTTCTGCATAAATTGAGCTGATGATGAGAGGGTTTTTTCCCTTCATTCTGTTAATGTAGTGTGTTACATTAATTGATTTTCCTATGTTGAACCACCTTGCATAATATGATAAATCCTACTTGACCATTACAGATAATTCTTGTGATGTGCCATTGGATTTGATTTCCTAATATTCTGTTGAGGATTTTTGCATCAATGTTCATAAGAGATATTGGTCTTTAGTTTTCCTTTCTTGTGGCACCTTTATCTTGCTTTGGTATGAGGGTGATGTTGGCCTCATAGAAGGAATTAGGGAATGATTATCCTCTTCAGCTTTTTGGAAGAGTTTAAGCAGAATTGGAGTTATGTCTTTTTGCAGTGTTTAGTAGAATTCCCCTCTGAAGCCATCTGGTTCTGAGCTTTTCTTTGTTGAGAGGTTTTATTATTGATCCAATCAATTTACTAGTAATTGGTTTGTTGAGAATTTCTATTTCTTCTTGAGTTAAGGTAGGTAGTTTGTGTGTTTCTAGGAATTTGTCCATTTCATCTAGATTATACAATTTGTTGGTACATTTGTTCATAGTATCCTCTATTAGTCCTTTCTTATTTCAGTGTGGTTGGTAGTCATGTCCCCCTTTTCATTTCTGATTTTAGTTATTTGTCTCCTCTCTTTTATTCTTCATTAGTCTAGCTAAAGTTTTTGTTTTGTTTTGTTTTGTTTAATTTATTCCCAAAAGTCACAAAGACAAAACTTTAAAAGCAATACATTTATACTAAGGATACATGTGTGAGCAAAGAAAATACGCACAGGAATAAAAAATGAACCTAGTACATTACTCTTTAGTACAGTATCTTGGATACAAGTATACTATCAAGTGTAGCTAAAGTTTTGTCAGTTTTATTGATCTTTTCAAAGAAGCAACTTCTTGTTTTGTTGATTTTCTCTATTGGTTTTTTCTATTTAATTTATCTTCACTCTAATCTTTGTTATTTCCATCCTTCTACTTGCTTTGGGTTTAGTTTGACTTCTTTACTCATTCTTCCAATTTTGAGGTTAGGTCTCTGATTTGAAGTCTTTCTTCTTTTTAATGTAAGCATTTATAGCTATAAATTTCCCTCTCCACACTGCCTTTGCTGCATCCCATAAGTTTTGTATTTTCATATTTTCTAATTTTACTAATGATTTTTTCTTTAACTGATTGGTTCTTTAAGGGTATGTTGTTTAATTTCCACATATTTGTGAATTTTCCCTTTCTCCTTCTGATATTGATTTCTAGCTTCATTCCATTGTGGTTGGAAAATATGCATTGTATGATTTCAATGTGTCTGATTGTATTGAGACTTATTTTGTGACCCATCATATGTTCTATCCTGGAGAATGATCAATGTACACTTGAGAAGAATGTGTATTCTGTTTTCATTGGGTGAAGTGTTCTATATATATCTGTAAGATCTAGTTGGTTTAAAGTCTTGTATTTCCTTATTGATCTTCTGACTGGATGTTCTCTCCATTATTAAAGTTTCCTCCTAGTAATGTACAACTATCAATTTCTCACTTCAAATCTGTCAGTATTTGCTTCATATATTTAGGGTCTCTGCTATTAGGTGAATATGTATTTATAATTATTACATCTTCTTGAATTGACACTGTTATCAGTATATAATGTCCATCTTTATCCTTCACAAATATTTTTACTTAAGGTCTATTTTATCTGATATTAATATAGCTTCCTCAACTCTCTTCTGTTTACTACTTCTAAAGTGTGTGTGTGTATATATATATATATATATATACATATATATACATACATATATATATATATAATATATATATATTTCCATCCCTTTACTTTCATCCTACTTGCATCTTTGAATTTAAGGATAGTCCCTTGCAGACAGCATACAATTTGGTCATTTTTTATCTCTTCTGCCAATCTCTGCCTTTTGACTGGAAAGTTTTATCCATTTACATTTAAAATCACTACCGATAAGGCAAGACTTCTTCTGCCACTTTACTACTGAGCCTTTGTAAGTCTTATGCCTTTCTTGTCTGTCACTTTCATTAAAGCCTACTTATATAATTATTTGATGTTTTGTTTTGTACCATACTGAGTGCCTTTCTCTTTTCTATCTGGATATATTTTCCACCTGTTTTCTTTGTGGTTACCATGGTGGTAAAATTTAATATCCTAAATGTATTGCAATCAAATTTGGCTTGAACCAATTTAACTTCAATAACATGCAAATATACTTTTCCTGTACATCTCCATTACTCACTTTTTTACTTACTACTTACATCTTTGCACATTGTATGTCCTAAAGCATAGATCTAGCATTACTTTTTATGCATTTGCATTTTATCACCTGTAGAAAGTAAGAAGTAGAGTTACATACCAAAAAATACACTACACTAATACTGGCATTTATAATTACCCACATAGTTACCTTTATTGCAGGTCTTTATTTCCTTATGCTGCTTTGAACCACTATCTAGTGTCTTTTCATTTCAATCTGAAGAACTCCCTTTAGCATTGCTTGTAGAGCAGGTCTAGTGGTGATGAACTCCCTCAGCTTTGTTTATCTGAGAATGTCTTAATCTCTCCTGCATTTTTGAAATAAAGTCTTGCCGGATATAAAATTCTTGGCTGGCAGTTGTTTTCTTTCAGCACTTTAAGTATTTCAACCCACTGCCTTCTTGCCTCCTTGGGTTCTGATGAGAAATCTGCACTCAATTTAATTGAGACTTTGTATGTAACATGTTGCTTTTCTCTTACAGTTTTTCCTTTGCATTTGTTAGTGTGGTCAATATATAAATGGGTGTACATTTCTCCATGTTTTTCCTGTTTGATGTTTTCTGGGCTTCTTGAATGTGCATATTCACATCTTTTGTTAAGTTTAGGAAGCTCTCTGTCATTATTTCTTTGAAAATTACTTCTGCCCCTTTACCTCTTTTTTCTCCTTCTGGGACTCCCATAATGCATGTATTGGTGCACTTGATGGTGTGCCAGAGGTGTCTTAGAGTTGCTTTTAATATTTCTTTTGTCTTTCTGCTCCTCAGCCTGACTCATTTCTGGTTTAGTGTCTTCAAGTTCACTGATTCTTTCTTCTGCCAGCTCCAATCTGCTCTTGAAACATTCCTGGGCATTTCAGTTATGGTGGTCCTTAACTCCAGTATTTCTCTTTGGTTCCTTTTTAAAATTTCTGTCTCTTAAGTAAGACTCTCATGTTGCTAATTCATTGTTTTTCCTTATATCCTTTAACTCTTTTTTGTATTTACTTTCATCTTCTGGAGCATTTTTAAAATCAGTTTTTTTAAGGCTTTATTTGGTATATCCACAGTCTCAACTTCTTCATTGGTGTTTTCTGAATTTTTATCCTCTTCCTTTGGATGACCATCATTTACTGTTTCTTTGTTTGTCTTGTACTCTTTTGTTGCACAGTGTACATTTTAATATTTTTAAGTTGTTAACTCTGGAATTTATTCAAATTCTTGGTTTTGTAAGCAGCAGGTGATAAGATAGATTTTCTGGAGCTTTAGCCTTCCTATTAGGAAGGTCTGCCCAAGGCAAATTCAGAATGCATGGTTTTCCCTGTCTTTCTGGGTATCTGTCTCGTCCTGGACTTTTGCTTGTTAGTTCTTTCGGAGATCCCCTGTTTACAGGAGTTTGGTTGTCCCCTCTGTTTCTCAGGAGACAGACCACCTTCTCCCCTGTGTTTTAATCTGGCAGACTTTTGTCCCAAACTTTCTGCCCCTATAGGTTTTTACACTCCTTTTGTTGAGTCAAGCAGCCTTTGCCTGGAGGGCAAATTCTTGGAGGAGTGCAAAATGGAAAGCATTTTTCCAAATCAGACTTTCCTAGGCACAACAGGGTTAGGGACCCGCAAAAGAGACACAGACCACTCCAAAGTGCCACAGGGAGGAGATAAGGAAGAGTACTAAGAGCTTCTCTGATGGCTCCCCAAAGCTGAGCTTTCCTGGCCTTGTTCAGTAATTGTAACCCTTCGGCTGTCACCTGCAGCCCTGAAGAAGCTTAACATCTGTAAATCTCTGCCACAGAGACTGTTTCATGGCAGATTGAATCAATGGCTGCCACTGCCCTTGTCTGAGGCAGGTTGTAACAATGGCTGTGGCAGCCTTTGTCCAGGAGGGTTGAAACAATAGCCACCCACAGAGCCAGACCCCCAGGGATCTGAGTTTGCTAATCAAAAGCCATGATCAGTGATCAGCTGTGCCCACCCCTATTCTTGGTGAAGAGGATTTTTTATGTCCCTTTCTGTCACCACAGATAGCCAGGGGCTAGAGTCCAAGGCAGCCTGCTGCGAGAATGGGAGGGGGGGGGCCCAATAGCCACTGCTAGGAGAGAGTAACTTACTGTTCTCTACATTAATTTATTAGCCTCTTCCTCCCACTCTTCCCTGGATGCTTTAGAGTGTTCCCCTGGCCTCAGAATTTCAAAATACTTGTTCTGGACAGTTCCTGCCTGCTTAGTTGTTTTGGTGGAAGGACTGACTCCTGGATCTCCCTATTCCTCCATCTTCCCACTATTACCCAATTTTCTGTTTTTTAATTGGTAGCCATTCTAATGCATGTGAAATGGTATCTCATTGTGGTTTTGATTTGCATTTCCCTAATAGCTAGTGATGTTGAGCATCTTGTCATGTGCTTTTTGGCCAATTGTATATCTTCTTTGGAGAAATGTCTATTCAAGTCTTTGGCCCATTTTTAAAAAGGGTTGTTTGTCTTTTTATTGTTGAGTAATAGTCTGTATATATTCTGAATATTAAACTCTTACTGATATGTGGTTTGCAAATATCCCATTGAGTAGGCGGTCTTTTTACTTTCATGATAAAGTCCTCTGATACAAAAAAGTTTTTAATTTTGATGAGGTCCCATTTTTTTATTTTGTCAAAAATCAGTTGGCCATAAATGTGACTGTTAATTTCTGAACTCTTAGTTCTATTCCATTGATCTATATTTCTGTCCTTGTGCCAATATCATGCTGTGTTTTTGTTGTTGTTGTTGTTGTTGTTGTTGTTGTTGTTGTTTTTACCAGGAGGTCCCAGGGATCAAACCCGGGTCCCTCCATATGGGAGACGGATGCCCAACCATTTGAGCCACATCCGTCCCCACCATGCTGTTTTGATTACTATGGCTTTGTAATAAGTTTTAAGATCAGGAAATGTGAGTCCTCAAACTTAGTTCTCCTTTTCAAGATGGCTTTAGCTATTTGTGGCCCTTACTCCTCCATACAAAAAAAAAATTTTTTTAACTTTATTTTGTACATTTAATAATTGAAAACATAAACAATTAAAAACTAAAAAGTAAACACAGATGAATAAATAAATACATTTCTCAATTAAATGTAATGGATACATGTAAATTTTTTTTTTGAATCAAACAATATATTACACAATATATTTGGTTCATATTAATGCATTCATACAGTATTTGTCCTTTTGTGTCTGACAAATTTGATGATTGTCTTTTCCATTTCTGCAAAGAAGGCTGTCAGAGTTTTGATTGGGATTGCATTGAATCTGTAAATCGCTTTGACATCTGAACAATATTTAGTAATTTTCCATTCCATGAACATGGAATGTAGAAATCAATAATAGAGGGAGAAATAGAAAATTCACAAATATGTGGAAATTAAACAATATATCTTAAACAACCTATGGGTCAAAGAAGAAATAACAAGGGAAATTAGGAAATATCTTGAGGCAAATGAAAATGAAAATACAATATACCAAACTAATGGGATGTAGCAAAGGCAGTGCTGAGAGGGAAATATATAGCTATAAATTCTTATTACATTAAAAAATAAGAAAGATCTCAAGTCAGATACCTAACCTCAAAACTGGAAGTACTAGAAAAAGAAAAGCAAACTAAACCCAAAGCAAGCAGAAGGAAGGAAATAACCAAGATTAAAGTGAAGATAAATAGAAAAAAACAATAGAATCAGCAAAACCATAAGTTCGCTCTTTGAAAAGATCGATAAAACTGACAAACCTTTAGCTAAACTAATGAAGAAAAAAAGAGAAGACAAATAACTAAAATCAGAAATGAAAAGGGGGACATGACTACCAACCACACTGAAATAAAAGAGACTACAAGAGGATACTTTGAACAAATGTACACCAACAAATTGTATAATCTAGATGAAATGGACAAATTCCTAGAAACACACAAACTACCTGACTTGACTCAAGAAGAAATAGAAACTCTCAACAAACCAATTACTAATAAAGAGATTGCATCGATAATCAAAACCTCCCAACAAAGAAAAGCCCAGAACCAGATGGCTTCACAGGGGAATTCTACTAAACATTGCAAAAAGACATAACTCCAATTCTGCTCAAACTCTTCCAGAAAACTGAAGAGGAGAATCATTCCCTAATTCCTTCTATGAGGCCAACATCATCCTCATACCAAAGTCAGATAAAGGTGCCAAAGGAAAGGCAAACTAAATACCAGTATCTCTTATGAAAATAGATGCTAAAATCCTCAAGAAAATACTAGTAAACTGAATCCAACAGCACATCACAAGAATTATACATCATGATCAAGTGGAATTCATCTCAGGTATGCAAGGGGTTTCAACATAAGGAAATCAATAAATGTGACTTGGTGCGGCCTTCCCCACAAAGGGCCACAGAGCTACATGGCCACTACCACCAGCTGCAGCTCACTTCCACGTACACGAAAATTTGTTGCATTACTTAGGGCATTGTTTGTTTGTTTGTTTTTCCTCTGATTTTTTCTTTTCGTTATTTTGGACAAAATGTCTGACTGTGATGTAAAAAATGAGCGAGGAATCTTGGTGGCATTGGCAGCTTTGCAGAAGGTGCAGTTTGGATTCTGCATTTCCCAGGGTGGCAGCTAGGTTTTTGGCTGGATGAATCTTTGCTTCTGGTGGTGGAAATGGCTAGGGCAGCTTTTTAGTTGATTTTCATATTTCTAAGTGTTGTGATTAAAGGCTTACATGCACAGAGGAGGAATGGCCGTATTAAATAATCATATGGGTGATTGACAGGTTTTCCAAGAAATAACTTCCCCAAGATGTCCAGTAATAGGTAAACATCCAATGACGAGAGCCCCAGCACCAGCAGTGGTAGTTCAGATGCAGACCAGGGAGACGCAGCCGCTCCAGAGCCTGCAGAACAAGAAGAAAGAAAACCTTCTGCCACCCAGCAGGAGAAAAACACCAAACTCTCTAGCATAGCCACTGTGAAGTTATCCACTAGTGCTAAAACAATTCAGAAGGAGCTAGCCAAAATAACCCTTGTTCCTCCTCCTAACTGCAGTGCTGGGCCTAAAGGAGAAAACATTTATGAATGGAGATCGACTATGCTAGGTCCATCAGGTTCTGTATATGACAGTGGTGTGCTTTTTCTGGATATCACATTTTCATCAGATTATCCATTTAAGACACCAAAATTTACTTTTTGCACCAGAATCTATCACTGCAACATCAACAGTCAGGGAGTCACCTGTCTGGACATTCCTAAACACAATTGGAGTCCTGCTTTGACTGTCGCAAAGGTATTGCTGTCTATATGTTCCCCTTTGACAGGTTGCAACCCTGCGGATCCTCTGGTTGGAAGCAGAGCCACTTAGTATTTGACCAACAGAGCAGAAAAAGACAGGATAGCCAGACAGTGGACCAAGAGATACGCAACTTAATTCACATAATTTCTGCAGGGTGAAGGAGCAGAAGGCATCTTCTCACTGTGCTGCAAATCTTTATAGCCTTTACAATATGGACTTCTGTATATATATTATTCTGATTGTACTCTGCTTTTATCCTTTGAAGCCTGGGAGACTCTCCCAAAAGTTAAATGTATCAGAGAAGACCTTTGTAGCTATAGATTAGTTATATTTAAAACACCTATTTGCAAGTCTTGCTTCTTTGGGATATCAAAATATATTTTGTGATGTACTAAGGACACTGGTTCTGAAGTCTACCAAATATTATAGTGCATTTTAGCCTAATTCATTGTCTGTTGGAAGTTATAAAAGTAGCTGTAGAGGACCAGGAATTATGTCATTTGTATTAAAACAAGATCTACTTCTGAATATGTGGCACATGCTGTTGCAAAAAATATTTTGCCTTTCACTTTTGTCACCTTGTAATGAGAGGATTTCCTTTTACCCTTTGTAGCTCAGAGAGCACCTGATGTATCATCTCAAACACAATAAACATGCTCCTGAAGGCATTAAAAAAATAAGAAAATCAAAAAATGTAATACTACACTAACAGAACAAGGGGCAAAAAACACATGTTCAGATCAATTTATGCAGAAAAGACATTTGACAAAATTCAACAATGCTTCTTGATAAAAACTCTTAGAAAACTAGGTAGAAAAGGAAACTCCCTCAACATGATAAAGGGCATATATGAAAAGCCACAGCTAACATCATACTCAATGGTAAAAGACTGACAGCATTCCCTATAATATTAGGAATAAGACAAGCATGCCCACAATCTCCACTGTTTTTCAACATGGTCCTGGAAGTTCTAGCTAGATCAAAAAAAGAATAAAATGCATTCAAATTGGAAAGGAAGAAATAAAACTTAACCTATTTGCTGCAGATGATATGATCCTATTTACAGAAAATACTAAAAAATCTACAACGAAGCCACTGGAACTGATAAATGAATTCAGCAATGTGACGGGTATGAGATCAACATGCAAAAATCAGTATTGTTTCTAAATATCAGTAATGAACAATCTGAAGAAGAAATCAAGGAAAAAATCCATTTACACTAGCAACTGAAAAATGAAATATCTAGGAATAAATCTAACCGAGGCTGTAAAGGACGTGTTCACAGAAAACTGTAAGACATTAGTATAAAGAATCAAAGAAGACCTAAATAAATGGACTTTGTTAATTTTGTATCCATGACATATTTGGCAGTGTTGTCTGGTACCTACTTGACATCCAATGCCCGCAGACAGGAGGGAGAAAGAGGAAGAAGGGATGAAGCTGAGCTCCAACCTAGGAATCCAGAGACCTGGGTTCAAGCCCCAGTGTTCCCAGCTCTACTAGTCCTAGAGCATTGAGCCAGCCAGTCGATATCTGTCAAACTCATTCTCCCTATCCACAACAGGAGCTTACTAATGCCCCCTTTATAGCATTGTTAAGAGGATAACTTGAGACAACGTCTGTAAGACCATTTTAAACTGAAATGGACTTTTTGGATTTCTTATGAGAATCATCATTGTTATGACAGTATCTGCCTTCTCTGTGTTTTTTATTTTATCTGATCAGTTAATTTATCACCCTGCAGTGACCGTCCATCTGCAGAGTAGAAGACACTGTGCTGGGTGCTGTGGGGAGGTCTTTGCATTCACAATGTTTGCACGTGGAACAGAAGTTAGAACCCACAGTCTCTGCCCCCAGCCATGGGTGGGGCCACCTCACCTCGACCTACTTACCTCTGTGAGTGTCCAGCAGCAGGAGTCTCTGAAGTGACCCTTACCAACATATACATGCCAGGTCTGCCAAGCTTTTCTTTGGAATGTTGTCACCATTATCAAATGTCACTAGCATCACTTTCTCATTCCCCTCATAACACACATTTTGAAGTGGCAAGCTGTATTCCCCGTGATGTAAATGGTACAGTGGCACAACCGGTGGGCAGACGGTGGCCTGATGCCAAGGGAAAAGAAAGTCAGGGGCTGATTCCTAACAGCCCACTTCCTCACTCTGAGCTCCACATGCAGGACTTGCTCTGGGACTTTCATCTATACTCTCCCACATACTCTCCCACACAGAGGTTCTCTCTCCTTAGTTATAAATCCCCAGGTCTGTAGGTCTGGGGGACCCTGGAGAAACACAAACGGGAAATTTCATTCTAATGTCTCTTCCACTTCACCAGGGATCCATGGAGCATTTTTGGTGTAAAAGCTGCTCCTTATCATAAACACTCATTGAGAACCTTCCCTGACATCCCCTACATCCAAATTCAGATTTCTTTAGCTTACTCAATTAATCTGAATGAGGCATCAAAGCAGATATTGAGCCAGTACTGTAACTCTGGAGCTTGGGTTTCACCTGGATGTTTAGGAAGTTTAGCTCATATGAGTATTGTATTCGTTTTCTATTCCTGCTGTAAAGAAATACAGAAATTTAGTGACTTAAAACAAGGTGTCAGCAGGGCTTCTTTCCATCCTGGAGGCTCCAGGGGGAGAACTGGCCTGGCTTCTGTCCATCCTCAAAGCCAGCAATGGCCAGGTCTGTCTTTCTCACATCCCATCATTCTGATGCTGACCCTTCTTCCTCCCTCTTCCTCATTTAAAGACTCATAATTATATTGGGCCCATCCAGATAACCCAAAGTAATCTCCCTCTTTTTAAGGTCAGTTGATTAGCACCTTAATTCTATCTCTTGCCTTGATTTGCCTTTTCCACATAACATAACATTTTCACAGGGTGTAGGGATTAGGAAGTGGACATCTTTGGAGGCCATTATTCTGCCTACCATAGATATTGAGAGTGACTTTAGGATCTCAGGATGTCTTCATAGCAAGGTTTGTCAAACTATGATCCATGGGCCAGACATCTATTTTTGCAAATAAAGTTTTATTGGAACACAGCCATGCCCATTTCTTTATATATTATCTATGGCTGCTTCCATGCTAGAATGGCAGAGCTGAGTATTTGCAACAGAATCTACGTAATATACAAGCCTAAAATATTTACTACCTGGCCCTTTAAAAATTGTTTACCTCTTCCTTCTATATAGAGTCTCACTCAGGCACCTTGTGAATGAATTCTTCATGCTTTTTGCCTCCCTCTCCCCACTTTTAAAAAATTCCTAGGATTTTTCTGTCTGACTCTCCAGCTATTCCTCCATTTTCCTCAATTGCCCTAAAACTACTGAACCTGCGTACCATAGAGTGTCAAGTCTACTTTGATACATGCCATTCCTTCTGCTTCAAATACATTTATCTTTGCCTCATGCAAGGCAATCTCCTATTCATCATTTAAAACCCTGCCAAGGCAAAACTTCCTATAGGAAGCCTTCCCAACACCCCTGCCCAAGCAGAAATAATTACTCCTGTTCTCAAAACAGTCTTTGCAGACTGTAAGCTCCTCAAGGGCAGTGACGATTATATTTACCTTTCTTGGTATCCCTCTGCATGGGTATTGACACATATTAATAAATGTTGGTTGAATTGAATAGTACTTTATATGTTGCTGGTCAGTGGCAAGGCACAGTGAAGTAGCAACAACAGATTCTGTAAAGATTCAAAACTTATTCCTGCTGTTTTCACAGAGGGAATGGCTGTTTGATCCCAGAGATGTCAATTCCCTTCACCCACCTCAGTCTCTTCACCTGTGAACCAAGGAATTAGATTAAATATGGTCTCCAAGGCTCCTTCCAGCTTCAGTGGTCCTTTCTATCCTGAAGGATTTGGCCTGGTTCTTGCAGATGCCAGAGGAGAGAGATTTCCCACATTTGGCTTGTACCCTGCAGGATTGGATATCATCCAAAGCATATATCACTCATAGCTTTGCTTTGAGTGTGTGGCCGATGAGGGCTGAGGAAATGGGGAAGGAGGGAGTAGAGGAGAGCAAAGAGTTGATGAAGTAATCTGGGGGAATCTCTTGTAAGTATCTGCTATTTACCTTTCTCCAGGAACCAGTTAGAAGGCAGCACACATGCCCTAGAGAGTCGAGGCCAGGTAGTCTGCCCATAGCCCCCAACTCTTAAACATTTGCAGCAATTCTATGCCTGGACCTCTGTGACTCACCCCAAATCCTCGTAACTGTATGGGAACCATTCCAAACTCAATGTTCTCCCAGTATCATGTTTCCCACTCCTCCCCCTACCTCCCTCATATCTGTCAGTGATTCTATGCTTGTACCCCACGTGTGGCAGTTTTGGACACATTCCTCTTCCTGGTCCTCTATATCCCATCTCTTATGAAAATATATTGTTTTTCCTTGCAGATGTTGCCTCAAACTTAACTCTTCTCTTCCATCCTATTGCAACCACCTCTCTAGGCTGCACTGTTTCCAACAGGGTCTTCCTGGTATCCCTAACTCTAGCCACTGCCCAGTGTAGCCATCTTGCCTACTCCTGCCAGCCTAATTGTCCTAAATTCCCACTTCCCTCGGACCACTCCCCTGTTAAAGCTACAATAACTCCTTCCTGTTCCTGCATCTAGTAAAGTCTCCTCTGCCTGATTGCATAATCTGGCCCCACTCTGATTTGCTAACCTTTTATCTTCAGCACTTTCTGCTCAAGAAGACCCATCTCCTCACTGCTTTAAAATTCATTTTGGTCTCCATGTCTTTCCTCCTATGGTTATCTTCAACTGGCTTTTAATTCAGTTTAGTTCAGTGCAGTTCTCCAAATGTTTATTAAGCATCTGCTCTGTTCAAAGCACAAGTAAATCTTGGCTACTTCCTTTCCTTCCCTGATTATCCAACCTGCTGTCCATGGTTTTCTCTTGTTGTTTTAGTTCCCTGTCTGTGCATTCCTTCTTCCCTCCTGGGCCACACATTCCTGGAGGGCAGGGACTATGTCTTTTGCTTGTTTGTACCCCACATCGAGGCCTGCCATTAATCTCAGACATCCACCTTTCCAGCCTCATCTGCCATTTCCTTTCAGACCTGTTACATCTGTAAACTGATGATAATAACATCTACCTCACAGGTTGTTTTGAAGATTAGAGATATGCACAGGGTGGACCCTCAATTGATGGATGCATAAAATTGACATTGTACTTTTTATCTATCCTCCCCATGGTCCTTCAGTTTTTGGTTTATATGCTCCTGAGTTTTCAGAGTGAGAGAAAGTTACAAAAGGGATTTTATCACTACTAGATAAACATTTTCCTTGCCTCTAAATCCTGGCTGGAAAATCCCATGCTCTATCCCCTAAATTGCAGTTAAGAAATGCATCTCATTTCACCTGTTCATTAGGTAAGCATTTGTTAAATACCTGCTGTTTATCAGGCACTGTTCAGGGCTTTCTATTAGAAATTTCAGTGACCTTTTTTTGTAGATGAGTCATTCCCCATTCTTCATCTCTAACCTAGCCCTTCCTACCTAAGAGGAAGTGTGATATGGAAACAGTGCAACTCAAAGTTTTCACTAAGGACTTGATCCTCAGCTTTGGCCACATAGACCTCACTCACTCTCCACCCTCTCAGGTTCTTCTCCTGAGGCTGTGGTTGCCAGCTGCCAGCTGGGAACTTCTATCTGTTGGTTGCCTGGACTATTCAGTTTCAGAAAAATAATTTCTAATCCAAACTACAATTATTTGAAATTCATTCAAAGTGTAGCAGTAATTCATTCATTCAATAAATTCAATCACTGAATGAATTCAATTCAGGAAATGTTTGTTAAATTAAAGCAATCACTCACCAAGGCTGACTTAGCAATCTCAAAATGTCTGCTGAATGTTTCTACAATAAGCTTTGTGATATAATCTATTTTTTAAAGGATAAGTATTCCCTTGTTTACTCTTACTTCAAATAATACTAATGCTCATCATTTAAGAAGCCCTTTTAAACTAGATTCCATGGCATTGGGTGATAAATGCAGAAGAACCACCGAAACATAAACAAAAAAGCAAAAACAAATAACCCTTGGCTAATAGTAAAGTAACTTAAAAAAAAAAAAAAAAGATTACTATCAGAATGTGTTATCTAGATTATCTCAGTTCTAAAACTGTTCTGAATCTGTGTTAAATAATCAAAATATATATTATTGCAAAAGAGGCCAGATTGTCAGAAATGACAACAAAACATTTATAGTCCTTGTCTGATGTGTGTGTTCAGAGGGAGATTGATTTAAGCCAATATTTTCTACCTAGACTGCACATTTATGTTGGCAGGATTTCACTGGTAAATATTGGTTTAAACCAAACACTGAAATCTTTAATCACATTTAAATAGACACTGCATTATACCATTAGAAAGGGAGAAATAGGGAAAGAGTAAGCACGACTGATAGCTACGATCTTTCAAGGGTAAAAGGGAGAAATCAGAATTAAGTAAAATTCTTCAGAGGTAGAAATGCCAAGAAAACCATTTCTGAAATACAAAATGTTGTTTTTCTAAAGTCTGGAGCTGAATTCACTCAAGTAACGTAGTTGACAAACCAGGGGAAATTAGGTCAGGAACGGAAGTACTGCTAAATTAGGAGAAATTGGCCAAAAGAAAGCAAGCTAGCTGTGACATACACAGTGTTGGCTTCTTTCTCAGATTATCAAACAATTCTTGTTTGCTACTGTGTCGAATTGGGTTGTCATGAAAGCTGGGGCCTAATTTTATACTTTTGTGTATGATAATTGGAAGTTCTGAATCTGTCATGTAAAACAACTGCTTGTCTGCCTACAGAA
This sequence comes from Tolypeutes matacus, assembly GCA_026826555.1. Classification (NCBI taxonomy): domain Eukaryota; kingdom Metazoa; phylum Chordata; class Mammalia; order Cingulata; family Chlamyphoridae; genus Tolypeutes; species Tolypeutes matacus. The sequence continues at coordinate 63,515,444 of JAKSZT010053883.1, forward strand.
GCTGCAAAAAGTATATTGTTAGCCTTTTCTACCACATATACACACACACACATACACACATACCAAAAAACCCCAACCCAGAAATAGTCACTTAGCTTTATTTGTTTTACATCTTCATTTACTTTGAATGATTCTTATTGACTCATCCAAAACTCCATAAATCACCTCAACAGCCTGTGAGTCTCCTGCTAGAATGTTCCTTCCTCTCGCCCTCCAACCCCCACCTCTGCATTACCTGAATCCCTACTCCTCTCATTTCAGACACAGCCCTGGATGCTTAGGTGTCTGCTAAGAAAGTCTTCAGTGGGGACAGGCTGTTTTATGTCTGAAAGTCTCTGCTTAACTCTGGGTAATTTAATCCTAGCAGCCTACATTTTGGGGGAAAACGGTAAGATTTCAAGAAGCAGGGACCCCGCTGAGATGAATCTTCAGTACCACTGAAGGCTATCTGAGAGAAACATTGCTTTTATTTGTTTCTTGTCTTTTTTTTTTTTTTTTTAATTTCATCAGCTCCCAGGAGAGACTGAGGAGGTGGGACTCCCAGGGGGAAAATGTTGAAAATGAAAGATTCAGATAGACTGGTTATCCCCAAACTTGGCTGTGGGTGGGAATCACCAGATCAATTCTAAAAAGAGTAAATTCCCCGAACCTGCCCTGTAGAGACTGCTCCACTTCCTCTGGGGTTTAACCTGGGAATTACCTTCAGGAGATTCAAATGCAACTCTTTCACAGGCTGGTGTAGTGGATCGTCAATTTTAGATTCAGGCTAGATTAGAAACTGAGTTCCACCATGTACCCAGTGGTGTGACATTGGGCAGGTTGTATAACTACTCTAAGCCTCAGTTTGCACCTGTAAAATAGTGATAATAACTACCTAATGGAGTTGTTGCAAAGATTAAATAAGATAAGTACTGCCTGACTTATGGTAAATCAAAAATAAAAGTTAAGCCAAGCCTTGGAATTGCCCAATAGAGGCAGCCCCTAAGGCATTCCTAATTGTGTAGAGCCCAGACACTGAAGGCAGACTCCTAAGTTTGAATCCTGTCTCCATTAACCTGTGACCCTGGGAAAGTTACCTTTCTATTTCTCATTTAGAAAGTGAGCATAACATTAATACCTAGGTTATCAGGAAGGTTAAATTAAATTGTGCTGAGAAACAGCGACGGGCGCTAAATAAATATTAGCTACAATTATTATTATTATTATTACCATCTCTTTTAATGCAAGCATTTATGGCGGAATGAATGCTGGCTTTGGAGTGTTCAAATCCTGGCTGTAGCCATATGATCTAGAACAGCCTATCCTATAGAAATATAATGCAAGCCCCCATATGTAATTTTAAATTTTCTAGTAGCTACATAAAAAGAAATAGGTGCAATTAATTTCAATAAAATATTTTACATAACTTAATATATCCAAAATATTATCATTTCAACATGTAATGAAATATAAAAATTTAGTGAAGTATTTTACATTATTTTTAGTACAAAGTGTTTGAAATACAGTGAGTACTTTACACTTCTAGCACGTCACATCAGACTTTCCACATTTTAAGGGCTCAGTAGCCACTTGTGGCTAGTAACTACTGCATTGGACAGTGTAGAAACTCTAAAGCAAGTCCCCTCAGTTTAATAAACCTCAATTATTTCATTTGCAAAAATGAAGATAACTTTAATGGCTTTGATTTATGGAGAAAATGAGCAAATTTGAAAGTTCTTTGTCAATTGGAAAAGAGAGTATGTAGCTGGTTTTCTTGTCTCTGCAACATTTGTACTCTCAAACACAATCCAGTTCTTGCCTGGTGACACACTCAAAGTCCTGTGTGATCTGAGACTTCACCTAGGAAAGCATTAGGTGGAGGCCACTTTCCTCTAGGCAGAAAAAGGAGATTTTAGCTGATAATGTTTCAGGGGACAGGAAAATTAGCCATCTTCCCCTCCCTGCTCTCCACTCGCAACAGCAAACACCTTTGCTGATACTCTTCACCAGTGCTTGAAATTCCTTCCTGGACTTTCATTCTACAAATAAAGATAAGGTTAAGGTATAAATAACCCTCTCATTACCTATGCTAGCCCCCTGGTTTAGGACCTTATTCTACTTAAGCTCCTAAATTTTCCTACAAATAATAATCCCTAGTATTAAGAATTTACCAAATGCTTATTCCGTACAACTTTCTGCTATCGGATCAATAATTCATCTTCTTAAAAGCTGTGTTGTAATAGAGCACTAAACTAAGAATCAGAAAACCTAGATTTGAGTTGCTAGGTTCTGCATTTAATAGCTATGAAAGTTAGGGTGAGACAAAAACTTCCTGAGCTTCGGTCTCTTCCTCTTTAAAATAGAGACAGTTAACACCTCCCTGACAAGGTATGATGAGGATTAAAAGAGATGATACATGGGAAATTGCTCTATAACAGAAAAATATTACACAATTGTAAATGGTATTAAGATATTTACAAACCACTTTGAGCATGCCATTCTTTTGTTGAGTAGCTTTCAGTGGCTCCCCTTTTACTCCCAGATGAAGTCAGATTCCTTAGTCTAGCATAAAATGCTCTCCAACATCTGACCCTGACCACCCTACTTTTTCAAATTTATACCACTCTATCATCTTACTCAAACCCAGCGTTCTAACCAAACAGGTAGGAATGGTCTGACTTATTTCTACTTTCATACCTTAGCTCATGCTGTTCATTGCCACACTGCATATCTTTTACCTCTCAAAATTCTACCTATTCTTTTTTTATTTAAACTTTTTATTTTGAAATAATTTCAAACTTACAGGACAGTTGAAAAAATAATATAAAACTAATAAAAAGTACTCCAATATATTAATACCTCCTACCCAGACACCCAGATTTGCCAACTTTTAACATTTTACCACATTTGTTATGTCATTCTGTCTAGCTAGCTAACTAGCTATTTTTTTAATCTATTGTCTAAACATTTAAGAGTAGGTTTCATACAGCATGCTCCTTGAACACTTAATACTTCCATATATGTTTCCTAAGTACAGGATAGTCACTTATATAACCATATTAAGTACAATTATCAAGTTCAAGAAATTTAACATTGATATAAAGTATTTAGTCTATATTCCAATTTTTTTCAATTGTGCTAATAATATTTTGGGGGGCATTTTCTCCTCCATTATTAGATCTAGTCCAGGATCATCAATTGCATTTGATTGTCATTGTCTCTTTAGTTTCCCTGTCTTTTTTAAAAATGTAGTAACATATATACAACATAAATTTTCCCATCTCAACCATTCCCAAGCATGCAATTTAGTGGAATTAAACACATTCACAATGTTGAGTTACCCTCATCCCCATCCATTACCAAAACTTTCCCTTCACCCTAAAGAGAAACCCTGTATTAACTCCCCATTTCTCCCACCACGCCTGGTTACCTATGTTCTACTTTCTCTATGAGTTTGCATATTCTAGTTACTTCATATAAGGGGAATCACACTGTATCTGTCTTTGTCTCTGACTTATTTCACTTAAAATGATTTCTTTATGACTCATCAATGTCTTAGCATGTATCAGAACATCATTCCTTTTTACAGCTGAGTGATATCCATTGTATGTATATACCACATTTTTTATCTATTCTTTTGCTGATGGGTACTTGAGTTGCTTCCATCTTTTGGATATTATAAATAATGTTGCTGTGAACATTGGTATACAAATATTTGTTCAAATCCCTGCTTTTAAATTTTGGTTATATTTCTAGGAGTGGGATTGCCAGGTCATACATATGGCAGTTTTATTGTTCAGTTTATGAGAAACTGCCAAACTATTTTTCTCAGTGCTGCCCCATTTTCCATTCTTACCAACAGTGTACTAGAGTTCCTATTTTTCCAGCTCCTTGTCAGCACTTTTTTTTAATAGCTATTCTAGTGGGTATGAGATGAGGTAGTCTGCCCATTCTTCTCTACCTGGCCTCCAAACTTCTCCTGATCTCCCTCTCTCCACATGTCCTTAACCTGTATCTCTGCTGCCACTGAACTTAGCCTGTATCTCTCTTATGAGGACTGTCAAACTCTATTTGGGATTCTAATAGTGCTTGGTGCAGAGGCTGGCAATAAGGTCCCTGAATATGGCTACTTGGTAAGAATTAAATAATAAAATCTGCATGTCATTTTGCAAATGTCCCCTTGAAAGGGAGAGTGTTCCTCATATTAAAACAAGTCATCCTAGAAATCTAATCAAGACATGAATGCAAAGAAAAGTATAGAGTTCTTTAATTATATTAATATTGAATAAATCAGCAAAAGGAAGGTCATTTGTTTGGAAGCTAGTAAAATAAGAACCAGGTAAAGAATTCCTGATATGTCTCTAATACTGTTCAGTAGAAAAGGCCCCTTTCCTTTTTCCTTTTGGCCATTGCTATCCCACCTATTGGTATGTAGGACAAGCCAGCAGTTCAACCAGTGTTTTTTGAGGTTTACTAAGTAATAGATCCTGTGCTACAGAGAGTCCACCCAAATAGACATTATTTTCTGTCCTCAAGAAGGTTACAATCTGAAAGGCAAGATAAACATAGAAAGAAGTAATTGCAATGAAATATGGTCAGTTGGGAATGGAGGAATGTGCATGGCATTATGGGAGCTTGGAGGAAGGGACTTCATTCCAACATCAGAATATTTGAAAAGCTTTGTAGAGGAGAAGACTCAATGCTGAGTATTAAAAGATGAGTAAGAGTTAGCCAGGTGGAGAAAGGTGGGGAAGGCAATTCAGGCAGATAGAAATACTTAGCATAATCTATTTCAGTAGTAGAGCTGGGTGTATCAGGCATGAGACAAGGAGCCATTGAAATCATCCAACCAATTTCCCTGCCTCTGATTTTGTGCTTACCAAGCAATCTTCCAATTAGAATTTGTCTTCCCACATAGAGGAGCACATGATGTTTAGAAAATATGAAGAGCTTTCCATAAATTATTGCTCCCTGCAAATTTATACATTGACTATGGTTAATCTTGAGTTCTTATGAGTTGGACTACATAAGCTGAATGTACTCAGACCAAACTGACAAAAATCAGATTTTGGGACCTGAAAAACTGAAGGTTAGACTGTTAATTATGGCCATGACCAAATACCACTATGTTAGGAGGCCATGTGGTTTTAACTCATGAATGTTTCAAATCCATTTACTTCTTTCCATCTCCATTGCCACTGCACAGTTTCATCCATTTTCAGTTCTTTGCATAGGCTACTGCAATAAAAAATAACAATGTTACTAACAACTAGTATGTATACTTCCTACATGCTGGGTACTGTGCTTTGATGTAGATTACCTCACTTAACTCTACTACCACCCAATGAGAAAGATATTTGTTTCCCCATTTTGCAGATGCAGAAATTAAGACTTAGAGAAGTTAAGTAACTTGCCTACATTCATACTGCTAATAAGTGGCAGAGCCAGAAATCAAACTCTTCCTTCAGATCCGGAGCTCATCATTGTTATTAACTATTCCTCCTTGCTGGTTTCTAACATCTATTCTCATCTTCAAATTCGTTCCCCAAATTGCAGTCAGAGTGATCTTTTTGAAAAACACAAATTTGATTAGGCCACTCCTTTGATAATTCTCTGCAAAGTTTTCCCATTGCTTCCAGAATAAAGTCCAAGTTCCTTTACCAGCCTTTCTTTCTCTGTGTTCCTACCACAGGGGACTGTTCTCAGTTCACTGAACATACCCTGATGTACCCTGTACATAGAATGCTTTTCCTCTTTCCATTTACCTAGTTAATTCATATTCCTTCAAGTCACATAACTTTGCAAGGTAAGCCTTCCCTGGACTCTCTCTACCATAACCCCACTTCCTATCATGCTGGGTCCTCTGATATCCCCATTATAAATTCTTATGGACTTCCATACTCCTTAGTAGCTCTTTTCCCAGTTGTAATGAAATAATTTTCTATTATTTATTTGTCTTTTGTGGTAGGATATAGGCTTCAATTAATCTAAACGTGTCAATAATATTCATCACTAAGCCCTTGGAGTTTTACTACAACATAGTTGACAGTAAAAAAAATAAGTTAATATTATTAATTTTATTTATTCATTAAATAAAGATTTATTGTATCATATCCAACAAATAATAGCCAACAACTATCTAGTACTTATAATGAATCATCCTGTCCCAAGCACTTTACATTTATTAATTAATTTAATTAATTAAATACTACAACCCATTAAGTAGATGTTATTATTATTCTTATTATATGGATAAGAAAACTGAGGCAGGGGTTAAGAAACTTCTCCAAAATTAGATCACAGTAAGTGGTGGAACTTGAATATGAAGCCAGGCAGTTTAGTTGAAGAGACCAAGTTTTTAACCACCAGTCTATACTTTCCAATATATATTTCTTATATATTGAATTTGTTGGGAAAATAATTTGATGGCAACTTGTCTCCATCTCTGATCACTTTCTCGCTCTTTAACGGTGGATAATTAAGTTCCTTGAGAACTCTTTCACATTGGTGGTGCATGTTATTAACTGGACGAGTACAGAATTTTATTAGTAGGTAAATGCCAAAGTCAGAGTCCTTCTGGAGAGCAGATTTTGGTAAGAGTAAGAGCACTAAAAAAAGTGAGAGGTAGAGGAATAAGGGATAGTGTTATGATGCTGGCATATCAAAGGCACAGTTTTGCCTTGTGTAATTCTGCCTCTGTGAAAGAAAGAGAAACTTGAACCATTTGTTTATAACAGGTCCCATGCTTACCAAAAAAGATGATGAAATTTAGAATCAGAAAACTTATATTCAAGTGCTTTCTTGCTGTCTCTCTCTCTCCTTCCCAACTTTCCTCCCTCCTTCCCTTCCCCTCTTTTTTCTCTCTCAAGGTGTTACTTTAAAAAATTCATTAAATATGTCCACGCCTCAATTTTTTCATATTCATAATGGAAAATGTAAGAAGAAGAATAATGACAATTATAATTTCTATCTCAAGGAAAAATGAAATATGCAAATGAAAGTGCTTGGTGAACTGTCAAGTTGTATATACAAAACCTAGTTGCTATTGGATTTTTTTTTTAACTTGTATTCTTAGAGGCTTTTCTAAAGAGATAGGCATTAAAATGACCTACTTTTCACTGTTATTTCCCTTGAGGGTAGAGAACCTCTTCTTCAGTGAATCCACCCGGAGTGAAAGCTCCGCCATGTGCAATTGCAAAATTTCATATTTATAGAGACACATTAACAAAGCCTCACCTAAAGAAAGACCACATCAGGCTTATACTTTTTGCCTGTGGAAGAATTGAGTTAGATCAGGGGTTCTTAACAGGGGGTCTGTGCACTTGAATTGAAATAAAAAAAAAAAAAAAACATTCTTGTGGGGACGTGTTGGTGCAAGTGTGATATATTTATTAAATAATACACAGTATAGTGTGGACTTAGTAAGTGGTCTGTGGTTTTCACCTGACTGGCAAAGGGGTCCATGGAACAAAAAAGGTTAAGAACCCCTGAGTTAGAATATGTATCTCCAGTCCCTGTGATTTGTTCTAAGAATGTTTCACTCAATGTTAAAAACAGTATGCCTTCTTGAAATGGTGCATTCTAACACAGTTTTTTCACTTACTAAATTACAAACATCGAAAGAAAATACACACTTTTGGACACAATAACTTACGGTGAAAAGAAGAGATATTGATAACCATAAGGGAAAAAATCATGACTAAGACCACCAAATAGACCAATAGCTCCAACCTAACTCCTTTAAAATAAATAAAAGAGAGGTTGATTTCAATATTTATGAAACGATTTCAAATTTAAAAAAACACTTATTGCACTATGGGGAGGAATAAAGGAATGAAATAAGCATGCTAACTTCAATGCATGTAGAGCCTAGTATGGAATCAGAGCTACAAATCCAGGGCAAAACTTGACAATAAAGCTAAAGCCATAGACAGAATGTAAAGAATCCAAACAATAGACACTGCTCCCACCAACGGATCACAAAAGTGTTTTCTAGCTTTCTCCATCTAAGACTCTTTTTTTTCCCCATGGACTCCTTGTTGTAGAAGATTTTGTCTATTAAAACAAAATCTGGAGAGCAGAGTGGCTCAAGTGGTTGGGCGCCTGCATCCCACATGGGAGTTCCTGGGTTCAGTTCTTGTTCCCAATGCCTCCTAAAAAAAAAAAAAAGAAAAAGAAACAACAACAACAAAAAAATGAGGGAACCAACTCAGGGGAGCCAATGTGGCTCAGTGATTGAGTGCCAGTTTCCCACATATGAGGTCCCAGGTTCAATACCTGGCCCCAGGTATCTCAAAAAATAAAAATTAAAAATCTGTATTTAAAGGTATTAGTCTTCCAAATTAAAATTTCCATTATTTTGTGGAGGCAGTTTTGGCTATAATGGCACAAATTAAGAGCTAGGAAAAATCCTGGAATGATTTCCTTTCAATGCCAAGGATTTGCTTTATTTTTAGGTTAAAAGTCAGATTTTGTTGTGATCCCTTCCTTGTTCTATGTCATCCTGCTTTAACCAAACACTCCCAGTCCTGTAGAGGAAAAATTCCTACTAGCTTGTCCCCACTCCAGTGTGCCCCAGGGCCATTGCATAAAGCTGTTATGTCCTTTGGGCACTGACCAAAAGTACTGTCAGGTGGCAAGGAGAGCTGAAATTCAGCCCAAGCATCACCACTCAATACTTCTGCCCAAGGGAATACTTCTGTCAAGGGGGAGTATTTTTCCTAACTTTTATAAAGACACTGTGCGTGCTGGGGGGAAGGGAGCTGATAAAGCACCTGGCTTCATCGCTGACCATTTTGGAAAATGGGTACAAGGTTTCCCATATAATCATTCACTACAGTGGACCATATCTCTGTTAAGGTGTCTTGTTTATTATAACCCCAGCACCCAGCAGCAGGCTTGGCACATAGTAGACACTCAATGTATTTTTGTTGAATGGATGAATGATTGAATGAATGAATGAATGAATAGCTTTCTTGACTACTTCTCCATGTCTCAGGACCACTGGCCTGTGTAAGTTAGGATTTGATAAAAGCTGAATGATACACCAGGTCTGTATTTTAGAAGAGAAGACAAGCTCCAAGGAAGCAATTTCATATCTGTGGCCATGCTGTAGGAGGGACGTTTTAGGATTTCATGGCCATCTTACATGTGCACCCTTCCCTAGGACCAGAGCAAAACTCCACCCGACTCAACAACCTAATATGTGGTCAGTAACCCTTAGGAAAGTGACCCTATACCAGGGAAAAATTGGTGGGGAGCAATTAAAAAGTTCCCAACAAGTGACAGACACAGTACCAAACATAGCATGCTTTGATTCACTTAATTCTCACAGCAAGTTTATGCTGTCTTGCTGTTTTACAGATGAAGAAATGGGAGCCCAGTCAAGCTACTTACCTTGTCTAAGGTCTCACTCCTAATGATTGATAGAGTCAGGATTATAATAACCTGGGTCAGACCCCAATGTGCTCCAATGTATTGTTAGTAGCAGTATTCTTATTCATGTCATATGAAAAACAATTTTTCTGTTGTTTTTCAGTTCTATGAGACTTACTCAAACTCTGTTGTTTACCCATAGCTATAGCCTTAGCAAAAAGAAAGGAAGTATCTATCTAGAACTACTGATATTTGTTTTTCAAACGGGGCTTTTTCCAGGTGAGACTGTCTGTTGAGTCTGCATGTAAAACCAGAAAGACTTGGGTACAGTGTAAGGTTTTCACTTTCTAATTACGTGACTTGAGGCAGGATACTTAACCTCTCTGAGCCTCCACTGATTTTCTTATCTGTATTGAGTGATACTATTTAAGGCTTCAAAGTTAAATGATATCAAATAGGGGTTCTGTCCCTACTTTTCCCAGAGGTCAGTGGGGTAATAAAAATCAGTTTCCTGCACTGTACCTGTGGCTAGCTTTTAGGGCACCAGAGGTCTGTTACCAGCTGGGCTGCTGACTTCATAACTGCTAAAATCTGTTCCCCTGTTTTCAGACTTTGAGCAGCCAGCTATTTGTGGCCAGGCAGAGGTTTCTAATTACCCTTTCCTGTCTCTCTTCTCTGGATCTCTCCCTCCTCCCAACACCTTTCTGCAATCACACACACACTTCTGCTATATGGGCATAAAAAGCAGTGTAAATTGGAATATGACCAAGTATTAGATGAAGTTAAAAAATTTTTTTAAAACAAAGTGGAGATCATTGACGGGGGAAAAAAAAAAAAGGTTGTTCCTCAGCTTGTACAGAATGATCTCATTTTGGTTATGTTCACAGACACATGCACACACATGCACACACTCGAAAATGGTTAAAAATGGTTATCTCTGCCTGGACAAATGTGGCATTTTATTATTTCAAAATTTTGCTCCTCTGTATTTTCTAATTTTCTGCAATATACATAAATCCCATCTGTAATAACAAATGAGATATTTATGAAATGTGTGTGATATTTATTGGTTTACAGTCTGTTTTGTGCATATTCTCCTATTTTATCCTTCCTGTGAGATCAGGGTAAGTATTTTTATTTCCTTTATTTTACAGATAAAGAAGTTTAGTCTCAGAGAATGTAGGTACTTACCTGAGGTCACCCAATGTAGCAAGATTTGGGAGCAGAGCCATACAGTTTTTCCGAATCAATAACACACAGCCTCCCTAAGCTCTTGGCTGTTAGGTGGATCAGAAAAAAAAGAAGAGGAAATTCAAGAAATGACAACATTTAGGAAAGCAATTACACAGGAAAGACCCCCAGGGTAGGATGCAGCTTTAAACACAGCATTTTTCAGGAATATATGCATTTTTGGTGCTGAGTTGAGCCCTCTATTTCATTGAACAAGACACTGTGCTTGCCAGGAATCTGAGGGGACTATTTACTTTAATCACTTAACCTCTGACTTCTTTGCTTGTGCCTTAAGGTAAATTGGAGATAATCATAACTCTTTAGGAACTATCACACTGAGATGTTGCAAAGATTAATGAATAATGTGCTTGGAGCTTATTTGACAAAATAGCTATTTGAATTCCAGGTATTATTACCAGATTAATATTAATGATAATTATTCATCCATTCTCTCTTTCTGTTTCTCAGGGTACAGTGCAATAACTACTAGCTCAGCAAAAGGAAGAAAATCTTCCTTTGCTGCTCTTATTGGAGTGAAAAGGACAAGGGAGGAATAGAAGGGAGGTTGGTTCTCCCTGCACCTTCTTCCCTCTGGAAACTTTGAAACTAGGATTGACTGCATGACCATACATCGTCTCATTACCTGCTCTCATCTCCCTTGAGTGTTAAGCAGTATCCCTTCTCAGTGTCATCTTTTATAAAATGGGAAACATGGCTTGGCTTCATGGGTTTGCAACCTGTACAGTTACACAGGGCCCCATCTCAGAAGGGTCCTGTGATTGGGTTTTAATGCTATGTAGTTACCATCTTGAAATTCTTGATAAGTTTGTTTTTGAACTTGTGTTTTGCAAGTGAAGTCTGAAGGGACAATGGAATATGCACCGATGGCTCACGTGTGGTCCCAACTCTTGCCACCTGCCTACCTCCTCTGGACAGGTTATCGGCCACCCACTACTCTGTTCCCTGATGCTCTGCGACCCAGCCAGCCTTCCTCTCCCATGCCACCCCAAGACACTGCTGCCCCACGACCTTGGGTATGGGTGTAGGGAAGGTTCAGGTTGGGCATGTGTGCCTTGCGACGTCTCAGGTGGGGCTTGGTGGCAGCTGCCCCTGTCCCAGGCTGGCAGTGCCACATTGTGACTGACAAAGGCCATGTCTCAGCAAAGGCAAGCCCCTCATCCACCCCTGATCCATGTACCTAGCACATCCCAGCTCAGAGGTTGCAGAACCCTTAGGGGTTGCCCATCTGGTGTGGATTGGGACAGAGAGCCCATGGAAAAGAGAAATGCCTGGCTCAACTGCCCTGGAGTCCATGGCTGGGCATGGCACATCAGTCCAGTGGATGGCAGGAGGGGGACCCCAGCATTTGGTAAACTGTGCATGTACCCCAATTTATGGGGTAGGGGTCTCTGGGCTCCTGTGAGGGTCTGCACTCACCTCATGAGTTTTCCCATGTCTGAGGAAACATGATATTAAATACCAAATAAAAACCACCATGCCATGCATTAATTGTGACAAATGTACCATAATAATGTAAGATGTTAACAATCAGGGAATCTGGATGTGGGGTATGCAAGAACTCTCTATGCTGTCTCTGCAACTTTTCTATAAATCTAGAACTATTCTAAAATAAAAATTGTATAAAAAATAAACACCATGATAGATTGAGAGAAGGACCACAGAAGAAACAACAAGCTTTATACTTTATGCCTTTAACAGCACTTTTTTTTCCTTCTTTTGAACAAGTGACCTGTATGTTCATTCTGCAAATGATGTAGCTGGCCCTTACTGCAAAAGCCCTTGTTGAGTATTGTCTGCCATCTCTCTTTCTATTCCTCCTCGTATTCCTGCCCACCCCCAGATGCCAGAACTTTGGATTACTTTATAGCCAGTAATAGTTGTTCCTATATATCGATCATATACTAAAAACTGATTACCAGACCACACACTTTATATATTTTATCCCATTTAATCCCTTTTATAACCTTATGAGATAAATATTATTTTCCTGTAGTAAAATAATGATAATAATTATCATCCTTATAAAATAAGGATTAATAATAATTATTTAACTAGAGGAAATTGAGGCCCAGGTAGCGGTAGAAGAGAAATTCAAAATGTCTGCATTTCACACTCCAAAGCCAGTGCTCTTTCCCCAGCACTACAGATGTTCTGTTCAGCCTCTGGGTGCTCAAGTAGTTGCAGGCTGCTTGGGCTGGCACTGTGGTTTTCACTCCTCCAAGGATTCACTGGGCATCTACTGTGTACAAGCACTGGCTCTGGTGTTAGAGCTTGGAGTTACAGCATCAAAGCCCATCCTGAGTTGCATGGTCATTTTCTTTGGTGCTACCCGTGTCACCCCTAAGCGACAGCTGTTTGATGACCCCCCATACTTAGCCTACTCTCACATCTGCACTGTCCACTCCTCCTTAGTTACTCTGATAAGAAGACTGTGCCAGAAACACATGCAAGTTCATGTAAAATAGGCCACAAAAGAAGTCTCAATTGTAGGTTCAAAATTTAGGAAATGACAAATCCTCATAACTTCAAAATGTAATAATTTTCACTTAAAAATATTGTGGTGGACAAAAATAAAAGAGGGAGATGGAGCAAGGACCTGTCACATCCGTTGACCAGTCATTGACACGTCCCTCTTACACCAACTCTAGAAATACGTGTGTGCTGCTTCTGTGTACTAGCAATGGAACAGCTGTGGTGGCATTAACACTTAACTGGTATACGTTTGAAGGAAGAATCCTCCTCACTTTTTAGTGCTTCTGCTGCTATAATTACTGTGTTTCCTTTGTCAAGCTTGAGTGGAAATCAGATCCCTTTTTCCTCTTCCTGAGGGAGAAATGTGATATATCATCTTACAGTCGTTTTGCCTATCGGCTGGTTCAAAAGACAGTGAGCAGCAAGTTACTTACTGCCCATCATCCTGGTGGCTGCCACGGGTTGTGGTAGGGAAGACACCAAGATGGTAAAACCTGAGTAGTTGGGAAGTGGTCAGGCTCTTTCTCTTTTTAGAGGATGGAAGGGTTCTGTCTCTTCAGGAAAGACTTCTTTGGAAGATATACTCTTTTGGAAGGAAACAGGAGGCAGGGGGTGTTTTAAAAGCCTAAAGAGTAAGTGAGGAAAAAAAAAAAAAAAAAAGAGTAAGTGAGGAGATTCTTCACGTTGAGGCAGCGTTGCAAAATTGAGAAGGAAGAAAAGAGGCAAGGTATGTGCCAGCCTGGAGTGATATATGAGTTTTTCTAATAACACCTCACTTCTTGTCTGCACAGTTCTGAGGAGTGTGAAAAAAAATGGAGGAAGTCACCTCCAGTGGTTTTGTGGTTTTTTAAGTATGACATACAGGATATTGAATTTTAATCCCTGTTTATCTGAAGTGTAGACGTATTTTAGGGGTAAACAAAGTACCTATTCTTTGAAATGTGCGTTTGTGGCCAAGTGATTCCAGTCATTTGGAATCATTCTTCTGTGTATTCCTTTTTCTGTTTCAAGAATCTGAGTGCCACACAAATAAAATAATTCATATAATAATAAAAACCTATGTGGTCTTCTAGGATTTCTGTATAAATGCATAAAAATGTGTCCTAAAACTGACAGGAATTTGTGCAGTCTTTTTTCTTTATACTAGAACACCATACATGATATTTGATTTCATTAGCGCCTATTATGTACTTGCATTCCAGAAAGCTTGGTAGATTAATGAATATTGTTCCCCTCAAAAACCGTCATGCATGAGGGAGAGACTGCTTTTAACTGTCTGTAGCATCCTTAATTATTTTAGCATTTATAAAATTAATTCAATGTTTATTAACACTGAGTTCTTAAGTCAGTAATTTGATATTTGGTTAGACCCACAAACTGAGGTATGAAATGGCACATTGTGGACATTTCTAAACAGTTTTAATTATCCAGCAAAATGTGCTTTTGAAAACAATATTTTTTTCATCTGGACTGCTAAGAAAGCTATCCAGAAAGCCTAGATTCCAAAAATGACAATTCCGAGCCCCCTGGCTTTAATCAAAACAAAAACCTGCAGCATTCACCTCTGGCTCCACCTGAAAGTCCGGTTCAGAATTTCCCTGTGATCGTTGCACTTTCCAGAAGGGAAGTTTTGGCTTTGTTTAGTATAACAAGAGCTGCAGGAGTCCCAGGCCAATAAACGTGTTCATATAAAACTCCAGACAGTTTCTCTTAGACTGAAGTGTTATCAGGGAGACCTCAATTTGTGCCTAATTAAGGATGGGTTCAGAAGAGGGGAGGAATAGCCAATGTCTCTTACTTGTGTGGGTCAGTTTTGCAGAAATAAAAGTTCTTCTAACATTAACACATTCCCTGGAATGAATGACTGCCTAGCCTTTGAATGCAATTGTCATTCCTTTCCCCAAATTTTCTAATGCGTTTCCTTTAAAAGAAAAGCAAAATGAGAAAATGCTTTCCTCACTTCTCCTCTAGACTGCAAACACTCAGAAATGACATCACACACCCGGGGTGACTAAGGCAGGGAGCTCTAGCCTGAGAAATCTCCTCACAGCTTCTGCCTTTAGTTTTAGGGCACATTTATGCAGATGAGTTTTTGAGAGACAGTTTCTCCGCCTTCTTCCTCTGAGGAAGTTTCTTGGTAGATTACTGACACCTCATCCAGGCGGTGGTGAAAACCTGGCTGCAGCCATCCCAGGCAGAGCACCACAGTGATTTGCTCTCGTGGTGGAGAGAGCTGAAAGGAAGGAGTCGGCAGTGCTAATAATGAAGGAGCACAGTGGCACCTTCAGTAGTGCAGCGATCAGCAGTGGCAGCAGTGACTCGGCTATGGGCAGCCTGCAGCCGCTTCAGCCTGACTACATGTCTGTGTGTTTGTTTGCAGAAGAATCTTATCAAAAATTAGCAATGGAAACACTGGAGGAATTAGACTGGTGTTTGGACCAGCTGGAAACCATACAGACCTACCGCTCTGTCAGTGAGATGGCTTCTAACAAGGTAAGAGGACCACTTATTCATTAAAGTGTGACTGCTCAGGGAGCTTTCAGCTCCCCCTTGCCTCTGTCTGCAGCAGAGCTGCATGAGGGACTATGTTTGATTTTTCTCAGAAGATTCTGTTCCGAAGTGCCACACTTAGCTGTGTCTTGTTGCTACAGCAAAAGTTTAAAATCCAGAGTAAGCTTTTAATTCACAGAAACCAAACTCCTTTAGTAAAATGCTGTAGTTCAGAATGTGTTTGAGGTGAGAGGTGTTTATAAAGCTTTCAAATCATTTACAAATGAAAATGCTTTTAAAAAAAAGAAAAGAGCAATTATAAGGAAGCTAAAATCTGAATGAATCCATAAGGTAAAATTTATAACATTTTGCATTGCAATCAGGTGTTACAGATATATTTACTTAGGTATTCTGAACAACAAAATGACCTCCATGTATCAACAGGAGAGAATGGCTTGTCCTGAAGAATGATAAATTCCTTTTAAAAAGAACATTCTGAGATTTTCTGACATTTCTTTTTTGTGGTGCTGGCATGACCTGAGTCAAAAAAAAAAAAAAGAATAATACTTTGTATCCAAAAGAGAGCCATTTTTTAAAAGTTTGCTGGTTTTCAAAATGGAATAATTAGAAATTCAGTTCCACCCATACTGCAAAGAAATGGTTTTGTTTACAATCCCCAGACAAAACTTCATGCTGAAGAACTCTAATTATCTAATCATTATATCATTTGTTTAATTAACACCTGGAGTTGGAGTGCTAATTTGTGCAGTGAGAGTTGTTGCTTTTTGTCTTCTTTCTATTCTTTCCATGGAGAATGTATGCTTTATATATAAAATGTGTATATTTATATATTTATGTGTGTGTGTATTGGTGGAAAGTCTCAGCACTGTGCCTTCCTAAGTGCAAGTTTTCAGTCTCCAATCATTCTAGCCTGAGGTGTTGTCTTATATTTCTGAGTCTGGGAAGAGATTTTGCTTCACACCTGTCAACATGCCCTGTCCAGCTTTACTAGTGAATCGGCCTCCCTCCTCCCTCTTTCCTGGGTTTAGAGTATCACCTTCCTATCAAGGCTTGCTGGCTCTTGCTCAAAGATCTGAGCTGAGGAAGCAATGCATGCTTATGAGGTCCTGAGGTGGGGGAGGGATTTGTCTCACTCAGGAACTCTGCTTTTTGGTTAAGAAAAGGGCAAAAATAATTATTTTTCTGAAATTTTAGTTCAAAATTCAAGTTGAAAAAAAAAAAACAACAGGAAAAGGACACATTTGAAATTTCCCTATGTGCTGACTTTCTGTGAAGCATTCAATTGAAGAATATATTCAGGGATTTTCCAGGATATTGTAAAATTCAACCATTTCCCCATAAGGAGGGCTTAACTGCGTAACTTCTCCAAAATGCACTGGACTCATCCATGTAGGAGGATTTTCACACATGGTTTAGCCTACTTTGGAGCATGAACAGATACTCTATTCTCTTCATTTTGTGAAAATTGATGCCCATGCAAGATGTAGAGCCACTATTTGAGTGTAGTTTCTCAGCAGGTTTCACCATAGAAGACAAGGTCAACTTTTTTCTGGAGTTGCTAAGGTAAAGTGGGCAGTTAACTCCAGGAGAAGGGGTGGGAGTGGGGGGTGGGGAGAAAACTCACAGTGAAACTGCAAGTCGTCACTATTTTTCAGTTTTGAGTGTTGATGAATCATAGCATGCTAACTAGATTTGTTTCTGGGGCACTGAAATTAGACATTGTATGTCTTGCAATTTTATTAAAAATTATTTCTAATTTCAGTATAGTAGTTAATAAGATTTGAGGTCAGGGACTAAGTAGGTCCTGGTGAGAATTCTGGTCACTTCTGTCTTCCGTTCCTCCTTTATGGTGTGGTATACAGGAAGCAATGAAAGCTGAATAGAGCCAACCAAAGAAGAGCTAAACCTTAATGCTGGCACAGTTAGCTAAAGTAGAGGGCCTGCAGCCTCATCTATTTACAGAATCTACAGTGAGAAGGTAATGGTGCAAAGCAATTATTCAGGGGATGAATAAAGTCCAGACTGACAGCTGAAGTCAATTGCAGTTTTTAAAAAGATCCTTCAGGTAAAGTTGAAGCAATCCTTAAACCATGGCTCATATAATGCAATGAAAGTTTTGTTTGTAGCTACCAAAACAATTTGATCTTTACCCATTTTGTGAGGGAACTGAATTATCTCTTATAAAAACAAAATTCCACATTCCATTTTAAATGTTGTTGAAATTATTTGAGCTTTCCATCCTAGTTGCTGATTAAAAATATCATGATCATCATTATGTAGTCTTATCTGGTCCTCTCTTGCTTATCCTCACTGAACAAAGGAGCAACAGGAAACCTCTGAGTTAAAGATCTGGTGGTGAGTGTGAATATGTTAAATAGAGGGATTATGTGATGAACATGGGTTTTAGAGTCAGAAAATTGTGGTGCAAATCCTGGCTCCACCATTTACTAGCTATTTGGCCTTGCCTAACTATTTAACTTCTTAGGACTCAATTTTTTCAACTGTAAAACAGTGATAAAGGTTGTACCTACCTCATGTGGTTGCTCTGAAGATTAAATGAGATAATGCATCTAAAGCACTCAGCAAGGTACCTGATATGTAGTAAAAGTCCAATAAATGATAACTTACTAAAAGAAGTGTCCACTACAGTTTTGCAACAAATACATGTCCTTAGTACTGTTTTAGCTGAATGAACTGCTAGTTTTACTTGAGACCCCTGAACTTACTTAAGAGTGGTAATGGGAGAGCCAGCGTTATACCTCCAGGATATTTGGGATTCACAGATATGCCAGTCTATATACAAATAGTAGAAAATCTACATACAAATAGTAGAAAATTGACTATGTCTAGAGGAGGAAAAAGAGCAAAGCAGTCTTTCATATTTACTTCATCTGGATGGGGTGGTATTTTTTTGTTTGCTTTGTTTGTTTCTTTATTAACTTTTATATTTTGAAGATAACTGAGTGACTTAAAGATTGTAACTGGCTTTCCCAACTGTACTTCAGAGGCCAGAGAGCTAGATAGGAAACTGTTTCTGTGACTTATACATAGACATCTCCTTGGCCCAATTTCCCTGGTCCCTTAATGCTGGCCACAGGCCAAATAGAAATCCCAGAATCAGAGAAAGATGCAGTCAGGTGGATTGGTATTGTAAATTATTTTGCACCAAGAATTATAGCAAGATGAAATAAATCCAGCAGGAATTTTATGAGGCAATATCATTCTTTTTCAAGATGAAAAGGCTGTCTAGAGAACCTTCTTCCAACAGCTCAAGTTCAGTTAGACGTGATAGAACTGTTTTGCCTAACAGATTTCGTTCTTAGACTTGTTCGTTGATTTTTGTGTTTCAACTTTTATCATCTCCTGAGTTAGAAGAATTGTCTTACACTTCAGTGAAATGCATCAGAGCATGAGTTCCTCAGTGGCAAAACAGTTAGATGTTTTGAAAACAGGATGCATTGGTTCTGTATTATTAAAAGAGGAACGGAAAGAGAAACAGTATAGAAAGGAAGAAAGCAAATGGCCTCAGCAGGATCCCCAGCCCAGCAACAGCATAAACAGTGACCTGTCTTCCTGACCTTCACTGTGGCTCAGTTCCTGACCTCGTGTCACCAAAGCCGACCGACGTCATTGGAGGAGGATAGGAGGAATGGCGCAGCTGCTGTGAGGGTGACTAGAATTTCCTGTCTCCTTCCTGACAGACGCAGTCAAAAAAAGTACAGAGTTGCAACAACAGTGGCTGAGGGAGGATGCACACGGAACAGTCCCAGTGAGGCGTAGTTGTGACTGGAGAGGGAGGAGGATGTTCCTTCCCCACTACTGAGAAACATAGTTGTCTTCCCTGGAGTTTTCAGGTGAAAAACGTCACTGGTGTCATTTGTACAACAGCAAGTTGCATGTTTTTCAAAAGATGAATATACTGTGGCATTCAATAAAGAGCTTATGTTTAGGTAACTAGTCACCATACTAAGTCCCCTCAAGCCCCACCAGTGCCTTTTTCATTTATCTACTAGCTTCACCCTGGGGCTATTTTGTATGTGGTACTAAGCTTTGTGTCTTATCAGCAGAAATGGATGTTCTATTGTAGAAAAGAGGAATCCTAAGAAAATATCAGTACTTTCTTTAGAATGAAGCATTGGAAACTAGTACTTAGAAAATGTTTGCTAATGAAACTTATAAGATAGGAATAGGAGATAGGTGATAGCCTAGGTGGGCCTTTATCTTAAGGCTATATGAAGTCAGCTACAGATACCATCACAGAGGAAGTGTGTCCTCCTGGCTTCTCAGGTTTACTTTTCCAGTTCTTCATGTACAACAATGCTGGAGTACTGAATGTAAAAGTAATTAAGTGGCTGTGGGGGGAGAGAACAAATTCATGCAGTTCTACCAGCCTGGAGCTAACCTCTGACCCTGGCAGCACAGTGGAATGTGATCATGAAAGACTGATAACCTTAACCGCAGATAAGTAATTTTCAAGCTAACTGGATGATCAATAACTATGGGAAGTCTCAGGCAGAGCAGAACTGGAAGCAATAGATCTTATTGACAAGTAGGTTGATCTCAGAACTCTGCCAGGAAAATGGTAGGTAGGTGACCAATCATTGAAGGAGATGAATGCCACTTGTGCCCCAAATTAAATGAGATGGTTAGAGCATTGCCACCCTTAGGGCAAGAGGGCCCTGGTCTGATCTTCCCCCAGCTGTACTCCACCCCAGGAGGCAAGGGGTCTACAGACCAAGGGAACAGCTGTGTTCCCCTTCTAAACCACACTTGACATCCACATTCTCTGCCCAAATGACTTTGAACCCATATCCAGAGCCTGTACAAATCTCTTCCCTGGATGTCCTGCAAGAGTGACACCCGTAGGCCCAAGTGGTAACCAAGAGGAGTAATTTTGGGTGGTGGGAAAGTTGTGTGGGAGGAGTCTAGACACACAGGCTGTGGTGGCGAGTGTTCATGGGCCTGCACATGAGGTCCCTCGCAGAGCCACGACATGGGAAGAGAAGGAAGGCAGGGCATGGCTCAGGGTTAGTCCCCCCACCTTGCAGCTCCACATTCAAGGATGTCAAGAATTCTACATTCAATCTGGACTTCCAGTCTGTTATGAATATATATATGTCATGGTAGGAGGCTAGAAGATAGCTAGATTTCTAACTTTATATATCTAGATTTATGGTGTGTGACACCACAAATGTTAGCTGTGACCCTGGATTATAGAGTAAAATTCAGCTATGACAGCCAGGTAGGAACTTATACATTTTCTGGTCCAACTTTTGTCTTTACTGCTCCGATTGATATAGAACAAAATATAGCGGCAGCAAAGTAAATTGAGAAGATCCTAGGAATAAAACAGGAGTTTAAATTCTATCTCTCCCTTTATTCAGGAGTATACATAGTCCAATTAAATAATTTTGAATTTTTGAATTTTCTTATCTACAAAATAAGTAGAAGACTATCTCCATGGGTCTCCTTCCACTCTTGCACTTATTGGTGGAACAGTAATAAATTATGTGTATGGTGTGTATGTAAACATTGTGCTAAAGACCTACATTCTGTTGGTAGTGCTCACACAAGATACCATTATTATTCTTGTTTTACAAATGAGTAGAGTGAGGCTTAGACAGTTGAAAGAACTAGTCCAGGTTATATAGGAAAACCGAGATTCATACTTATGGCCATCTGACTCACCATCAATGATCCCAATAGGACAGATAAATATAGAAAAAAGTTTGGGGGTATCTCTTCTAAGGGAACTTTGTAGTGATTGCTGGGACATCTTATTCCTCTAACTCTGGCCATAATTGGTTAGGTCTGGTTCAAAATCCAAATCTGGAATTTTGTCTAGCATTGTTTCAATTACTCTATGACAAAATAGAGGTTTTTTTTTTTTTGTTTTTTTGTTTTTTTGATTTATTTATTTATTTATTTATTTTTATTTTTTATTATGGGTAAAAATCAAAATTCTCACAATACATACAAACATTTGCAAAATGATATATAAATATATATGCATATATGTGTATTTGCTTACAAAAATGTTATTTATATATATATATACACATATATTTTAAGAGGTGCTTAGATTACCTAAAATATTACACGGAACCCACTGGGATTCCCATGTTGCCCACCTCCCACACCTCCCACCACATCCCACACAAACATCTCCCACAGTGTGGCCCACCACCCTCAATTTTATTGAGAGTAATTCATCAATTCAGTATTCCAAGTTCTAGTCTTATCAAAACCTACCAAAACAAATTGTGTGAAAGTTATTTGGTGCTTTGTATGTTACGTAATTTAAATATATCTACATTTGTATTTATGGAGCTATTGCAGAATTCTTTTGCATTTAGCTGAATCTTTCTGCTAATTCACTTGAAAGATCCCAAGTGAGCAAATCCCTAAAAAGCAGAGAGGAATCAAGTGAGTGAGTGAAACCTACCTTTGAATGTTGCACCTCTGCCTAGCTGATAAGGGAACATTATATTCTCAACATCCGATAAATAAGTCTTAAAGGGGAAGCCCCACTGCCCACATAGAAAAAATCAGATAAGTATGTTTCTAGTGTCAAATATGAATCTGGAATACTAGTTTTGAAAAATAGAATTACAATACACTAATGGGATAAATATTTGGTGTTCATTTTTAAAATATTTTTTTGTCTTTTTTTGCTAAAATATGTTCAAATCTGAAAGGCTCCTAAATTCCATGTCATTGTTATCTATGAAAGAAAAGGCAAGTGTGGACCTTGCTCTTATACTATTCTAAAACATATGACTTTCTAAGTAAAGTGTGCTTAGCAAGTGGAGGTAGTTCAGTTATTTGGAAGCCAGGACATACTAACCCAGATGCCAGGGTAACTTCGTGTCACATTCAATGGATTTCACGTTCTTGAAGGCACTGTGCCCATGGTCTGTGTGCTTCCCTGTTCATCCCTCCACTTGAGCATTTTTCAGGGACCTGCCAGCCCCTCTGCCTTGCCCACTTGTACGTGATATTTCCCTCAACTGGTGCCAAACTGTTTAGTCTCTTCATATTTAACTGTAACTTCCTTTGTTTTATTTACTTTAAAGTAGCCAAGCACTTCCACAAAGAAAGGACTGTAAAATTATTTAGAAATGAAGAAGACAGTACAATTCTTGTTTTTTTTTAATTGGTGTTGTTATTTTGTTGTTGACAACAACAATGAATATTTCTGTTTTGGGAAGTGCCCTGTAATCTTTTTCCTCTTTGAGAAGTGCCTGATTGTCTTTTTCTTTTTATGGAGTAAAATTTAATAGCTCTAAGTCATGCAGTTCTGCTCACCAGTCTCAGTGTTTCCTTCTGCCAATTATTTGCAATTTTAAAATGTACTACTTTTGAAACCTAAAGGTCTCAGAGACGGAAATTTAGGGAATTTATCGAAAATAAATTCTTATTCACTGCATGGCCAATTTCATCTCTTTATCTTTTTTAGTTATTCAAAATATGGTAATTTTTAAAATGATCATAAAAAGGCTTATATGGCCAATTTCCCCTCACTCTTTGCTGTCAACATAATGTTATGACGTTCAGCAATACCTAGAAATGAAATTTGGATGCAGATGCCAGGAAGTAAAAATGATTAAACCAATTTTTAAAATTTAGGTTTAAGAATTCAGTTCACCTGAGCTGTTGACCTTTAAGTTCTGAAAAAATAATTTTTACTAGCTATTTTTGGAAAGAAAACTGTAAGAAGAGAAATGGTCATTAAATGAAAATATCTTTCCAGCTCAACCATATAGATTGTGCTAAAACTTATCAGGGCAAAGTAAAGTGTTATTTGGTAACTATCTACCATCTTTGGTTAGCATGGATGCTCACTTTGATAAAGTGAACAAAAAAAAAGTGTTCTAAATATTTTCTTTCTAGTTTTAATCTTACATGGTTGCATTCAACAAAATTCCTAGAATTTTAAGCCCAGAAGGGATCCTTAAAGATTATCTGTCTAGAAGAGATAACTCAGTTTTCTCATCAGTAAGAAGGGAGGGTTAAATATCTAATGTAATCCAAAGGACTTTGTGAAATATAATGCACAATCTAAATGAAAGGTAATATTATTAGGACATGACTTCCTCAGAGTCAGGTGGTTCTTGAGTGGGAGATTAAGGTAATAAAATACAGGTCTGATTACAAATCCAGCTTGCTGTTCACCTACAATTCAGTCATTTCAAATAAAGAGAACTAATTTGGTATACCTGAAAATGTGGTGATCAAAATGTAGGAGAAAGAGTTGAAGTAGGTGACTACAAATGCCTCTAGCACTTGTTGCTTTTCTTCACTTTTTGCTGTTTTAATTTCTGAAGATACAAAAATAAAACTTTGGAAAGTACAGAAAAATATAAAGACAAGAAAAAAATCTTACTCAGGAAGGCAACCAGGGTAAACATTTTCATCCTCATAACTGAAATGATAGTCTATTCATAATTTATTTCCAACTTTTTTCAGTTAATATAATATTCTCTTTCTTCACGTGAATAATTCCCATTATAAATGTTATTTAATAGTTGAATGATACTCCATTTATAAATATGCTATTAATAACTTACCCAACTTACATTTAATGGTTTCAGTTTTCATCATTATAACTTTGTTCAATCTTTGATTATTTTCTTAGGTCAGATTCCCACAAGTGGACTTAATGGGTTAAAGGGCATGAACAAATTTATGACTCTTGATACTTGTTTGTTTTTCTACTAATGCTAATGCTAAGTTTAAGCAGTCAAAACTCTGTTGTTAGCATAATTGCCTTCAACTTCTTTACTATTTCTTCCTTTTCTCTCTGTGAAACTGAAGGTGCTAAACAGGAGAGTTTTACCAGCTGGTGAAAAGAATCCAACTCTGCTAATTAGCAGAGCTTTTAGTTTGGGAAGTTGAAAATCAAGATGGTAAACTCAGTTTGGCTCTCTCTTTATATTCCAGAATGGCCCAATTTATGTGGAGCTCCCATAACTCAAATACAATTTCTTGAGTTTGAATTACTAAATGTTGTTATTTTCAAAAGTGCTTGCAGCTACACATTTAGAAACAATATAAATATAGTTAATGCCTTGTAAACATTTTACAGCATATAGAGAAAAAAACATTTTTCTGTGTTTAGACAACTAAAGGTGAATTTTAGTGTTTGCAGATCTCTGAATTAAGCAGATACTGTAAATATTTTGCCATTAAGATATTGATAAATTATGAACTATTAATCTAATTACTTAAAATTGGGACATGCAGGGAAAAATAAAGGGAAATGACTTAGAGGGAGAATTGATCATGCTGGTGTAATATTTATTAAGGGAAATTATTCCATATCTAAAAGATACTTGATAGTCTTACTTTTGCTTTTTTGGAAAGAAAAGAGTAAGGGAACATTTCTAATCATTATTTGTAGTATTAACTAAGATGAAGTTAGAGAAGATTTCTTAGCATTTAATGTAAGAAATGAGAAGAAAATCCCTAGTTCTTGAGTGAGTGAGAACACTTGGTGTTATAGCTATTGGAATAAGATATTGAATTATTATTTATTTAATAATTATTATTTAATGGGGATTTCACTGGGGTGGGGGGCATTTAAGAGTCAGGATAGTCATTTGAGGATATGAAAGAGGCTGACAGAGATGATAACAATGAACTAAAATTTTAGTAGCTCCTGTTGATTGTAACAGCAGAATTCCAACTTCCTCTCTACCCTTGATGTCAGAAGATATATTGTAACTGTGGCTAAAGAATATCAGTAATAGTTTATTATCACTTGAAACTAAAGAAGTACAGGTTTTTACCCCTCTCTTGGCATTCCCCTGCCTAGAAAACTTTCCCTTGGCTCACATGCATCAGATGCTGTGTTATGAACCTACTCCCAGTATGCCAAACTTCTTGGCTTTCTTGTTTTGCTTCTTTACCTTAGCCACTCCAGCTTTAATCAGATTCTCACAGACCATCCTCTTATCTACCTTATTGGTCACATTTTAGTTATCTGGGGCTTTACTTATCTCTGCTCCAAACCCCAAGTTCTCAAGACCCGAAGTAACGTTTTGAATTTTTTGAGGCCCCACCTTTGCCTACAGTAGTTTGGGGCTAAGAGCATCAAGATAGTTTTGTTCTATTATGTCCCACTGCAAGGAGGGAAGTGAAAAGCAAGTGAAGTTTTTTCCAGTTGGCAGTAGTTGATTTGGGGTTTATTTTATTTAAAGATTCTGTCTGCAATTCTGTGTGATTTGGTCATTACAAATTTTCGCTTAACATGAGAACTTTTGATAAATTATTCTGCTGTTGACGAAAGCCAGGATCGCTAATGACCTCACTAGTGGACACAGCATGATATTGAAAATAGAAGTTTGTTTGTTTTACCATTTTCAAAAAAATGCAATTCATGGAACATCTTTAGACTATCCAGAGATAAGGCACATTTTCAGCACATTTTCAAATTTCCTTTGATGGTGAGCAGCCAAGCACCTTCTGATGGGTCACTAATGAAATGGACTCCAACTCCCACTCCATATACTCCACTCATAGTCCAAGAAGGGTTAATTTAACAGACCAGATGCCACCCATTTACCAAGCTGAGAGGGCACAGTGCCCTTCCTGCTGCAGCCCAGTCCACGTGATTGCCACTGCTGACTCCTTTCTATAATTGAACCAGAATGATTTAAGTAAATCCGTTACCTGTTATTTACTAATGCAAGACATACATTATTTGTGATCTTGACAGGGTGAACTGTCACTGAATTTTTCTGTGTTGTGTTTAACACACTCAGGATCTGGTTATACAACGTTAATTTGCATCTTTCTTATCCATTCCATGGGAGTTTCTCTGATAGTATCTCATCAGTAAGCACCAGTATTATTTTTAAACATTTTGTAATGAGTATCATTTAATTTCAAAAAATTTATTTTGATTTCAAGTAATTAAAAATAATATGGTACTAATATTCCTCTGTATGTCTAAGATATTAAAATAGGTTATTGTCTAATGCTGTATTATATATTTGGCATATTATAAATCTCAAACTGAGAAAGGTCATCTATTGCTTTTCAAGAAAGGCTCTTCAGGATCCTTAATAAAATCCTAAAATATTATAATTTTGCTCAAAACTAATGAACGCACACACAAAACAAACAAAAAACATGAATTTTTTAAAGTAACGTAGATATTTGTGGTTAAAATGAGTAAAATATGATCTCTTTTCTTAAGTGTAATAAAGGAAAAGGATATATTAGTTAGGAAGTATTCAGGAAAGATATTTCTTTATAAATCTAACTACATAATTCAGGACTGCATTTCCCAGAGATCTCTGCTTCTGCCTGAGGGAACATTAGCTATGGGGCAATGTATGGATTTTTAAGGCCTATTTTCTCACTTACAGATGATTTACTATCAAAGCTTCCTGAGGTACCAGGATAGAGCATTAAAAAAAACGGGTAACTCTCTTAAGTATAGAGCTGTTTATTATTTTCATGTTGCTAGATCCAAGGTAGTCTCCCAGTAACAAGAAATATCTGAAGAACACTTTCCTGCTTACACAACACTCTGACCTATATTATCTAATATGTTACTTGCTCTGAGGAAAATATTATTATATTCCCATATTCAGATGTGATACTGAGATTCAAGAGAGATAACTGATTAGTCCAATATTTTCAGCTAGTAAATAGTGATGCCTCAAGTCAAATGCTATTTTTTTTTTCCTTCAAAGTCAAATGATTTAAAAATAAAAGTGGAAGGGACATTTTCAGGGTGGATTATTTTATTCTTATAAAACTTGGTTAAACAAAACCTATAATCATAGACTTTTAAAGCTAGAGATCAACCAAGGTGCCTTCTTATTTTTCAGAACTGTTTAGATTTGTTATGTCTTTGGAGAAACCTTCTCGAATTACCCTTACTCAGTAGCTTGTTTGTTTTACAATATGCTGTCATGATTTTTATGTTTATGATTTTTGTTGCGTGTCATTGAACTGGGTTTTACTCATCCTCCTCCATTAGATTGTAAAGTTGTTGAGGATATGGATTGCTCACTATTGTATCTTAGCATTTAGAAGAGCTCCAGGAACATAGTAGGTATTCAGTAAATTTTTCTTCAAACAATTGAGTGAGACTCAGAGAATTAATTTAATCTCTCCAGGGCCAAATATGTTGTTGTTGGCAAATCCAGTAGAACTCGGGTATTCTGTTTCCTATTATGGTCCACCATGCTATGCAGGTGCTTGCTTTGCTTAACTCCAGTTTTTTTCCAATTCTTAAGTGGGAGGAGAAACTCCCATCATGCTCACACAAACTCTTCAGAGTTCTCTCAGAGGGAAGGAGAGTTTGCTCCTTAGCTTTCCCGCACATTCAAAGTCTGATAACGGAGAACAAACTTGTCAGGGACAAACTTTCCTTATAAGCAGAATTGTGAAGCACAGGGTCTTCTGATAGGTTTGGCACTGGGGTGTTTGGCTTAAGTCTCCCTCAAAAAGTCTGCATTGTGGACAACACCTAAAACCCCTCCATAACTGGCAATAGTTATTGCCTACTCAGCTGGGAAGGGATTTATGAGCACATGTCATACCTGTAACTCAGCCACTTGCCATATCTGTTGTGTCTTGAGGATAGTAGCCTAATGGTCTGCCACTGTTTGATTTGGTTTTTCATTTGTGGCTTATGCTGATACTCCTCCCATCCCTCTCCAGTCTCATATTCAATTAACTCAGATGTGTTACTAGATTGACCTCAACTATGAAAACCTGAGCAAAACACATACTTGGTGCAGTTATCCTAATATCAGGAAATCCGTGATCATTCATGGTTTTGGTCAATTCATGAAGAATCCTAAAGTCTTTTCATTTGTGGGAATTGCCTAAGTCAAGGAAGTGTGAACAGATAGAGTTAGCAACAGCTGGATATGTCCAAATAGGCCTTTTTATGATACGGCTTTACATAAGGCCATTACAAGTTATGGTTTTCGTTTGACGTGCTTCATCTATTTTTCTGGCATTCTGGTTTACACTCCTTAGACTGGTGAACAATCTAAATGTCAACCAGTGGGGCTGAACTTCTGTGAGTAACTCATGTGTCACGTAATCCACATGACATAGCACTGTATCACACTGCAGCAGCATATTGTGGGAATTCTGCAGTTAATTATACAAGCTACTGTCAACAATGAGAAGAAAGAAAAGAGTTTAGATGCTGCAGAGCCAACCAAAACCTCCACCCAAACTCAAACCCAAAGTGAAGAAAGTACTGTGAGCTCAGATTCTTTTAAAAATCAGAGACAAAACCTGTCATCTGCAAGTACAAAATCTGTGGGATAAAGAGCATCTACTAGGTCTTAGGTACCTTGCCAACCTCCTTACACATATTATTTATTTATTTTTGTTAGAGCAGTTGTAGGTTTTCAGAAAAATCATGCAGAAAGTACAGAGTTCCCATATACGCCCATCTCACACTCACAATTTTCCCTGTTACTAACGTTTCACATTAGTATGGTACTTTTGTTACAATTGATGAAACATTATTATTATAATTATACTGTTAACCTGTAGTTTACATTAAGTTTCACTCTTTGTGTTGTACAGTTCTACATGGCATTTTTTTCTGGTAACTTATGTTCAACTTAAAATTTCCCATTTTATCCACTTTCAGATATCCAGTTCAGTGGTTATTACACTCAAAAAGTTGTGCCTCCATCACCATCATGTATTGCCCAAGTGTTTTTATCACCCCAAACAGAAAATTCACACTAATTAAACATTAGCTCCACATTCCCAACCCCCAACGGCCCCTGATAACCTGCATCCTAGTTTCTGACCAGAACATTTTCTAACTGAAGTATATGCTTGTTTCACATGCCTGAAATATATGCTTATTTCACACCAATGAGATCATACAACATTTGTCCTTTCACATCTGGCTTATTTCACTCAAAATAATGTTTTCAAGTTTCATCTATGTGGCAGCATTTTTCAGAACTTCATCACTTTTTACTGCCAAATAATATTCCATTGTATACACACACCACATTTTACCTGTCCATTCATCTCTTGTGCTGCTATGAACACCAGTGTGCAAATATCTGTTCAAGTCCCTTTTTCCAATTCTTTTGGATATATACCTAGAAGGTGGATTGCTTGGTCATATGATAATTCTATACTTAACTTTCTGAAGAATCACCAAACTGTGTTCCACAGTGGCTGCCCCGTTTTCCATTAGCACCAATAATGAATAAGTGTTCCTATTTCTCCACATTCTCTCCTACACTTGTTATTTTCCTTTTTTTTTTAATAGTAGCCATTCTAGTGGGTGTGAAATTATATCTCATTGTGGCTAATGATGTTGAACATCCTTTCACATGCTTATCAATCATTTGTACATCTTCTTCGGAGAAATGTATATTCAAGTCTTTTGCCCATTTCTTAATTGGGTCGCTTGTCTTTTTGTTATTGGGAGTTGTAGGATTGCTTTATAAATTCTGGATATTAAACCCCTATCAGATATGTGGTTTCCAAATATTTTTTCTCATTCTGTAGGTTGTCCTTTTACTTTCATGATAAAGTTTTTTGATGCACAAAAGTTTTTAATTTTGATGAAGTCTCATTTATCTATTTTTTTCTTTTGTTGCTAACGCTTTTGGTACACACATATATTATTTTTAATCCTCGCATTTTAAAGATGGGAAAACTTAGTCTCCAAGAGATTCAACAACTTGTCCAGGTTCTCAGACTGAGTTACAACACAAAGGTTCAAACTGGAGCTCGATATTTCCAGACTCATTTTGATACTTAGCTGATCTAGGTCATGCTATTACCATGTTAGGTTTGCTGTAGAGTCTCTTTTATGCTGTTAGGGCCCACTGGTAAGGCAAGCCTGCAATTAGCACTTTCTCTACTTTATACAGGGCCTATGCAGTTGACTAGGAAACTGCCTTCCACTAACCCAATAAACCCACATGTCTTTAGGGTACATTGTTGTGCAAAGCATCCATCTATCACTTCTAAATTATGGTAGTAATGATGGAAAAAAGAATTCTGGGCTACTATTACTGTCCTTTTCATATATAAAAATGATAAAACTACTAAGACTACTGCTTTCATCCTTTATGGTTTAAAAATATTTTCAAACTTCCAATGAGTGGCAGATTCTTCTCTATTTGAAGGTGCATATTCTAGCATGGGGAAATACCTAACCATCAACAGATAATATATATGCTTTCAGGGAGGAAAAGTGTAGGTCTATGTAGCCAAGGGGTTTTCTTTATTTATTTGATAGGTCCAACATAGTGCAGAGTTGATTTTGATAATTGCCAGATTAGGGGGCTGTCCCAAACCTGGGAAACTATAAATACAGAAGAAGTGATTCCTTAAGCAGCTTTGAAGCAGTCCATGGTCTTTGACCTCAAGGGGTATGTGTAAGTGACTTGCTAAAATCAGTGTGTTTAATATTAAACACAGAATATACAGGATAGTACTTTTAAAGGAATAGGAGAGTAATCTCAAAAACAAACTAGGGTAGATTTTCGTAGGTATTTAAAAAAAAAAGGAAAATTAAAAGGCAATATTTTATGCAGGATTTAAACCTACCCAGTAGATGTTACAGACTGAAAATAGAAATCACTTCCCAAAGAGAATTATGACCAGTACTTATGCGGTTGTGAAAAGAAAGTAAAATGTTTATGGGATGATTGTCCTGTTCTGTGTTTTTGCTTTCAAGTAAGCTGTTAAGGTCCTTAAGCATATGTCTTGTTTTCTACTTGTCAGGAAGATATTGGAATGCATAGTCCCTGGGTCTGATCCAGGGTAAGATTTCAAATTTTACCTAATAAGTTGTAGCACTTTTGTTTGAAATAGGTCAAACAAAACCTGAGCCTTCTGCTTTGGAATCACATTAATATCCCATGGCCGTAGAACTGGCATTAGAAGCTTTGAGGTGAAGTATTAGCCTTTATGTCTGTGCAGAAAAAGTTGTAGAAGGCTTAAATGGAAAAAGGAAAGTGTAACTAAGTAATTGTACATTGATTTTTCTTACTTGCTATGATGATTCTTGTCATCTGTTGAAAAAAGACCTCTCTTGTATTTAATTACCAGGCCAGCACCCCAAATCTGCCGAAGAACCGTTTTTTTCTGTCAATCTCCATTAATAGCTAGATTTAAGGGGAGGGGTGGAATACACAAAATGAAATTGTGAAACTTCAGGAATAGTGACATGTCTTAGTTCATTTCTCACCAGAGGAAAAGCCTCTGTAGAAAAGAATAGGTTTGAACATTTTAACTTATCTAAAGATACGCAGTTCCTCTAAACTTGACAAATTATGATGAGTGTATTACTTTGAAATCCAATCTTCTCATCTGTGTGGAGAGTGTATGTGGAAAATACAATATTTTGGACATACTTGTACTAAAAACATTATTTGTGATTTATCTGAAATTCAGATTTAGCTATGTGTCCCAAACTTTATTTGCTAAACCTGGCAATCATGCATATGTGGAAACAAATTCATTGTTTAAAAATGACTAGCATATATAGTGGTCTTTGGGCATAAATATTTATGGTGTCTTTTGTCTATTTAACTGTGTTACTGAAGCAACTTTTAGAGTTAAGAGAATGTTGGATCATGCGAAATTTCTTTAAACATTCTCTTGGGAATAACTTTGGGTCCAGGAAAGGTCAACTTTTTGCATTCCAGTAATGTATGCCAATGCTTCCTCTTGAAAATTTTTCAGAGATTCTATGAAAAATGGACAGCAGCAAAGGAGATAGAAAAGTAGGAAGAAATACCTAAAAATGTTGAGGGCTGTTCAAGACTAGTCTCAAACTGTTGAGTAGTTTTATTCAAAGTCGTAGTGGGAAAAAAATTTTATTTTTAGGAGGTACCGGGGATTGAACCTAGGACCTTGTATATGGGAAGCAGGCACTCAACCACTGAGCTACATCTGCTTCCATGTATTGAAAATATTTTTATTTTTCAGTCCTCTGTATGGAAGTACTAATGGTTTATTCAAACTCTACTTTCAAAATATCACTTACATAGTGTCCTCTAACCAGCAAGTGGAATTGATTTTATTTTTGCTTCATCATAAGTACCAATGTTTTGTTGCCGAATTATGGTGGAGATGTTCTTTATTTTTTTAATTACATATTTATTTATTGTGGGTAACTACTGTGCTGGCAGTGCAGAGAATCATTCAATTTCCATATGTTTAGAAGAGTATCTTTCTGAGTTGGTACATGAATAGTTAGAATGACTTAACTGTTCCCTGGTCTACCAGGGGTTTGTTCCAAATATTAGAACAGCAGAAATTGTTTGTTAGGATATCCCATCATGGAACTATAGTCTCTGGTTAAGTAGATATTAATGGACAATGGCATGTTAGTCTTTTCTTTTACCCTGTTACCAATTCAGTACAATTTCACTTGCCTCTCAAATAAGACAGATATATCATTAAGGAAACTAAACATCAAAGCTCAAAGAGATCACAGAGTTTATAGGGAAAGGGAGAAAAGAAAAGCAAGAGATGAGATGTACATTGTCAAGTTATCTGAAATGTGAAGAATTATGAAAATTTTGTTTGTCAAAGGATTTTAGAGAAAGCACACCATATCCCTGTTCTGTTTGTTATTATTATTATTATTATTATTATTATTATTATTATTATTTTAGTTAGATTTCACATAAGAAATTATAGGTGCTTAGGAGTTAAAGTCTTTAGGTCTTGTAAAATTAGGGATATGGAAGAATCAATTTTTAAAGTCAGAAGGAATCTTTAAAATCAGCCATTTCAAAGCTAAAGAAAGTCAGCCCACAGCTAAAAAGTATCTTACCCAAGGTTAGACATCTGGTTAGTGACAGAGCTAGAAAAGAGGCAAGCTCTCCTTTCTTGGCATTTCTCAGCAAACGGTGCCACTGCAGTTTCAGTTTCCTTCTACTACTGCTTAGCCTTCCATGATTTCAGGAAGAATTTTCAGCTCCTTCACTTTCCTGAATCCCGGGAATTCTTAAGAAGTTATGACTAACAAAGTGCAAAATATGAGTCAAAATTTAGTCTCTAATAAAGTCATTGTGACTTTAATGACTTCGACAGTTGTTTCATACTGCAAAAACAGGAAGATCCCACACAATAAGGCGCCTGTCTCACAGCTGGGCTCATGCGTAGACGGCCTCCCACAAGGGTCTGCTGGGGCTGTCTTCCTGGCTTCGGCACATTTTTTTTTTCATCTGCACCGTTTTTTCCTACTGACTTTATCATAAGGTTATCAATGATAGGAAAGTGCTTGCTCTATCTAGTCTTCGATTTGCTGGAGAATAGTTTTGATCATTTTGAATTCACTCTTAAGTGATTTCCAGGTCACCCCTTAGCAAGCCTAGATTAGTCTTAAAAGTAGCTCTTTCATGTGCTTGGTACTAGACGCTGTGCTGTTAGTATTCTGGATTGTTTTATTCTTAGAAACATAAAATCACCAAATTTCAGACCTGGGAAGAATCTCTAAGGTTGTTCTAGCCCACTCCTTCTGTGTGGTTAATTTAAGTAAAAACTCGTTAAGAACAGTTACTGCCTTGCCTGTGGATCTTTGCCCAAAGCCCAAACTAGCCTTCTGTTGAGAAATACAGGAAAATGAGCATGTATTCCATTACTTCAGAAGTATCTGGTTCAGAAGCAAATAATCTCTGCATGTGGCATTGAAACTAAAGAAAAATCGAAGCCATTTTTTAAAATGGACATGTAAGGGTAATTGAATTTTGACTTTTACTAGTTATTCTATATTTTTCAAATAACTTCCCACTATTAAAGGAAGCCTATGCAGAAAAAAATCACAGATGATTTCTTAGTGAAGATATATTATTCTAAGCAAATGATATTAAAGTATTTATATTAAAAATAACACCTTTTTCCCTTCTGGAAAAAAAAGGGGAGGGGCCTGCAATTTCTAGCAATGTTAGCAAATATGTGTTGGGCCTAAGCTTAAAGAGACATTGGAGGAATCTGTTTTATTAAGGGTTCATTCACAAACTTTGCTTGTCTATGCTGGAAAGGGGTTTAGCCATTTCCTCTGGGGTCATTATTTCTAGGTAGGCTCTAACCGGGTTTTCTTGTAATACAGATTCTTACCAGAAAAATAGGATCCATGTACATTAGGCAGTAGAGACACATTTATCTTTGAAATAGTATGTTCCTGTTTGTGGATTTCTCTACTGCATTTGATAAAGTAAACAATGTCAGTTCCCTTTCAATCCTGTAACTTCTTGAGATACGTTTTACTCAGAAGCTATATTACCTCCAGATGTAGACTAAACATCTAATTTGATAAATAGGCAGTGAGACTCTTGTTTTAGAATATACACCTCTAGAGGAATGATAAATAGTTCTCTTCCTTGTTGAGGGTGACTTGTTCTTATATCCTGAAACATTGACGATTTGGGTTACTTTTCTTGGTAGTGTTACTTTTCTCGGTAGTGTTGAGGGAGACGTGTTTTCTTGGAAGTATTGGTTACTGGTAAATATTATGTTCAGACTGTAGGAGGCTGCCACAAAACTTATCATAAAATCATGAAAGGTCAGGGCTGAAAGGCTGAGATCCTAAAATTATGTATCACTCACATTTTATATATGAGAGGTCAAGTGACTTCACAAGACTGCTAGTGCAGAACTGAGAGTGGAACTCAAGATTCCTCCACTACTTCATGGTTGCTTTCTGGCTCAACAGAAACAATGCCCAGATGGTGGTCAGATTGGAAGCCCAACTAGGCCATGCTACCCAACTGTCTCCTCAGCCTTAACCTCAATATAATTTATATGCATTTCCTTTCCTTGATGTGTCTCATCACATAGGCCAGCAGTTATCACATTAATTGGCATGTGCATCACTAGAATGGAAAAGATACCCCATATGCTCCTTGAAGGCCATGTCTGCCTTTGTTAGTTTGTACAGAGCCCAACATAAGTGGGTACTTCATAAATGCTTTTTGAAGAAAGCAATGATTGCCTTAGTCAGTGTGGTTAGGCCCTCCTTTATGGAGGAGGGAAACCAACGGTTGTCACTAAGCAACATGTAAGGGACTGGGCCAGTTTCTGACACCAAGTGACTTCCATTTGCATACTTCATCGTGTTGTGTGTTTTATGATTGCCTTAAAATGACTTTGCTTTTGGGTAGCTTTGCCATGCCCTTAGTGAATGACCCATAGAATAACTTGTTTAGGCATGAGAAGGAGGCAGGTAATATACGTCTATTAACTACTTACATGAGTACATCAGTGCTGCAAGTGAGGAGTTTGGTTTTTTCCCAGCCCAGTGGTAGAAAGCCACCTCCCTCCTCCTGCATTTGGACTGATTGACAATGTATCCCAAGAGGGTCCTCCAGCAGTTGGAGGCTGTAGAAAGGAAATAAGGAGAAGATTCTTTGATTTCCTAGCACTTTATGATTCCAATTCCACCTGCTTTCCATCTTCTGAGCTGAGGAATATGTGTATGGCTAAATAAAGAACTGGTCCCCATCCTCACCAGACTGTTAACTCTTGTGGTTAACCAACATGCCCTAATATATCTATTTCTACAAGAATATAAGCTTATTTAAAAGCATGAAAGGGATTTATTTTTTTCACTGCCATATCCCCAATGTTTTACCTGGCACATTTTAGGTGTTCAATAAATATTTGTCAAATATATGATAAAATGGCATTAATGAACTAGTAAAAACCAAATTGACTCCAAAATATTTCAAAGACACAACATGAACCAAAATTAGGATGATTGTTTGAATGTTACATTTGACTAAGTGTAGTGCGGAGACATAATTATTTTAAAAATCCTTTAAGCTTTGTACAAGATTTTTTTTACAATGGCCCAAGTAAAGATTGCTTCTTTGCCAAAATTCAGTTCTGATCAATCAGCTTCTAAGTCTTTAGTGTAAGTGCCTGTCTTTTGAGGACTGAAAATGAGAGGTCATTATCACTAGCAGTTGTGTCTTAAAAATAACTTTAAATGTATGTGATTCACCTGTAGTTCAAAATGGGTGAGGTGTGAGAGTGGGCAACATGGGAATCCCAGTGGGTTCCGTGTAATATTTTGGGTAATCTAAGCACCTCTTAAAATATATATATAAATAACATTTTTGTAAGCAAATACACATATATGCATATATATTTATATAACATTTTGCAAATGTTTGTATGTATTGTGAGAATTTTGATTCTTACCCATAATAAAAATTTTAAAAAAATGAAGCAGTAACTCCTGTTCTCATTATAAAAAAAAAAAAAAAATTGCACTGAGGTTCAATAGGTAAAACACACTAACTGAGATGATTGAATCAGAGATTCCTAACATATTATATCATGGTAAAATACACACATACACAAGGAGGGTTAACCAGAAAGAAAGTGATTATGACTTTTGGGGGACAATGTGTAGTGCAATAAGCCAGCAGGCAGTAATACTGACTTGCATTTGCGTCACCTCAAAAGGCTGGGTCTTCTGGGCACAGGCAGTGGCAGGACCCAGGGTTTGGACGTCTGAAGTGAAGCCATTGTCCGTGCAGGATGCTCATCTGAAAGAGGAAAGCCTCACAGGAAAGAGAGCCAATTGCTTAAGGGGGCTGTTGCCATGGTGCTTTGCTATTCCTTTAATACGCTTTGCTTGAATTCCTGGGAGTCCAGGGGTGGGGTAATAGAGTACAGGGAGAAGGAGGCGTGTGGGATGGGCCTGGGTAGGGAGTCCCACTGCAGCAGGGCTGTAGTCTTAGACATTCATCTTGGCTGAGCTCTAACTCTGACAAGGAAACACAAGGGAGAGAAAGAAAAGCCAAACGGAAAGGGAAGAATTGTCTCAATATGCCCTAGATTGCTAAACTAAAATAAAACTTATCTCCTAAATATTTCTAACATGAATTAGAAGATGCAACACAAAAACTCCAAAAAAGCATAGTAATTCATAACCCCAAATCATTCATTCATTCGGCAAACTACCTATATTTCTGAACACTCCAGATCCTATATCAGAAGGCTAAGTGTGTTTAATCCATTTGTTGAATGCAATCTAATATGCATATTAATAAGCTGATGGAGGGCAGACAATTGCATTCTGCATATGATGTACTTTTAAAACGAAATAAATTATTTCTACTCCTATCGTTTCATTGTGAAGAAGGCAAACCGGCAACACTGCCAGTTTGCAAACAACCCTCCAAAAAGCTAGTTAAAATTTTTGTGTGTATATAATAAAAACCTAGGATGAAAACATCCACACTTCTTACCTTTCTTAATTTTTTTTAATGGTCAGGAAGTAAATGAACTAAATGCACCATCACTTTGAAACAATTGCATTGGCAGAGGTTTGTGCAGAGGCTGTATCTGTGAACTACTAGTCTCTGCAGTGGAGAGGGTTAAGGAACACCTAGTTGAAATGGGGGAGGGTACCTACTTCAGATTTACTTAAATATCCATGGGGTTTCCTCCATTTTAATCTTCTCCTTTTTAAAAGATGGCTGTGTTTCCCAGCCTGGCAAGCTCTCAGGAAAGATGAATTGCTCCTTCCTTGCACAGTCCAGCTGAGCAGTACTAATCTAGAGTGGAAACCCCTTCGGCCACTAGGACTATTCATAATTCATAAGTGCTTCAAACCAGCCAGCTGAATACATTTGGACAGGCTCTTGCTCCTTCGTGCAATCCCTGATTTCATTACTCTCTTCTGCCAGGAAATGAGCAGGGAGCACAGGCTTCTTGCAAGAATGGAGTGCAGAGATGGGCTTTGTTTGGATTAGGAAATGCCATGAGTTTTGGAGGCTTTGTCTTTTCTAAGTTTTGCTTTTTTTTTACACTGGATCTGAAGGGTTTTCCTGGTGATTTGGAGATTGCTCTCTCTGAACTGTGAATTCTTTCAAAGGGATTTGTGGATTGTGGCAAAGAAAGCATTCCAAAATGCCTGAGGCAAACTATTTGTTATCTGTATCTTGGGGTTACATCAAGGTGGGTTAATTTGATTCTATTATGTGTGTTTGATAGAATGTGAAACATTTGTATCTATGTTTTCTGTGAGGCGGAAGATGTCTGTAATGATTTAAATTGTGTTGTCACTTAACCCACTGAGGCTGTTTATTGTAAAATAAGGGCATGCTATATTACATTGCATTTAAATAGACTGTGCTGTATTGTAATCCTGTTGCCCTTACTCAACTCTGTTTTTAAAGGATGCTTTTTTCCCCTTTGTTTTCCCTTAAAATTTCCACCTATAATATCCTTCCTCTGTATAGGTTATTAACCCAAATTTTATTGTAGAGCTAATTTCCAATAAATGAATTTAAATGTAGTTATATTTTCAAGTGAAATTATCTTGACCTCTACTGAAAATTCCTTTTCTTATGTTTGCATCTCCCAAATAAATCAGATGTTAACTCTAAGAAATCTTTAAGAAATCTGTTTCCTAAAGTGACGTTCAAATAATTTCAAATTAAGGTGATATTTCATATTTTGTAGAAACAGTATCACTAATCTAATGGTATCTGCTCTTCAAATTGGAACCGTTTGAAGTGATAATTTGCTATTTTTTAGATGGCTAATGCATTTTTGTTCTTCATAAACAGTTCAAAAGAATGCTGAACCGGGAACTGACACACCTCTCAGAGATGAGCCGATCAGGAAACCAGGTGTCTGAATACATTTCAAATACTTTCTTAGGTAAGATTTTTACTGAGAAACCTGTCCCATATTGAGATTTTACAGTATTAATGTCTGTAACCTATCAAGGACATCATTATGTGAGCTTGGAATGAGGTCAAGTCACATAAATGAACAGATTTTAAATCCATTTAAAATAAGAATGAAGGGCAGACTTTAACAGGACAGAAATAATCAAGAAGGTGATGGCAAAAAAGAATAATAAAGAATGAAAATACCCATCAAAGTCAGAAGGTTATTATGGGCTGATTGTGTTTATATGGACCTCAGGTCACCCTTATCCGCCCACTTCCATCTCTGCCAAGACCTTGGAAGGGTAGGAGTGGTGGTGTCCTCCAGCCACCCAAACCCTCGGGATAGTTCCATTGGCTTCTCTAACATTGCCTTTTTTTTTTTTTTTTTTTTTTTTTAACACTTCCAATAGCTGGGCTTTGAGCAAAAGGTTTCCTCTTAGCTGGTTTGTAAAGGGAAAAACTCTTACGGTGATTTGGTCCATGGGAATAAGCTTTGAAAATAATATTACTATTGCTTTGCTAAGTTATTTCTTAAAGATGAATGAGGGAAAGATTCTTAATATCTCGGAAAGATTTTGTCTTCTGCAAGCAGCATCTTTAGCTCCCCTATCAGATCCTTTATCTATTATTCTCTGTTGCCACATTGCTGGCATTTAATACATGACACTGACAGAAATGTTTTTCATGAATAATCCTCAACTACTGTCATGTATCCTGTTTGATTATTATGGATTTCTGATCTCATGCTTAAAAGGCACTTTTTTCTGTATCATGAACCTATTTGGGCTATATTTTGTTTTAATAACACCTACTGAACTTACAAATGTGTACTTTAAAGCCAATGAGTAGTATTTAGATTCTGATTCTGTTGACTTTCAAGTACTGCTGAATTGTGTTTGCTTAAAGAACCCCACTTTCCAGGGAAATGACTTTTTTGCCATAGTCACATATCATTAAATCAATGCACATTTGCCGTGATATCCTCTTCTGTTGTTTTTGAATTTTTTAAACCAATCCTAGTTCTCTAATACCAAAGCAGTTACTGCTTTCAGCAGATCAATCAGCTTCATCTTTGTGCAGCCTAGTACAAAGCTCGATGCATTTTTCTGCAGCCCATTGGCACTAGCCTGATTAACATGTGCCTTTCCAATTGTTTCCAATGTGTGGACACCTGCAACACCTGGTTTTCTTTTTCTTCAGCTGCATTTGGGACAACCTTTGTCAGAGAACAAAGAAAAATTTTTCATACAGCCTAGCCTCAAGAGGTGGCTAGAATGTAACAGAACAGAAAACATTACATACTGGTTCTTTACTCCCCACTTTCCCCCTTTATCCCTTTGAAGACAGGCATCTTCCATTGACCATTTCAGATGTATATCTCTCTTTGCACCATCCAGTTATTTTCATAAGCTGGAGGCTCTTTTAGGGATATTTTACAGATTAATGACTGGAAGAGGAGAAGAAAATCACTAAGTGCAATAACAACTTTTTGTTTTCATAAAATTGTATTTTAAACCACTGGGACTTGTCTGTCTTCCTAGAAGAGACTCTCACTAGAAATATTAAAGCTACACAAGTCCCTGAGTCTTTAATCAACTAAGACGGGACCTAAGTAGTCCGCTTCATTTGTAGTCTCTCTCACAATCCATTTGCAGAGGATGATAAGAATATCTTAGTAATACTAAGTAATTTTTTATCATCATAGGCTATCAAGCAAGAATGCTGATAAGATAATAGGATGAGCTCAGTCGGAACACCCTTTGTATCTCAAGAACAGGCAACTGTCAACTCTTTCTTGAGTACTGCATTTGATATTTAGGCACATCTCTTGAAGAAAACAAAACCTTTCACTTGTCATTATTCCAAAAAATAAATGATCAAGAACAATGGGTTGAGGAAGTTTGTTAGAATCTAAATCCTTAAAAGGGCAGTGTGTTTGTATGTATGCTTGTGTTTGCACGTGCACTCAATGGTAGACCCAATCCAACAGATTAGAGAGGCAGATTAGAATTTTAAATGAGTCCTTGGGAAAATATAAGGATCAAAAATCATATAAACAAAGAATACATCAGTTGCCTCATCTGCAAAATGCAAGCTTTGGAATAGATGACATCCCAGGTACCTTCCAGCTCTAACTTTTTAAGACTCTGATAGAAACTGATTTCATCAGTTTCGCTAAGACATACCTGGCAATGTGGATTCTCTGTGATAGACTCTCAGATTTCAATATGAGTCTTAAAAAATAATCTGGCAAACAAAAGAGCATGTTCTCAAATTACAAATGCAGGACAGGCAACTCTTAGTCATCTTGTAAGCAATGGTAAGCATTCCTGGAGGACCATGACCCGTTCCTCAAACCCTCAGGTCTGCAAAGGACCTTATTGGCCCAATAGTCCAATTCTCTCATTTTACAGGAGAGAAAACTGGAACCCAGAGGGGTGAAGTAAGTTGACCAAGACCACTCTGCCAATATGTTCCTGAGCCAGAGCTAAGACTTAGGTCTCTTGACTTCTCCATCTAAATACCCTGTCACTCCTTTATCTAGGAAAGAAGGCTGTTAGGAACTGATAGTACATACAGAAGAAAAACATATTTTAAGAACATTTAAGTCATATTACTTTGGAGAAAAGTCTTTAGGGATAAGGATTGTTGGACCTAAAAATGAAATATGCTTGTTAACAATATTCAGTAATATAAAGAGCTTTTATCTCTAAAACTCATGCTATCC
Source organism: Tolypeutes matacus (assembly GCA_026826555.1). Taxonomy (NCBI): domain Eukaryota; kingdom Metazoa; phylum Chordata; class Mammalia; order Cingulata; family Chlamyphoridae; genus Tolypeutes; species Tolypeutes matacus. Next base: position 63,557,429 of record JAKSZT010053883.1, read on the forward strand.
CCATCTAAAAGGATGGTGTCCAGGTGGAAAGGCAGAAAGGCAGGCAAGAGGCCATTGACCAATCCAGGCACTTACTGATTCTGTCATATGATAATGGGCTCCAGGGATCTGGTACAAAAGGAAAAAGAGGTATCTAATGTCAGGAAAGTGAGGCAGGACCAAGAGAGAAAAAGAGAGAGCAAAGATAAAACAAGATTTTTAGATGTTGTATTACATGTAGTTAATATTTTAACAGAGAGAGAAAATCATCCTTTCAAATCCTCTACTTCACTTCTCAAAAGCTAGAACTTGGCATTTTCAAGAAGCAAGGAAAAGAACCTAGGAATTTTGCATGATTAAATGCTGTGATCTAGCAAGAAAAGCAACCAAATTTTATCCTGTTTAACAGACATGAGAATTTCCTGTATCTGTTTTCATTTGCTTATTTTATACTGACCAGCTCTTTCTCCACTGTAGTCTGACCATTCTGCGAATGTAAATTCACTAAGTGTTTATTGTGATTCCTTTAGTCATGTTTCAGATTATTTTCCCACTGTGCTGGCTAAGCATTTAACAGAGGAAATTCAGAATAAGGAAACCTATCAGTTGTTCCATTGCCTGCATAAGCAAACACCCATTAATGTCCAATTGGCACTCTCTGTGAGTGAATAATGGCTTTTTCTTTATTGTAATGTTCCCAACACTACTGTAGTAGTTCAGCTCACTTACTGGCTATTGCAGGGAATCTTTAATTAACAAAGGAAAAAAGCTGGGAGTCCCTCTAGAGATGGTTATCTGCTGTGGTACTGGGTGGGATCCGGTAGCCTCTTTAACCAGTCATAAAGAATAGTGGTCAGAAAAGGCAAAGGCCATCGTGGCATTTCCATTTAACACAAAGTAGTAATTATTAGGAGTGAAGTGACAGGTAGAAGGATCATTTCAGAAATAATATAATATGTGGTTTTTATGCCAAAGATTGTGAGGCTGGAAAAAGATTCTTAACAGGAATTTCAGGGCCTGGGTTAGATGCTATTAAATCACTGTGTCTGGAACAAGGTAATTGCAATAAGTAAGTGTTTGTTGAATATGTTGCCCTTTTAGCTTGGGCAAGTTGCTGACTTCACCTGAAAAACAAATGTGGGATTATTATCAGTTCCTAATCATGGCTGATCAGGGGAAGCTTTTAAAAATACGATTCAGGTCTGGATGTGGCTCGAGTGGTTGAGCTCCTGCCTCCCACATGGGAGGTCCCAGGTTCGGTCCCCAGTACCTCCTGATAAAACAAACAAGAAAAACAAATGAAAAAACCTACTCAGGGAAGCCAACGTGGCTCAGTAGTTGAGTACCGACTTCTTCCCACATAAGAGGTACCAGTGTCAATCCCTGGCCCCCAGTACCTCAAAAAACAAACAGACAAATAAATAAAAATCTGATACAGTAGATCTGAGTGGGGCTCATAAATCTGTATCGTTTGGCAGTTCCCTGGGTGCTTTTGGTGCTGAACTAGGTTGGAAACCACAAAACTAATTGAGATGACCAGTAAAATTCCTTCCCAAGCAAAAGTCATAGGCTTATGAGTCTAGGAGCTTGTGGATACCTGGGGATGATTCTGGGATGCTAGTGATAAGGGTACCCTTGCTCCAGTCCTCCAGCTAGACGGTGAGATGCACATGAAGGCTGGTACGGGCTCGGTGTGCTTGCTTTGCTTTGTTGAGGTGCCCACAGAGGCCTGAGAGCAGGCAAAGGTCTCTGGGGAGAACATGTGACTATCCCATCATCTGCAAGCATCTGAGAGCAAATAGTCTAGGATCCCATCATGCCATCTGGAAGCATGTCATTTTCAAATGGAGAAGTTGTCATTGTACTAATTTTCACTGTAACAAGCAGAGATAAATGTAGGCACTTTTGAAAGCTGCATTAACTCTTTCAGCCATAGGGTGTCATTTAGTTCAATGAAGCAGCTGTTAAGCTATTTAATGAATTACTGACTCAGTGAACTCACAGGCATCGCTGTGGCCTTAAAGAGTTAATTCATTTCTTAGAACTACTCAGGATACATTCCCCTGTGAAATGAAATAGAATATTTTATTGCTTGTATTTTTTAATAGCATAATATAGAGGAAAGAGCTTCTTGGAGCAGAAAGATGTGTTTTCATTAATCCTAGTTCAGCCATTACCCTGTTGTAGCAGAATTTATGTAAAAATTAAATGAGATGCTTATAAATATTTAGTAAGCAGAAATATTTTGATAAATGTAATGCCTATTACAAATGAGAAACAATGCTATTATTATTTATTAGTAGAATTAATAGACAGAAGGCATGAAATGAAACTGATAGTCATCCTCTAAACCTCAGATGGTAATAAATCAAAGCTTTAATTGTAATTGTTGGAAGATTATGGGCTACTTATTTTTCTAACAGATGTACTGCTCATCCAGCCAAAGCCTACATGTTCTTAAAAGTAAATATATATATATATATATATATATATATATATATATATATATAATAAAATGAACAGAACACAAAGACTACTTTTTTTTTTTTTTAATCTGGGCTTGGCTGCATGACCTTTTTCCATTATGCATATATATAATAAGTTAGTTACTTTAATAAGAAAATCTACATATAAATATTATTGCCTCACCATGAAAATGTACAAGTGTGATTCTCCTAAATTACACTGAAAACAGAAGATTTGGCTTACCTCTTCCACTTTTCAGGAAGGTTACCTAGTGCCTCTCAGCTTCAGTTTGCTTAGCAATGCAATAATAAATGGAGAAATGAATCATTATATTTTCCCCACTTACTTCACAGGATTGTCCTGCTAGTCAAGTAAGATAATACTAGGAGAGTCCTTTATAAGATGCAAAACCCATTACAAGTGCTTTGCTGTTATTTTGAATATTGCAGTGGGTTCTTATTGGGACACATGTGCTGAAATGTTTATCCCTTTGTCTGTTGCAGACAAGCAGAATGATGTGGAGATTCCATCTCCCACCCAGAAAGACAGGGAGAAAAAGAAAAAGCAGCAGCTCATGACACAGATAAGTGGAGTGAAAAAACTGATGCACAGTTCAAGCTTAAACAATACGAGCATCTCACGCTTTGGAGTCAACACGGAAAATGAAGATCACCTGGCCAAGGTATGTATGAGCTGGGCATTTATGCATACAGGTCTCTGCTTTATAGCAGACAGATGCCCCCAAACTACCTATAAGAAAGTAATAGGAATTGCTTTTGCTTTATTATTAAATTGTGACAAGGAAGCTGAATGTGACCTCTTTGGCCATTGCTGGGACACCTAATTGAAGGTCCTTTTCCTAAAACCAAAGGATGGTTTGTTTTTTTTTTGTCCTGAGTTGGGTGTTCCCAACTTCATGAATTGATAATCCTGCTAAAGGGACAATGGGAGAATCTAAGGGAATTAGCCCCAAAGAGATTTCAGGGACTGTCTGCCAAGAACCTTTGGGAAAATCTGCACTAATTAGCAGAGCTGGAAAAGAAATGAAGAGACATTGACAGCCTTGACTCTTGCACCCAAACCCCAGCAGTAGCCTAGGAGGATGCCTCGAAAGCATTGATACATCCTTTGGGAGGCTGCACAAGGTGACTGCTTAAGGTATTCTCAGCCTTGTGAAAATATGATAAGAGCTTAATGTGAGCAAATGAGCATTCAATGATGTCTTCTGAAATTGTCATTAGAGTAAACTTGATTGAACCTTGGGCCAAGCCTCTCGGGAGACATTGGAACCCTTGCTTTGGGTAATAATTTAAGATGGAATGAATTTCTCCTTGAATCAGATTATGTTGGAATAATCCCATAACACAGGACTGAATAATATTTCTTCCAGTTCTATCTATGGTCCAGGAACTCTAGGATGCAATACATGACTGACATTCTTCATGACCGTCTACATTTAAAAGTTTCCTTCCAAATTTGGGTTGAATTAAGTACATTCTGGCAGCTGAACCTCCCTGATCTGGCTGTTAGTGATAACAACCAAAGGGCAGAGGAGCTTCCCTGAAACTCTTTTCAGCTGTTATTCATGGGCCAGTGAGAAGCAAGGGGGGAGACGCGGTAATGGGACTAGAGTGATCTCTACCCACTTGCAGCTACCTTTGATAACAACATTGGTTGAAGACTGAAGTATGCCACATAAATGTCAGTCATGAAAGTTAAAAGTAGACAGATACTCCCTTCTCTGACAAAATATACAGAAACCAGTAGCTAGCATGCAGAGAATACCCACCCTCCTAGGCCACTCCATTTTCAGATTTCCATACAGCTAGGACACTCCAAAGGCTTAAATAAAAAGAATAAGGCATGCTAAACCCTTCTTATCCCTACATTCCTCTCACTCTGACTACAGGAGCTGGAGGACCTGAACAAATGGGGTCTTAACATCTTCAATGTGGCTGGATATTCACACAACAGGCCCCTCACATGCATCATGTATGCCATATTCCAGGTGAGCAAACAGGTTATCCCATTGGGTGGATCTTTATGATTTTTTTCCATCCCACTTTTTTATTTGACTTGACTCTACTTTTTTTTGACATTCACTTATTTATGTTCTAATCCATTTTACTACATAGGAAAGAGACCTCCTAAAGACATTCAAAATCTCATCTGACACATTTGTAACCTACATGATGACTCTAGAAGACCATTACCATTCTGATGTGGCATATCATAACAGCCTTCATGCTGCCGATGTAGCCCAGTCAACCCATGTTCTTCTTTCTACACCAGCATTAGATGTGAGTAGTTATAGTCTGTTTGCACACCTGCCCATCCTTTTTGAAAAGAGCCCTGCAATATGGAATATATTTACAAAATAATGTAATTCGATGACTGTGCATACTTGAATTGGTATGAATGTTCTTTATTTTGTATAGCATGCATCATTTGTATAATTTATTTTAAAAATGGATGGCACTTTTGCTTGCTTTGCTTCTAGTATCAGAGTAACTTTCTCATTACATCTATTACAAATTAAAAATAATTTAATTATCAAGCAATTAACAAGATCTTCAAGGCAGGGACCATGCCTTATTCTTCACTTACTATTGGTAAATAGTAAATGTCTGGTTTGGTGTTTGGAATATAATATATCCTCATTATGAGAGTATTGATTTGAACTGCCCAACACCATCCCAGGTACTGTGAGGGATATCAAAGAAATATAATATAAAATTTTCTATGTAGTTCCTGTTAGGAGTAAGTATCCATAGGTTTATTATTCTAAGAATTCATAAAACTGATTGCCTGGATTGAAGAGAAAGCAACTGAGATTCTAGAATGCTGAAGCAAAGAAGGATAGTATCCCATCTTGCCTGGCAAGACCTGAGAAGGTAGCTGTGTCTCCTTCCCTCACAAATAAATGCATTCTCATACACCAGTAGAAGAAGCAAGGTGTGCTGCAGGCCATGATGTTACTTGACAGATGGAGCAAATGGTGGTCAGGTATTTCCAAAATGCGCTGGCCCTCTTCCAGAAGGAACTGATGAAGTTAGATCCAGCCCCACATTTGTAGGTTTAGGTTTAGAGTTGAAGAAAGATCAATCTGACCACAACTCTATTGCTTGGATTCCAAAATTTCCAGAGAAAGAAATCCAAGAAGACTTGGGGAGGTGAAATGGAAGGAAGGAAATAATATTATTTTTATACTCTGTCAGTATCACATAGTAGACCAACACTGTTCATCAACTATTGTTGAGAGAATACCTAATGTATGGCCAAAAATTAGCTATGAGTGGCACAGAAGTGTAGACAGGGAAAGTTCAATAAGTCCTTGAGTAATTAGATTTGTCTTCATGGGAGAGGTGGAAACTGAACTGGAACTTGAAAGATCAGTAGATTTAAGTTATCACAGAGGATGAGGAAAGACATTTCATTCAGGGAAATAGCACCAATGTATAACTAAATAAATACTAGGTTTAAATAATTTGGCAAGGGTGGCGGCCAAGAAAGTTTCAGGACATGAAAGAGTTGAGCAGTGGGACATTAGATTTCACTTCCTAGGAATATTCTCAAACCTTGCCCATAGTAAGCATTTAATGGGTATGTATTGAATGAATGGATGAATATATGAAAGCTCCAAACACATTATAAATTTAAACTTGGGAAATAATTCATTGCCAGTCTTTTGAATATGGAATTTGGCCTTTGTTCTCTAAGTTTTTCAGCTTGGTAACATATGAAGGTTGTTATATTCCAAAGCAGAACCAGTCTGACCTGCTTCTTTGACTTGTATATGCTTGTGTTACATAAGCACCATGCTACCATATCACTTATCCAAGGAACAAACATCATGCATTTACACAAATCATGAGCAATGGCTAATGTCTTACCAGGGCTCATCCTGTAGGCTTGATGTAGAAATAAATGCCAGCTATCATCTCTCTCTCACATCAGAGACCTTAGGATACAGACGAAATCTATGTTTCAGTTAAATTAGTATATTCAGACATTATATAAATCAACAATCCCTCTCCAAACAAAAATAAAATAGCATACTTTAAAATGAAACTGAATAAACAGGACAGGCCTATGGAATATGTAGTTAAATGCACTCATCTTGCTTCCCAGGCCGTCTTCACAGATTTGGAAATCCTGGCTGCCATTTTTGCAGCTGCCATCCATGATGTTGATCATCCTGGAGTCTCCAATCAGTTTCTCATCAATACAAGTGAGTTCACCAGTGGAATGGTCATTTGAGATAATTGTATGATTTGCTGCTCAATTTTTTCCTCCCAATGTTTTCATTATGGACAGTAATAAGGGTAATAATGAGGTAATCCTTCCATTCCACTGAAACTGGCCAAACCTTTCCTGGCTACTGTGTTCAGTCTGGCAACAAGTTTTTGAGCTGTATGGAGGACTTGGAGGAGTCATAGGGGAGTAATAAAATTACTCAACGCTTGGAAATACAATATGTGAGGAAAGAGTAACAGATGTGGAATTATCTGGTAAGGTCAAGGAAAGGGGCTAATGTGATAATGATTTTCAGTAACATGCAGGACTCTCACACAGAGTAAGGTGTGAGACACCACTGGTGTCCCTCTCTTCTGAGGAAATAGGCCCAAATGTTGGATCTCAACATGGGAACCTCCAAACAAAAACAAGAGGCCAAAAGAGCATTGGAATGGGTTTCTACAGTTCAGTAGAAGGGGTCATTAAAAGTCCCATATGTTCTCTTCCAAAAGAGCTGGTTTGACTATGGATTGGTCTATAGCAGGGAGGGTGACCTCTATGATCTTTAGGGTTAGTCTAGTCTTGGATCCCAATCCATCCTCCAACTTTTGTCATTCTCAGAATGTTTAGTTTTTATACTAATGAAAATCCATTAATTCTCTCAGTTAATGCCCCATCACTAAGTGATGAAAATCTTAGTACTTTTTTCTTCTGAAAATATTTGTTATCCCATTGTGGTCATTTTGTTGACAGTTTTATAGAAATATTATTTGAGCTACTTCATGTTGTTAAAGAAGTCATACTTTATCACCAGAATATTTAAGTGATCTAGGTGTGAGGTACATTGTTTTTTTTAATCTTGTTCTTCTACTGAAAGAACATAAACTTTGAGCAACCACTGGTGTATGGGTCATATTGGCTGATATGAACATGGTGTCCCTAGCCAATCCATATACAGGCCAGTTAGCTACACACAGAAAAATGGCTTTCTGCCTTAGCTATCTACAGCACTATAACATATAAAGTTATGTATCTGTGACATTGATTTCAGGGTGATCGGGGCAAGAGTGCTCTAGTAACTTCATATAACTCTTCTTCCTTTCTGAGGGTATAACTCAAAGCACAGAATTGAAGCAATGGTATCTTAGTAATAACACCTGCTGTTAGTAAAACATTACCATTACTTGGCAATTATTCTTTTTTTTTTTTTTTTTTTATCTTATTCTTTTTATTTTTTTATTTTTATTTTTTTTTAATTTTTTTATTTTTTTTTACCGGGAGGTCCCGGGGATCGAACCCAGGTCCCTCCATATGGGAGACGGACGCCCAACCAGTTGAGCCACAAAGAGAAAATGTGGCTTCATGAGCTTGAGGACCGCATTCTCAAGTATAGATCACAGCGGTGATGCTGTGATGCTTTGAAGTGAAAGGCAGGCTGGGAGCTGTGACTTAGGCATCTAGACATTGTCATTTCTATTATATAGGGCCAGGATGCAGAAAATTTGACATCAAGACTTATTCCAAAAAATTATTTGTGTTTGGTTATCACGTTTATAGAAAGCTTTGAAAAGCTACAATATTTGGATATAATGAGATTTTACATGAACACTATTATCTTCTTTGAAAATCCAAAAGTCACAATTGCCAGAGGTTGGGGAGCATTAATAAAGTGAATGAAGTTTGAAAATCTTAATAAATTTGATAAAGTTTAGTGGCATTTTTACTTTGTTCTTTTCCAAAACACAAAATGTGGGAAGATATGAAGAAAATGACAAGCTGAGATAAAAATTGGAGTTAGCTGCTGGGACGTGCCCTTATCTAATGTCAAATTCTACATCTGAATTGAAGAAGAATAAAGGATTTAAGATATAGTGAATTTTAATCAAAGCAAAAGCTTATGGACCAATAACCAGCAGAAGCATATTTTAGTTAGAAATGGACTATTTTCTCTGTGAGGGTAGACTGTTTCTCTAAGGGGAAATGGCATGTAGATCATGATTCTTGAAATCATTTGGAGGGAGTTTCATCTGATTCGACATTGAGATAATGCCAGTGTTTGAATCTTATCCCTTTATTAAATCATCTTTTTTCTCTTCTCTATTAGATTCAGAACTTGCTTTGATGTACAATGATGAATCTGTTCTGGAAAACCATCACCTTGCTGTGGGTTTCAAACTGCTGCAAGAAGAACACTGTGACATATTCCAGAATCTCACCAAGAAGCAGCGCCAGACACTCAGGAAAATGGTTATTGACATGGTAAGACTTCAACATCTCTATGTTCCTCACTTAATTTGTTCTCACAGGAGGAGAAAGTCCATTCTCTCTTAAAAACCGAATTTACAGACTTCATTTTCTTTTTATCCTAGGTGTTAGCAACTGATATGTCCAAGCATATGAGCCTATTGGCAGATCTGAAGACAATGGTAGAGACAAAGAAAGTTACAAGTTCAGGTGTTCTTCTCTTGGACAACTATACTGATCGTATACAGGTATTGGATGAAAGCCTTTAGTTTAATATAAAAACAAAACAAACAATTTTAAAAAGGAAACAAATGTACGTGCAGTTAGCCACATGTCCTAGGTTACCACTATAGCTTATGGCTTATTTTAAGAAGCAGCTAAAGAAAATGGACATGCAAATTTATCCTATAATTGACAAGAAAAAGAAACAGCCCTACTCATTGAATTGTTTTGTTCTAAAAATAGATGGCAAAATCTATTTGTAATAGAGCATACGTGACTGTTGGTCCCAAAAGCTCATATTTGGATATAAATCCCTGTGACTTGAAGTTCATTAGACCTGTTTTGGTTCTACAAATTGCCATCAGCTGGTCTTCATTCCACAAGTGGAAAACATGAAGACATCAACTTTGGGTAGTTCTTTGTATTCTTTTCAAACTGAGGAAAGGAAATGATAGCAGCATCTGCCCTCCACTATGCCTTCCAATATTTAAATTCAATGACTGTCAATATAAGAAGACACACATTTTTCCCTTTGGGACTCTGTAGTGGTAAATCACCAACCCTGGCCGGCACCATTGTAAAGCTGCTTCTTCAGTGCATGCACCTTAATTATATTGCGACTAAAATGTTCTTGGGTTTGTTACCAAGTGTGCTAGTACAAAAAGTATGAGATGTTCTGGTTGTGTTTACATCTAATTTTATGGGATTTCTAAAACTTGATTTCAGGTCCTTCGCAACATGGTACACTGCGCAGACCTCAGCAACCCCACCAAGTCTTTGGAATTGTATCGGCAATGGACAGACCGCATCATGGAGGAATTTTTCCAGCAGGGAGACAAAGAGCGAGAGAGGGGAATGGAGATTAGCCCAATGTGTGATAAGCATACAGCTTCTGTGGAAAAATCCCAGGTATCTAATATGAGGTTTTCAAAGTCTTTATGAGCTGTGCTGTTTGTAGAACTGGAGGTTTCTAGTTCCTTTCTTTTAACAGAATATATGCATTAAATTATAAGGAAGCGACTTATTCCAAAAAATAAGTCCACTATGCTCATGACTCATTTGCCATCTCCGTTACACTTAATTTCACAGGGTAAGCATAAAGCAGTCATGAGAAACGCATCAAAGTTTGGACTGTGTATCCCCTAACAGTTTAGATTGTACTCTATGACCTTAGCAAACCCAGCTGATTGAACGGAATGCCACTGCCTCCTCTCATCCCAGCCCTCCAGATTTCTTCCAGCTGTCTTTATTCAGCCACTTCACTCCTCATCCTTGTTTCCTGCAGCCTGTTGTCGCTACCCCTCCAGAATCAAGCATGCCACCACTCCCACCAGAGACGGTGACTCTGATTCCCACATATGGGCCCTATCTAGTGTGCCCTTTCAAGGCTGTTTCCATGCCCTTAAAAGCATGCTGATGTTTTCCAGTCGAATTTACAGCTAGAATGTTCAAAGCTCCAAATTCCCTCTATGCTATTGGAGGCAAGGGTTACAGAAATACCCCAGATTCCAATAGCTGCAGAGTACATAGGACCAGGTGGTATCACCTTCCCTACAAAGGTTTCAGGGTCAGTGAGTTGCCATTTCTATCAGGATAACAAATGGTCTGAGCCAGATGGCCAGGATGAAGAATAAGCCCATAGGCTATCCATGGTCTTTATCACAAAAGCGTTAGGAGTGTCTTTTCCTTTCTTCTCACTACCTGCAAATGCAAATTTAAATATACCTGTATATTAGTCAGTCAAAGGGGTGCTGATGCAAAACACCAGAAATCTGTTGGCATTTATAAAGGGTATTTATTTGGGGTAGAAACTTACAGTCACAAGGCCGTAAAGCGTAAGTTACTTCCCTCACCAAATTCTATTGTCACATATTGGGGCAAGATGGCTGCTGACGACTGCCAAGAGTTCAGGCTTCTTGGGTTCCTGTCTTCCCAGGACTGTGTTTCTCTCCGGGCTTAGCGGCTGTGCTCTCTCCACAAGGCCAGCTGTAGACTCTTAAGTGAATGGCTCTGTCTCTCTCCTTGGGGCTTCTGCCGTGTCTAAGGAGCCATCTCTATTCCTCTGTGTTCTTCTCCTGTGTGGTCACTTCCTGGACTCCAGCTCAAAACTCCCAATTCTGTCCTTTGCCATGTCTTTTCTCTGTGCGTCCCTGCCCACCAGGGGAATTCAACACCCTCCTGATGTGGCCCAATCAAAGTCCAAATCATAATTTAATCAATTAAAAGTGATACCTCTGACGGACCAGTTTACAAACATAATCCAATAACTATTTTTGGAATTCATAAACAATGCCAAACCGCTACGACTTGTAATATCAATTTATTGTTCCTCTGCAAATATTAATTAGTCACTTCTTAGAGAAGCACAATAAAATGAAATTAAAACTATGAAAGTGCTATGAAAGTCTAATAGGCTATAGAATGCATGATAACATTAAGCTAATCAGGGCCAGTTCAAATATCCTAAAGCCTCTACTGGAACCAGATATAAATAAGTAAAGGGGAATCTGAGCACCATTTTATGAATAACAGTAACGTTTCATATTTATATGATGTTCTATATGGTTTCCCATACTTTATCCTATTTGAACCTCAAAACAGCCTTGTGAGATAGGTAAAGCAGGTGTTTTCCCCAGTTAGGTGTTAGGTGAAGAAGCTGTCCTCTTGGTACAGTTTCTGAGCTCCATAGTGATCAGTCTAGCATTCTTCACTCTATCACAGTGGTCAGGTCTCCCTGTTGCCATGACATAATTGTCCTCTCTAGTGTTTCCTACAAATGGCCCTGTTGAACATTGTATGATCAGTCTGGAGATAGAGCTTTTGGCTAATAGTGTTAGGATTTGTAGAGCTCTCTCCTTCTGTGACCTAGGAAATAAGCAACTAGAAGCCACCTTTCAAAAAAGTGTTGAGCATTTCTTACAGAAGCAAAACAAAGAGAGAAAGGAAATGGCTGCAATGTGTTCAGCTTATTCGATTTTCTCTATTGCCTTGAGCTTGTTATTTCAGGTCCCTGGAAAACACCTTGAAAAGAGTCTCTAAAATCCATTAAACATACATTCAGAAGTAAAAGGGAGGAAAAAGGAGTGGGTGGAAGTAAGAAAAATATCTGAATCATCTGCAATTAATTCTTGTAACCAATGCAGATCAGAGATGCCCTGATTTTGCTGTGAATTTTGTTTGTTAAGGATAGGGAAGCATCAGAGAGATGTTATATATATATGAAAGAATCACACTTGACCAAGGTTTTTTAGGTAGTATAACTTGGATGTATTGAATATCTGACCACACACCAGGATGTTAACAGAGGAAAGTTTCCATGTGTGTAGAATGATAGCTACCTATAGTCCCATGGGAGCCAATAAGTTGCCCTTGCTCACCTCCCCCTGAATCCCTGCCCAGCATCTCTCCAGCTCCTCAGACCATGACAGGGGAATTCCATTCCCTCATTCAACTGCTGCCTATTCTTTCTCTCTACCTGCCCCCACCCCTAGTGTTTCCTGTTTGTCAGACAATGTAGAGGTCAGCATGAGGCTACAGAGCTAGCTCCTGCAGGATGCATAGTCCCTGGGTACACCATAATGGAGCCATAAGCCTCATATTAATTCACAGGAGCACCAGCAAAAGGAACTGCTTAATTGTTTTTATTTTCCCTTTTTTCTCCTGATGGAAATGACTGTACACCCTATGGATCCAAAGCAAATGCAGATGTGTGCACAGAGGGAATATTTGTTTGTTTCAGGGCTTGAAGTATTTTCCAGTGTATTATCAAACCCCTCTACAAGCCAAAAACATCCCATAGAATTTGAGAAATTCCAGAGTAGTCAAGAACTGATGGCCCTTCGTTTTGGAACAGCAGCATATTTTTCAATTATCAGGCAAGGAATATCATGTCAGAACACGTTATATCTGGGGCTTCCTTCTTCTGAGAATGACTCACAGAATCCAAATAGCAACAAAATCATTCCCAGTCAGGGTTTCATTCAGACTTTTTATCTGGCACACGTGAAGTAAAAGCAGTCTGTTTTAGTGATACGAACAAGGGTTTGCAATCTGATTTGGTCCCAGCTCCACCACTTACTAGCTGTGGGACCGTGGGCAAGATATTTAATCTCAGTGAGTCTTAGTTTCCTCCTTTGTAAAAAGTGGGTAATGATACTTTGCAGGATTAAGAGAGATAAGCACGTGCTACATCCACTGCAGGGCCTACCATATAGTAGAAGTGCAAATGATGGACTCCATTGCCATTGAACTCTCTTGGGTTGTTGTTGCTCTTTGTTTGCATGGAAACCAGGGTAGCTTGTTTGATTATTAAGGACCCATCACATAACAGATGTGTAACCTTATTTTTCTCCAGGTTGGTTTCATTGACTATATTGTCCACCCACTGTGGGAGACCTGGGCAGACCTGGTACAGCCTGATGCCCAGGACATTCTGGATACGTTAGAAGATAACAGGAACTGGTATCAGAGCATGATACCCCAGAGTCCCTCCCCACCGCTGGACGAGAGGAACAGAGACTGCCAGGGTCTGATGGAGAAGTTTCAGTTTGAACTGACCCTTGAAGAGGAAGATTCTGAAGTATCTGAAAAACACGGGGAGGGCCACAACTATTTCAGCAGCACAAAGACACTTTGTGTGATTGATCCCGAAAATAGGGATTCACTGGGAGAGACTTATGAAGAGATTGTGACAGAAGACAAGTCCCCAGTGGACACATAATCTCCCTCTCTGTGAGGAGATGAACTTTCCATCCTTAACAAACATGCCAGCTATGTGGTAGGGCCAGCCCACCATGGGGGCTGAGGCCTGAACCGTACAAAGGCCATCTGGCCTTTCCAGTGACTTGAGTTTGGAGCCAGAGTGAAAGACCGCGAAGCAAATAGCAGCTCAGGCGATTCCACGCTTGACTTGGCCTTGCTTGCCAGCCTCGTGGGGAGCTGAAGCTTTATGTGGTACTGGAGGCCAGTTCAGATCGTGACTAAATGGCTTGAAAACGGAAGACACAAAACTGAGAGATTTTTCTGCACTAAATTTTGGGAACCTGTTCCCTCTAGTGACTGAACTGACTGACTAATAACTTCATTTATAAATCTGCTCACCTGTCCTCTTGTCTGCCAACCTGTGTGCCTTTTTTGTAAAACATTTCCGCGTCTTTAAAATGCCTGTTGAATACCTATAGTTCAGTATCGACTTCTACACAGAATAAGTGTTTCAAGGTTGACGTAAACATTTTTTTGATTCTTTCTGGAAAAAAAAGTCAAGAAAACAGTCTTCCTTCTTTCTTGGGCAATATCTTTAATTTTACTACAGTTACTTTTGCAAGTAGAAAGGATACACTTCTAACCACATTCTACTTCCTTTCCCTATTGTCCAATCCAACTCCACTGTTGCCCTTATAACTCTCTGTTTGCCTGCTTTGAAGAGCAGTTTTTCTCCTCTAGGGTTTCATTTTTTGCTGTAAAGAGAATAAAGTTGAAAACAGTAGGAGGTAGAAAGGGTTGTTCATGGTCTATATCAAACAGCTTAGTAGGTCAGTGTGCTCCTCGGCCCCCTATGCCAAGCAGAATTTGCACGCTCCCAAGCCCTGTCCTCTCACCCCTTCCACCTCTACTAAGGCTCTTTTCAATTCAATGCTGCCATATTTCTCTTGTACCACTTCCATTCTAACACCTCCAATCCTGTTTATAACAATGTATTTATTACTTAATGTATATAATGTAATGTTTTGTAAGTTATTAATTTATATATCCTAACATTGCCTGCCAATGGTGGTGTTAAATTTGTGTAGAAAACTCTGCATAAGAGTTACAACTTTTTCTTGTAATGTTTTGTATTGTGTATTATACAACCTGAACATCGCTTAAGAGAGACATATGACCCTTGCCAGTGAGGACATTGGTGGGCTTTTATTCGGAGGGTCTGTCCTTTTTCCCTGTCTGAGTTGCTAATACTGGGCAACCTCCTCATGAACTGGTTTTGGAAACATGCTTCTCACAACATTAGATACCAAATGGTTTATACTGAGCTTTTATTTTGTATGGTTTGATAGGGGTAGGGAGCAATGGGATGTGATTTTTACCCACGTCCTATCCAAATCTATGTGTTCATGAGCTGGGTTATAACTGGTTTCTACTGTAATTGTGGCTATAGTTTAAAAGGCAACACTACATTTGCTCACAGGTGATCCTTCTGAGTGTTCCCAAACTACTGACTTTGAAGAGAAAGCCTCCTGCCTGTCATTAATCAGGAATGATGTGTTCCAATTAATTACAAAAGAAAAAGATAAAACAATGTGAATTTTTATAATAAAATGTGAATTGATGTAGTAAATTATGCAAATGTGAAGCCTCTTCTGATAACATTTGTTAGGCCTCTTACTGGCATCTGTCTCTGTAAAATATGTTTCATGCTTTCAGTTCAACATTGTAATTCAATAGTTAAAGAAAAGGCACGAATTGTGCATGACCAATTGGTTTGTATGTCTAATGAACACTGCATTGTTTCAGGTGGACATTTTGTTGTTTCCAAAAGTTTCTCACAATGTATGTTATGGTATTATTATTATATATTGTGCTCAAATGCATTCTTAAGAAACTTTTATATGAGGTGAATAAACAAAAGCATGATTAGATTAGACTGTAGGCCCAGTTATTTGGGGGTTAGTTCTGATATATTAAAAGCAGATCTTTTGTCCCATTCTCTCCTACCACACCGCAAAAAGAAAGACACTACTTTGCCTGGCCAGTGTTATAACTGAAGTTTCAGAATCTGTGTCCAAAAAGTCCCCAATGTGGAACGCTTCACTTTTTTCTTAGCAACTGTTCACCCAGCTCAATGGTGCAGGAAGGGAGCTGGGGAAAGACAACAAACAAAACCACTTTGCTCATATCCTAGTTTCCTGCTGCCTCTTTAAGAAATTGAAGCGTTTAATCTACTAGCTAAATAAAAGGAATCCCCAAATGGTCTGGTTCCTCTAGAAAAGTGAATCATACAATCATAGCACATTAGTGTAATGTAGTCAGATGGTTCCATGGATTCATTTGACATACAAAAAATCTGGGGTCCAAAGAGTCACCCTAAAGCACAATCCTCAGACTGCCGGTGGACATCCATGGTCTTCTCAGGGATCCATGGACTCCCCATTTGGTTTCTTGGCTATGCTTTTCTTTCTGGAAACAATTTTTTAAATATCACAAGCAAAACACTTTTATAATTTATTGGAATAGTAAAGTCAGCATTTATCATGGGAAATGTGTGTGTGTGTACCTGTGCTGGAAAACCTTGCAAATAAGAATGAGTGGTTGGCACACAATATTTTAACCACAGAGAAGTAGTCTGTGAAGCATTAAGAGGATCTCCTCTAGAAGAATTCCACTCAATAAGCTGAAATTACTCTATTCCTTTATAAAGAGAAGTGGATTTGAATCAAGGTTGCAGAACCAGCTTGACTGCTGATTGTAGAGTGGATGGATGTTTACTGCACTTTGCCACCACACCTGACTTCTGATTGCTCTCAATCATTGCTCAGCTTTTACAGAGTGAGGGACAAAATGAAGTGGTTGGAAGAGTGACAGGTGTGGCTTTTACAATGTTTACAGCTATAAATATTTTTAATATGTACAAGTCTGTCCCCAACAGACTCAATTCTTAACCCTTGCTACAAAGAAGAATCACCTGGGGAATAAATAGTTTTTAAAAATACTGATGCTTGGGCACTATCCAACTTAATGAGTAGTTTCCTGTACATTAGATGTTAAAAAATTCATCTCAGGTAATTCTCATGTGCAATCAGAGTGGAGAACCATTGCTCCAGAACAAGGAACCACTCTTGCAGCCATGGTTTTCTTTCACCCCAAATGTCTTCAGATATCACTGTGTAACCCCATGGCCAGGCATTGCTACAGGCACAGGAGGTGAGAATCGTGATCAGAGTTGAGTCAGACAGAGCTTCCACCCTCCAGGGGCTTGCAGTCTGCTGTTGTTGCTTATCACTTGCCTTCTAGAACTCAATATCATAATTATGTTCAGAGGAAAACCACAATGAGGTTAAATCAAAAAAGAAAATGAATCATCTGGTTCTGAAATAGAGGCTGTAAGTGTAACCATCCTCCTATCTCCATAGCAATATCCCTGAAAGGCAGCTGCTGCAGAAACAGAAATTACTACTGCAACTTTAGCAAGGCTAAGAGTGATAGCTTAGCATGCATAGGAGACAAATCTGAATCATAGGCTCAGGAACTGTCACAGATGTAAGAAAACTTAGAATGCATCTCATCTAGCAATTGTCTCTGTATACACATGCACACACATACCCACACAAATAGAGGATAGCATTCACTCACCTGACCAATTCCAGGAACAGGCTTGTTTTGGTATAAATAAAATAACTTGGGACCATGATCATTCTCAATCCACTCAAAGAAACCTAATAGAGTTCTAGTGAAGGAGAGTGGTTTATTGCATGGATTCTGGAGTCAATTAGCCTGAGTTCAAATTCCAGATCCTCTACTTACTAACAGTACAACCTTAGACAAGTCACCTACTCTCTGCATAAAATGGGAATAATAAATCTGTAAAATGGAGATGATGAAAGCAGGCCTCTTTCCATCATTCCCTTACTATTTCTCTGGTCCCATAACTGACTTAGTAATTAAAACAATTATCATAAGGGCCTTAAGCCTACAAACTTACATAGGAGGCATTTGTTTCCTGGAGCTGCCAAAACTACGTAACACAAACTAGGTGGCTTAAAAGAGCAGAAATTTATCATCCCAGTTCTGGAGACTAGAAGTCTGAACTCAAGCTATCAGCAGGGCAATGCTTCCTCTGAAACCTAAGGAGGAGACTCCTTCCTTGCCCCTTACTAGCATCTGGTGGTTTGCTGGAAATCCTTGGCATCCTAGCTTGCAGCTGCAGCACTTCAGTCTCTGTCCCATCATCATGTGGTGTCCTCTCCCCTTCTGTATGTCCAAATACCCTTCATCTTGTAAGAAGACAAGACATGTTGGATGAGAGACCACCCAAATTCAGTTTGGCCTCATCTTAACTAGTCACATCTTCAAAGACTCTGTTTCCACATGGGATCACATTCACAGGACCAGGGGTTAGAACTTGAACATATCTTTTTGGGGGATTCAATCCAACCCATAACAAGTGGAATCACTGGCAAACCCCATTTATAAACCCATGTTTTTGTATATCCTGTATCCTTGCCCAAAATTATCCCACCCAGTTATCTCCTACTCATTCCTGGGGATTAGATCAAGGGCCCTATTCTGTAGGAAACTTCCCTGATCCCCAAGTTTGGGTGAAGACTCTTTTTCTGAGCTCTTAGGCAATTTTATGCTCTACCACTAATTATGTGAACTTCAACAAGTCACATAACTTCCCTATACCTAGTTTTATCATCTGTAAAAATGAGGATAATTATAATAACACCTAGTTTATAGTTTATGTGAGGATTAAATGAATTAATATACACAAAGTTCTTAGCAATACAATTATTACACCAACCACTATATATTCATGTTTGGTTTTCTCTCTTCCAAGAGACTATAATCTCATTGCAACAAGAGACTGGATCATATTCCTTGTTGAACTTCCCATGCCTAATCCAACATCCAGAACAAATATACATTTGTTGACCTGAACTGAACCAGTCTTGTGCACGTGTAAGTGTAAAATGCCACTGTATTAGTCTGGCAAAGCGGTGCCGATGTAAAGTACCAGACACATGTTGGTTTTTATAAAGGGCATTTATTTGAGGTAGAAGCTTATAGCTACCAGGCCTTAAAGCGAGTTACTTCCCTCATCAAAGTCTGTTGCCACGTGTTGGAGCAAGATGGCTGCCAAGGTCTACAAGGTTCAGCCCCCCTCTTCCTCTTCTTCCAATATCAGCTGTAGGCTGGGATAACTCTCGTCTCTCTCCTGGGGCTCCTTCCTCTCCAGGCTCAGCTGTTCTGTTCTCTCCACAAAGTCAGTGTGAGGAAAGTAATAGTAACTGTTTCATGTGGTTTTTGTAAAGACTAATGAGATAATGCATCTAAAGTGCATAAATGCCACAGCCATTGTAAAACAGGTGTGAGCTGAGGCTTCATTCCTTCCACACATATGAAGAGAGAGAGTGCCAAGTTTGTGCCAGGCACTATGTAATGAACAGAACAGACAAAAACCCTTTCCTTATTAAGTTTATATTTTAGTGGGAAGAGATAAATTAAATAAAATATATGATATAGAGTGTTGGATAGTAATATATGCTATAGGGAAAAATAAACTAGGGTTGAGGGATTGGCAAGTAACAGGGGTTAAGAGCAATGGCTCTGGAGTTAGACCTCCTAGGTTCAAATTCCAGCTTCACCAACTGCTAATGGCCCAGACTGGGTTTCAGCAAATGCAAAGCCCCCAAAAATGTTATGTGCCTGTCAGTTTCAAAGAACAACAAGAATGCCAAGCAGAGAAGAGAAGTAAGAAATAAGGTTGGCAGCCAAGAAATGGAAGGTCATTAGGCTATTGTAAGGACTTTGAGAAGGCACTGGACAGTTTTAGGCCAGAGGCTGGTGTGATCTGATCTACATTTCTAAATGATCACTCTGTGAGGAAAATAAACTGTATTGGGACCTATGCAGAATCAGAGAGACCAGTTGACTGCAAAAGTCTTCTGAAGTGGAAGGAACTTAGATGAAGCTAGTAGTGGTAAAGGTATGGAGAACTGGAAGATTCAGGATGTATTTTGAAGGTAAAGCCAACAGGATTTGCTGATGGATTTGATTTGAAATGGAAAGGAAAAGGATTGAGAAAGACTGGAGATTTGGCCTGGGCAACCCACTAAAAGGTGGCAGCATTGTCTGTGATAGGGAGTATTTATGGAGGGAGAGATTTTGGTGGAGGACACTTTACATTTGAGGGGCTTTTTGGTCATTCAAGTAGAGATGTTGAAGAGGCAATAGATCTATGAATCTGAAGTTCAGGGCAGGTACCCTGAGAGTCATGAATACACCAAGCGCGGGCGCGCTATCCACTCTGCTCCTATGACCATGAGGACTAACTGCTTCACCCCAAATTGTTCCTGACCCAAAACTCAGCCCCTTCTATAGTTTCTTGAAGAAATTTGCCCACATCAAGCATTTTGTAAGTTTTGTAGAATTTAATTAAAGCTATAGGGAGTCCTGAGAAGTCCTTTTCAACAGCACATACTTTCTGTGACCTCACAGGTCCCTCATTTTCCCTATCCTCTTTTCACTCCATCTTCCCATTCATTGAACCTCCTCTTCAGAAGTAAAACCAGTTCTTTCCTCCTGGCTTTTGCCCTGCAGTTAGCAATAATCTTTTGTTGGTTAAGTACGATTTGGGAGAATCTCACTTTCCAAAGCAAAGAGCTTATCAATATGTATTTCATCCAAACATATACAGTGCTCTCCCAAGAGAAATTCAGATATAAAAACATTTCTCCATCTTGTCATATCTTCCCCCAATAAAAATATGAACTCTCTGCAAACTTTCTCACAAACTTTCTGAGAGGAGAGTAAGGAGAAGACAAAGTTCAAGAATTTACTTGGGCCACCCAAGCCCCTCTACATTATAGCCCAACCTCAATCATATTTGCCAAAAGGTTCACACCCATACTTGAGTGTGGCCCTCGGGCTCTGCTCATTGGTCAGGGCTTGGAGTCTGGGTGGTGGCCTCACTGGACCCTTCCAGTCTTTTTCTTCACCTCGAATTCTCCCCCATCTTTAGAAGGGCACAAATTCCTCTCCATGTCTTCAATAGAGCAGGGACATATGTTGCTTGAGAATGCCCTTTTGGTATCCTGCTCTAAGCCAAGCAGGTCTCGAAGCTTTCTGCAGCTCAGTGCACTGAACATAGACCCCCGAGTGAGCTTGAACAGGGACACGTAAAAATGTTCCTCCCTCTGTTGGTCTCAGTTCCTGCATGGCTCTCATAGTGTTTGTTGAGATTCTTGGTAGTTAAAAATATGTATTTATTGTAAAGCATGGGCCCTCAGAGCAAGCCAGCAATGTCCTCTGGAGTGCAGGAGGAAGGAAGGAAGGAAGGAAGGAAGGAAGGAAGGAAGGAAGGAAGGAAGGAAGGAAGGAAGGAAGGAAGGAAGGGAGGGAGGGAGGGAGGGAGGGAGGGAGGGAGGGAGGGAGGGAAGGAGGGAAAGGAATGGTCTGTTCCAACACTGGGTACAAACAATATTGCTGGTTGAAATGCTTTGATATAGAGTATATTGGTCTCCAATAAAGCTACGTTCAACAACAGAAATCTCAGAAAGACCGAAACTCAGTAGTCTAAGCAGACTGTAAGCTCCTTGAAGGTAGACACCATGTCTGGCACTTTCCTCTCTGTTTCCTCCATACTTTGCATCGTGCCTGGTGCAGAATTGATGCTCAAATATTGTTAAGTCTGGATGTTGAAAACAGCAAAGCGTTAGTTAACAAGAAGATAAAAAGAATGTGCATTCATTTCAATTTAACTCTTAATTTCTCTCACTAGATTGAAATGATCTATTTTCATGTCTGTCTCCCCAAGCAATACTAAGTCCCTCAAAAAATAGGACAGTTTTGTTTTGTTTCTTTTTGAATCACTGTATTCCTCACCACTAAGAACTATGCTGACCCTAAGCAAAAAGAGTGTCCAATGATGTTTGTTGAGAAAATAACCCAAGAAAAAAGGTAGAAAACACTGTTACTGAAATTACTTGTGAAGTATGTTCATCGATTTGATTTTCTTGAGGGAAAGAAATAGAGTACACTAGGAAAATCATGTTTTCAAAAATCTCTTTTCCAGTCCTTGTTGTTCTCCTTTCTAAAGCTGTGGAAATTTGGACAATTAATTTACATTTTCTGCTTAATTTCTCATAATTAAGTGGAGCTAATGGCTCAGAAAGATGGAGCCATAGATATAGCTTTATATACAGTAGGTCCTCAATAAGTCTATTGTCTGAATTATGAACTCATGGATGGAAGGACAAATGGTTATTTGGTTTTTTAAAATAATCTTTTGTCTCTGAAAAAAATAATATGGCAACAAATTTTTTTATTAATTTAGGGTTTTGTAATCAAGTTCCAGTTAATCTACTTTTTGCTACACACACCTTAAGACTCCAGTAGGCTAAAGGCTCTTACCCCAACCTACCAAAATGGGGCTTTGCTGACAATGATAAGTCCATTGAATTGTAAGGAAATGTATAAATCTTATCTAGTCCTCCCTCCCTCCAACACTTTAGAATCTCTCCAAAGCATGCCTGATTAAAACCTTCCAGTGATGGAGAACGCAGAAATATCCTTTTGAGATGTTATAAATTGTTAGGTTTCTGAGAGTGAATCAAACTATACTCTTCAAGAAGGCCCTCTCTGGTTTATTTTTTGCTTCTGTGGCCAAATAATGTAAATAATTCCTTTCCTTTTCCAATTAAACATAGCAACCAAACAGCCAGAGTTTGTGCCTGTGTGATCCTGGGCAATACTACATAACCTCCATATGTCTCCGTTTTCTCATGTGTAAAATAGAAGACAATAATAACAGTACCTGTATCATAAGATTATTGTGAAAGCCAAATTTAATGAATCAATCCTGTAATATATTTAGAATAGTGTTAGGCCATGGTGTGCATTAATAACGGTTAACTACATATTGCTACAGGTAGCATATTTTCTACATTGTAGTCCATTAACCATTTTTCATATGACTTAAGTTCACCATTCTACTCGTTTATCCTGCGCTTGCTCATACTGACAACGTTTCCCTTAGGATGAGAATCCCTGAACCAAGCAGCATATTCCAGTCATGGTAGAGCACATTGTGACCCTTACTCTTTTTTGTTCTGGGCATTATTCCATAGCCCAAGATCATACTCATTTGGTGGAAGCCAGTGACTCACTCTGATGATTCGTATGGTACTTATAGGGACATAACACCCTTCACACTTTTTCACAAGAACCACTGTTAAATCAAGTGTCTTCCATCCTGTATGTGTAGAATTGAATTTTTATGAATATATACTTTTCTGATACATTTGTCCCCTGAAAACCAGTATAGGAACGAAAGTTTTCAGTTAAAATGTTAGACTGACCTCTGTGTAAGTCCCAGTTCCAGCACTACCTGTGTGTCCTTAAATAGGTACTTAACTTGACTGATGTTTACTTTCCTTTTCTGTAAAAAAAGAGGGAATATACCCACATCATAGAATTCTTTTGGAAGACTAATTGAGATAATTTACGCAAAGAGTCTGGCACATGTGAGGCATACAATAAATGATAGCTATTATTAATATCATTACCATATCCTGATGATTAAATAAAATAATATATGAATGAAAATATCTTCATATTGTTCATTTTAATCTACTGTTTTCAGTCTAAAAAATCACTTTGAATTCCAGTTCTGAAACCCATTACCTATGCTCTCTACAGTCCTTCCCCAGCATTTGTGTTCTATACCTGTGATAATCATGTATTCTACATTCTTATTCAAGTTGTTAGTAAAAATATTAACCAGCACAGATCAAGGATGGAGGTGTGTTAAGCCACCAGCAGTCATCCAGATCAGCATTGATCCATTAGTCGCTGTTCTGTGGGTAATGGCACTAAGTCAAGTATAAATTCACCTATGTACCCAGTAACTAGGCCTACTTAGCCAAAAAATATTAAAAATGTAATCTAAGACTTTTCTGAAATTCAGCTATATCATGTTGAAAGCATTTCCCTCCTAGGTACAATCACTAACCCTAACTAACTGGAAAAAGGAACTATTATTTCATGCCTTGTATTATATAACTCATGCTAGTTACTTCCTTTTCAAACTGCCTACAAACCATACATCAATAATCTGCTCTAGAATTTTTCATACAATCGATGTCCTGCTTATCAATTTGTTGTGCTGAACTCTATCTTTCTTTCTGAAGATTGGAAAATATCTCCCTGCTCTCCCACTCCACCCCCAAGATTTCTGATATATTTTGTATACTCTGTGATTTCTCATATATCACAATTGTGAGTCAAAACACATTGGCAAGGTCCTTCAATGTCCTGAAGAAAATCACATGCCTAGAGACATGAAACCACTCAAAGAACAGAGACACTCTCCTACTAGCTCCTCATATTCTTTATTTGCAAGACTTGCAGAAGGATATGGTATTTGTGAACTCTTGAATAAGGGTTTATCTCCTTCAAACTGAGGAAAATGGCCTCTTTTTATTGTTTTGTAACAAATGTGCAGGTTCAAGAAGAATGCCAATGGAGCAGTAAAGGAGAACAGAGAAGAATATCTACCAATGTAAATAATGGTTCTTGAGCATCTACCACTGATTAGTTCAATAAATATGTACTGAGTCTAACATTTTTCAGGCACTCTTTAAAGACAATGTCCTTTCTCCTTATATATTGGAGGATGCAGGAAAACAGATGTATAAAAATTTTTTTAAAAACCTCAATAACCTTATGAAAAGTGCTAAAATAAATGTAAAGCACCCAAAGAGGGAGTAACTAATTTTTAGGGAGAGGGTTTAGGTATCACGGAGTTTGTTCTCAGAGGAAGAAAAGATTGAATCCCTAAGGGTGAGTAGGAAACAGTCAACATACCAAAAGGATCAAGAGAGGAAGGGCAGAAAGTATGATATTCCATAAGGAAGAAAGAGCACTTACAAACAGACATGAAAGAGCAGCTTTTGAGGCCCATTCATATATTCATTCATTTCACAAATATTTATTGAGTACATATTGTAGGCCAGGTAATCTAACAGATATTGGGAATACATAGATGAGCAAACAGAGAAAGACCCTAGTTGCAATAACATTGCTGTCTTGGGGAGACTGGTGATAATCAATTTTTTAAAAAGTGATTATTTTATTAAGAACTGACACAAGAGCTCCAAAGCATGAATGCAATTCATGGTAATAAAAGAAATCCACCTAGGCTAATTTATAAGGAAAAGAGGAGGAAAGGATTTTGTCACTGGAAAAACAACCTTGCAGCCTTGTAGAGGAAGGGAACAGAGCACCTAGGAGGAACTGAAAGACAGGCAGCTTGAACTTGGAATAAGAGAGGGAGAAATGAGTAAGAAATGAGGCTGGTGACCCTACAGGGCCTGGAGAGTCATTTTAAGAATCTTTCTCTTCCCCAAACACAGTGGGAATGCACTAAAATGTTTTAAGCAGTGAGGTGATATGATCTGACTTCTATCCATATCGGACAGAGAGTCCCCTGATCCCAGTTTCTCTTCTTGTCTTATTCTTTCTTTCTCATCCGCGGCACCGTTTTCACGGACCCAGGTCCTGACCGGCATCTGACCGGCAACATATGGCCGGTCATTAGAAAGATTACCTGGAAACATCTGTTTCTGTGGAGGGCTGATCTGAGGGCCATAAAGGATGTGAGGAGACAAGTTAGGCAAGATAAGGCCATTGCAGTAGTCCAGCCAAAAATGTGATGATATCTAGGACCAGGATGGTGGATGTAGAGATGGAGAGAAATGGATGGATGAAAGAGTTATTTAGGGAATGAGTTTACAAACCTTGGTGATAGATTAAATTAGAGAAGAAAGAGAAAGACTCAAGAATAAATCTCATGTTTTGCAATTGGAAGGGTAGTAAAGCAGTTCTCTGAGTAAAGGGAACACCAGGGATGTTCTAGTTGTTGGGGAGGCATGGTTCCAGTTTTGAGCTGGAATGTTGATTTTTTGGATGTTTTTGTGACAACCAAGTGGATGTGAAGTAGACAGTTCTAAGAGTTCTTTATATACTCGTATCTGAGATGTGATATGAAAATATTTTATCACATTTTGTGGGTTGTATTTTATTTTATTTTTTATTTTTTGATGCTTTTTTTTTTTAAAGATACTTAGATTACACAAATGTCACGTAAAAAATATAGGGGATTCCTATATGCCCCAGTCCCCACACCTCCCACATTTTCCCACATTAAAAATATCCTTCATTAGTGAAGTACATTCATTGTAATTGATGAACACATTTTGGAGCATTGCTACTAAGTGTCGATTAAAGTTTACATTGTAGTTTACACTCTCTCCCACCCAATTCTGTAGGTTATGGCTAGATATATAATGACCTGCATCTGTCGTTGCAATGTCATTCAGGACAATTCCTTAGCCCCCATATTACACCTGTTTTTCCCTCTCCCTCCCCAGAGCCTCCAGTGGCCACTGTCTCCACATCAATGTTGTAATTTCTTCCATTGCTAGAATCACAATAAGTCTATAGTAGAATACCAGTAAGTCCATTCTAGTCCACAGTTCATTCCCCAGTCCTGAGGATTCTGGGATGGTGATGTCCACTCCACCTCCAATTGAGAGGGAGCTTCGATCCCATACAGCTGATAGATGGGACTCTCTTGCTTGCAGTAGTAGGCTCTCTCGTTTCCTTTGTATGGTGGTTGTCAATCCCCACCTCCTTGTTAGTTGTCCTGGGTGAGTCCAATGAACTGGAGAGTAGGTTTTGCAACTCCGCTGAGGCTCCAGGGCCAGCTGGCACATGGACAGCCCAAAGATTCAAGTCTGTTGGACATACACCTACCAACTCCAGCACCAAGTATAGGTTTAAATAGAAGGGACAGATGAGCCATGTGTTGGGAAACCATAACTGAGTCCAACTCTGTCACTTAGGAGCACAAACTCCAAAGAAGGGACCACTGACAAGGCACCAAACCCTGGAGCTATCTGCCCTGACCATAGGACCTGGGTGTCTCCAGAGCCCTCAGGAGCCCCACTATTTGGGGTAGTATCCACTTTGGCAGACTATGTGATCCTGCTGAGATGTGCATAAGCATTACCTCTTGGATGACATCCTGACTCACTTTAAGTCTCTTAGCCATATAAACTCATTTGTCTTTACCTCTTCCCCCTTTTATTCAAGGTCTTTTTCCAGTTGCATTGCTAGTTGGTGCTTGGTTGTAATCCCTCAGTGTAATCCCTCATCCCTGGGAGTCATAATTCATTAACTTTAGGTTTAGTTTGCTCTTCTTTCTCAGTGTCTCAAAGTGAAAGGTTAGGTTGTTGACTTGAGATCTTTCTTCTTTCTTAATATAGGCATTTAAATCTATAAATGTCCCTCTTGGCACATTTTTTGCTGCATCCCATGAATTTTGGTATGTTTTATTTTCATTTTCATTTATCTCAAAATGTACTTGATTTATCTTTTGATTTCTTCATTGACATTGGATATGAGTGTGTTGTTTAATTTCCACTTATTTGTGAGTTTTTTCCTGCTATTGGTTTCTAATTTTATTCCATAGAGAACATAATTTGAATTATTTTTATCCTTCTAATGGCTTAGCATATGGTCTATTTTAGAGAATGTTCCATGTCATTAGAGAAGAATATATATTCTGTTCTTTTGGATGCCGTGTTCTACAGATGTCTATTAGACTAATTAGATTATAGTGTTGTTCAAATGTTCTATTTCCTTGTTGATCTTCTGTCTACTTGTTCTATCCATTATTGAAGACAGAGTATTAAAATCATCTAGTATTATTGTTGAATTGTGTATTTCTCACTTTCATTTCTGTCAGGTTTTGATTCCTAGTTTTTTTGTTCTCTTATTAGTTACAAATATGCTTATAATTGTTATATCTTCCTGATGGATTGACCCTTTTATCATTATAAAATGTCTCTTTTTGTCTCTAGTAACATTTTTTTGTCTTAAGGTCTATTTTTTCTAATATTAATATAACCATTCCAGATTTCTTGAGATTGTCATTTACATGGTATATTTTTTCCATCCTTTAACTTTCAATCTATTGTATTCTTTGAATCTAAAATGTTTCCCTTTTGGACAGCATATAGTTGGATCATGCTTTCTAAATCCGGTTTGACAGTCTCTGCTTTGTGATTGGATTTTTAATTCATTGACATTTAATTTTATTCTTAATATAGTTTTTTATTTGTCTGCCATTTTAATTTTTGTTTTCTATGTCTCACGTCTTTTTTATTCCTCCATTTCTCCTTTACCACTTTTCTGTTCATGATGTGACTATTCTCCAATGTAACATTTTAATTTCTTCAATGATTTTTTCCCCAATTTTGGGGTGGTTGATTTTTATTGGGTTTATCATATATATCTTAACTTATAAGAATCAACTTCAGGTAAATATTAGCTTAATTCTAGTGAAATGTAGAGGCATTATTCCTATAAAAGTCAATTCATTTTCCCCCTTTTTGTAGTATTAGTACATCTATTAGTGATACAAACCCCAAAATACATTGTTTAGTTAATTCTTTGTTACCTTTAGCCCAGTATATCTTTTATCCCACCTGCCTCCTTTATACTATTATTGGCAAATGGACTACACATATATTACATTTTTATATGTTATAGACCCAATGTTTGATTATATATATGTTATTTTATACAGTTGTTTTAAAAATCAATTATGGGAAGACAGAAGAAAAACATGAATTTATACTGCTTTTTATAATTATATAATTGCCTTTACTGTGCTCTTTCTTCATAGCTTCTATTATTCTAGGTAGGCTCATCTTAAGTTTAATATAAAACATTACGTTGGCAGCTCCTATTTTTAAGTGTATTCAAATTGTTGATAAATACAGAAGTGCTGTATTTTATGAGTATATTTTCCTGGTTTCTTATTTTATGGTTGTTAATGAATTTGAAATTTTCTTATAATGCATAGTGTCAATGTTAAGCGTATTCCTTGTGTGGCGCCTAATTATGTTTAAATTTCTGCTTATAGCAGAAAGCACACTCTTATTAAAGTATGAGTGGTTTTGATGCCTGCTGTGTTCACAAACATTCTGTCCAAGTTTTGAATTTCTTCATCTTTGAGCCTGAAAAACCTTAATATTGCTTGTAAGAAAGGACTGCTATAAGAAATTCTCTCAGGGTTTATCTGGAAAGCCTTTACTTTTGAAAGAAGCTTTGCTGAAGATAGGATTCTTGAGTGACCATTTCTTCGCTTTGGACATTTTAAATATGTTATCCTCCATTTTTTTTTTCTACTTAGAAGGTAACTATTAATCTTATTGGGGTTCCTATGTATGTGACACATCGCTTTTCTCTTGCTGTTTTCAAGATTTTCTCCTTGTCTGACTTTTAGCATTTTTACTATGATGTGTTTATGGATCTCTTAGTGTTTACCCCGTGGAGTTCATTGAGCTTCCTGAATGTGTAGGATATTGTTTTTCAGTAAATTTGGGGAGTTTTTAGTCATTATTTCATTGAATGTTTTTCTATCTTTCCCCTCTCCTTCTGGTACTCCCATTATATGTATGTATATATGTTGGTGTGCTTGATGGTACCCCACATTTCCCTGAAGCTCTGTTCACTTTTCTTAATTTTTTTTTCTCACTCTGTCCCTTGGCACCCATAATCTCTATGAATTTATCTTTAAGTTTGCTAATTCTTTCTTATGACAATTCATATCTACTATTGAGCCCTTCTAGTGAAGATTTTATTTCAGTTACTATTCCCTTCAACTCCAGGATTTCAGATTGGTTCTTTTTCATAATTTCTATCTATCCCCTATCGATATTCAATATTTGATGCAACATTTCATCATGCTTTTTTTTTTTTTTTTCTTTTTAGGAGGTACTGGAGATTGAATTTGGAACACTCATACATGGGAAGCAGGCACTCAACCACTGAGCTACACCCGCTCTCCTCATCATACCTTCTTTCACTTATTTGATCAAACTTACCTTTAGTTCCATGATCATATTTTTAATGGCTACTCTGAAATATTTCTTGGTTAAATCTGACATTTGGTCCCCCTCATAGGCAGTTTGTGTTACTTCCTGTCCCCTCTCCCCATATAAGGGGCATACTTTCATGATTCTTTGACTGCCTTTTATTAGAAATTGGACATCTTAAGGAATATATCATAGCAACTCTGAGTACTGGACCCTCCTCCCCAGGGCTTGTATTGTTATTTGCTTGTTTACTTTTTGGTGACTGGCTGGATTATTTTAGTGAAGTCTATTTCCCCCTTCACAGTATTAAGCCTCTGATGTTGCTCCTTAGGAAGGCCCAATTTTTAGAATGCCCACAGTCACTGTGGGATCAGAGTAGTGTAAAGCTCTCTTTCTCCTTTTCCCTGCCCACACCCAGCTCTTAAACACCACTAATTGTCTACTGACTATGCTATTGTTTTCAACAATGCTCTGGGGTAGAAATTACTCTACAAACTAATCCAATCAACTTGCAGTTTCTTTGAAAGAATAGCTTCTAAGGTTCATGTATGACAATTGTTCTGACCCAAGAAGGGCTCCTTCCAGCTGTTTTATTCCCTAGTTTTCTCCCTCAAACTATTCTGGGTTTTATTTTCATTAAAGCCACAAATCTTCTCCCAATTGCCTTTCATCACAATCTTCCCTGCTCTTGAGAGCACCCTTAGGTTTGAACTTCTCCATGTTCTATTGTAAATAAAATCAGTTTCTTTGGGAAGATTAGGAGCTATATGATTTACAATTTGCATCTCCCATCAGGCAAAATCTCTGACCCAAGGCTCTGTAGTTGAGTGGCAAGCTTCCCTCTGAGTTATACCTCCACTCTTGTAACTGAGTACTTGGTGGAATTGGGGGAACAGTCTGCGGTCATCTCATCTTGCTTCTTTGAAACCATTCCCTCATCATCTGGGGCAAAAGTGACCAGGGCTCCAGCATTTTCAGTGTGCCATGCTCAAAATACAGCCTCCATTCTGAGAGTGGAGGCTGGGAAGAAAAAGAGAGCCCCCACCTTTTGACTACACATGGCTGGATTTAGTCTCAGCAACAGATAGCTGGAGGCTGGATGAGAAATGCTGAAGTCTTGTTCCTCCTGGGAAGAAAGTCCTCCAATTGGGAGTGTGAGTGTGGGGGCTGGGAGAAGGTGTTCTTGGCTTCAGTAGTCCAGAGTAGAATCCTCACCTTCCTAAGCTGAAAGAAGAGAAGGACACATAATGGTGTTGGTTCAAATACTACAGACCCATTTTTCTTACTGGATTTTTGTAGATTTTCTTGAATAAATTTTTCTTCATTAGCTGTTTGAACTGAGGACCATTTTTAGATGATTTACATGGCTTTTTTTTTTCTTTCACCAGTTTCACTGGGGAACTGGGTCAGCAGAGTTCCTTTGTCATGCCAGAAATTGATCTCTCAAGTGACCTTCTTGACTCTTATGTCCTCAATCTTTGTATTCATTCCAGGAATGGTGTTTCTCTTTTTACCATTTTTATATCTATTGTTTTAAAATCTGAGCTCTGCAGGGAACATCTTTGTGCAGTGACATGTTTTCTCATTTCCTTCCAAGATCCAAGAATAATTATTGTTCATATAGCACATTATAGACGTCAAAGTATACTTTCAAAGACATCACTGCATTTGATTATCATGAAGACTCCATGTTATGCAAGTCATATACTAACGCTCCAACAGAATTACCACAACCAGTATCACCAATGTAACCATCTCCACCAATCCATTTTAAAGTGGAGGAAACTGAGACTGGGAGAAGACTAGTCGAGTGTCTCAGATCATTCTATTGTACAACTGAAAAGCAGAGAGTTAAACCAAAGATCTGCAGGGTCTTAAGTCTAAGCTCTTTCCATATGCAAACTGTAGATCTTGGGTTGTGTCTCTGCTTTTCAGTTGTGCAATGGAATGACCTGATACAGTCCCAGAACTTTTTTCCTGGTTATTGTAAATTCTAAAATGGTAGGGTCACCTTCTCTAAAATTGCCTATTTCCTTCTCAACAACAATCTCTTCCTCTTTGGTCATAATTACATGGAACTGCAGTTCTCTTAGTTACTTCCTCAATTATAAAGAATGTTTATTGAATTAACCTTCTGAGACAACTCCTTTGCTAAATTCTCTTGAATATTAGTGTTTCTTAGCTAGTCTAAGCTATCTCCTCTGAGTCCCTGAGTTTTTAAATATGCGGCATAAGAGCCAAACTACTCTGCCCTTTTTGTGCTCTTTTTGTCTAAATTGTTCCTCTTAGAAACACATAAATGCCCACCTTGAAATTATATCCAGCCATTTAGTCTTTTGGTCAGTCAACTGAAAACTATTTATTGAGTGTCTGCCACATGCTAAGCACTGTATAACTCTTAAGATAGAATGGTGAAGGGAAAAAAAGAAATATAGTCCCTGCTCTCATTGACCACATAGATAAACATTGATCAAATGATTATAAAAATAAATATAAGTGGAGTAAATCATTGTTTGGCTATTTTTACACTTTATTAGTCTTTTGTTTGCCCTTTTTTAAACACTTTGCAATTAATATGACAAATAAATCCCAGAAATTTATACCTTTAACATACTACAATTTTTCCATATTGTTCCTTGTTCTCTTAGCAAACCAGCTTATCTAATCCATAGGCACATAGAACTTTAGAGATAAAAGAGAACTTTGAAATTACTCAGTCCTGCTCTTCTTAAACTTGAATATGCAAACAATTCACCTGAAGATCTTATTAAAATGCAGCCTCTGAATCAGTAGCCTTGAATGAGACCTGAGAGTCTGCAGTTTTAATAAGCTCTGAGGTGATGCCAATGTTGCTGATACATACACAGACAGCATTTTAATAGCAAGGATATGGTCCTCTAGTTTGCAAGTATAGGAATTCATCAGAATACCCTGATTTTTCAAAACACAAATTCTAAATAAGACTCTAGAAGTGGATCTGGGACATATGCAATTTGAAAAGCCACTCTCAGACTGCTTTACAGTAAAGTAGAATAGCAGGAAATAGATTTAAGGCCTGCCTAAAACAACTAAAAAAAAAAAACTTGACAAAATATGATACTACAATTTTCAAGACATTGGACATCAGTCAACAAAGAAGGGTGATCCCTGAGAGGTGGGAGCCAAGTGAGATGAGCCTGACAATTGTTCCAGTTTACTGCTTTTAGAGAGTTTCCAGGTCATGGGGTAGGGAATGGTGACCCAAGCAGAGCCCAACAGACTCCTTGAGTTGAAGAGACAGAGCTGAGAGCTAGGGGAGAACAAAGTGGTTAGGCTTCTCAGGGAAGAGTACCAGAAAAGAATGAGTTGCACAGAAAGACAACTCTAGGGGAGCGGATGTGACTCAAGAGGTTGAGTGCCTTCTTCCCACATGGGCGGTCCTGGTTCGTCCCCAGTGTCTCCTTAAAAACAAAAACAAAACAGCAAGCAAACACATGAAAAAAAACAACAAATACCAACTCAGGGGAGCTGATGTGGCTCAGTGGTTGAGTGCTGCCTTCCCACATAAGAGCTCCTGGGTTCAATCCCCAGCCACAGTACCTAAAAGAAAAAAAAAAAGTGAGAGAGAGACAACTCTGGAGACTCAGAGGGCTCACCTCAAGTATACAACAGAATACTGAGCAGTACAGACCTGTGAAGAAATTAAGCAAGGTAAGTGTACGAACCACCAGAAAGGGTAAGAAGTGACAGTGTCCTGAGCTCACACGGGACTAGAAATGGTGCCTGTCCCCACCAGTCAGACTGGAAAACCTTATGATTCATGGGATATCAGGTAGAGTACTCAAGAAGATCATCCTCAGGTAAGGACTACAGACAGAGCACTTCTCTAGTCCTGCCTACCAAAACTTAAAAACAAGCCTCAAAAGGATCAAACTATTTCTAAGTAATGGAATTCCATCACAGAATGATGCTCCATAATATCTATGGGGATACAAAAATATCCAGGACCAAACAAAGTAAAACTCATAACACCTGGCATCCAATTAAAAGTTACCAGACACACAAAGAAGCAGGAAAACACAACCAATAATGAGAAAAATCAATCAAACAAGACTGACTTAGAACTGACAGAAATATTAGAACTAGGAGACAGGAATGCAGTTATAGCTGTATTCTGTATATTGAAAATGTTAAATAGAGACATGGAAGATATAAAAAATGCCATGGATGGGATTAATAGTTAGACATTAATAGATTAGACATTTTCTTAGAGAAGAAAAGATTAGTGAATTTACATAGTAACAGCAACTACCAAAATGAAACACAGAGATGAGAGAATAAAAAGATAAGTAAATGAAGGATCACTTGTGAGAAAACTTCAAGGGGGGAGAGTTTAAAAAAATATTTTAAAATATAAGGGCTATAAATTTTCCAAATATAATCAAAATTATAAAGCCAAAATGCAAGAAGCTCAATGAAGTCCAAGTATAAGAAATTGGAAGAAAACTACATCAAAGTTGGCACATCATAATCAAATTGGTCATATCCAGTGATAAAAGAAAAACTCTTAAAAGCAGTCAGAAGGAAGAAATTCATGCTATGAACAGAGGAACAAAAATAAAATTCTAGCAGATTTCTTGTCAGAAACACTGTAAGTAAGAAAACAATGGAGCAACATTTTTAAAGTACAAAGAAAAACCCTGTAAATCAAGAAATCTATACCCAGCAAAAACACTTTTCAAAAATGAAGTTTAAATAAAAACTTTTAGGATATGTAAAAGCTGAAAGAACACATGATCAGCATACCCATACTACAAGAAATGTTAAATGAAGTCTTCAAGCAAAACGAAAAGAAAATCAGAGAGTAATGTGGATCTATACCAAGAAATGAACAACTGAAATAGTAACTACATCATTACATATATATAGTGCTGTTTTCTTAATTTTTAAATCTCTTTAAAAGATCACTGGCTGTTTAAACAAAACTAAAACAGTATAGTATGGAGTTTATAACATGTAAGAGTAAAATGAATGACAACTATAGTACAAAGGTCAGGAGTGAAGAAATGGAAGCATATTGTTGCATGTTTGCTTTTTTGCTATTTGTGTGTATGTGGTATGTCACTTGAAGGTGATATATTACCTTCAATGATATATTAAAGATGTGTATTACTACTAACAGACCAAAGATTAATAGCTAAAAGCCAAAAAAAGAGATAAAATGGAATCATGACAATTAATCCAAAATAAGGAAGAAAAAGAGAAAAAAAAATGGAACCCAAAACATATTGGGCAAATATATAAATAAATAGCAAGAAGATAGATTACACATAATCATCAAGAGTATCATTAAATATAAACAGTAAAAGATTGAGATTATCCAATTGCTTTAAAAAGTAGGACTCAGTTATATGCTTTCTACAAAAATTGTACTTTAAGTATAAAGACACAAATGGGTTAAAAGTAAAAGGACAGAAAAAATATACGATGCTCAGAAAAGCAAAAGAAATCTGGAGTGGCTATATTAAAATCAAAGTAGAGTTCTAAGCAAAGAATATGGCTGAGGATAAAGTTTGTATCATATTGATAAAGGATTAAGTCATCACAAGAATATAAAAATCCTAAATGTGTATGCACTTAAAATCATCACTCCAGAGTACAGGAGGCAAATACTGAAAGAAATGCAAAGAGAAATAAAGAAATCCACAATTCAGTTGCAGTTGGATATTTCAATAACTCTCTCTCAATAGTTAATAGAACAAGGAGGCAGAAAATCAGGAAGGATATAGAAAAGGGCTAGGCAAAAGTTTCCTATAAAGGGCTAGATAGGAGATATTTTTGGTTTTGTGGATTATTCTGCCATCTGGCTCAACTATTCAACTTTGCCATTGTAACGCAAAAGCAGCCATAGACAATATATAAACAAATGAATGCATGTGCCTGTGTTCCAATGAGACTTTACTTACAAAATCAGGAAGTTCACTGGATTTGGCCTGCAGAATACAATTTGTCGAGCTCTGATATGGAAGATTTGAATATTATGAATCAATTTGATGTAATTCGCATTTGCAGAACACTTCACCCAACAATAGCAGTATACACATTCTTTTCATGTATGCCCAGAACATATTTGGGCCATAAAACAAATATCAATAAATAGAAAAAGTTTTAAGATATATGAAGGTTTTTTTCTGACCACAATGGAATTAAATTAGAAATAACAGAAAGAACTCTTAGAAAATCCTCTAATATTTGAAAACTAAATAACACATTTTGAAATAACCAATGGGTCATAGAAGAAATCAAAAGTGAATTTGGAAAATATTTTGAACTGAATGAAAATGAAAAAAAAAGTAACATATCAAAATTTTTGGGATACTGCTAGAGTAGTATATAGTGGATAACTGGTAGCACTAAATTCCTATATTAAGAAAGAATAAAAATCCCCAATTAATGACCTCTCCTTCTACTTTAAAATACTAAAAAAAGAAGAGCAAAACTTCCCAGACTATCCAGAAGAAAAGAAATAAGAAATATCAGAGAGGAAATCAATAAAATAGAAAACAAAAGAAGAGAGGTAATCAATGAACCCAAAAGGTGATCATCTGAGATAAAAAAAAAAAAAAAAAAAAAAAGATAAAGCTCATGTCACACTAATCAGGAAAAGAAAGAGGGGGAAGACCTGAGTTACCAAGATCAGGAATGACAGAGGTGGTGCCACTACAGATTCTAGAGGTATTAAAAGAAAATAAAGGACTGTTATAAACAACATTGTACAATAAATTTGATAACTTGATAAAATAAGCAAATTCTTGGAACAACACAAAGTACAAAAGCTTGCTCCAAAAAAAAAAGAAAAGAAATAAAGAAAACCCAAATAGCCCTGTGGCAGTTTGATGTAATTATGAATTTCAAAAATATAATTGAATCATGTTTGTAAACTGATCTGTTAATCTGGGCATGATTAGGTTAGGATTAGGGCGTTGAGCCCCACCCCTTGGTGGGTGGGGAATCGAATATAAAAGGCAAGGCAAAGGACAGTTGAAGCAGTCTTTTGAGAAGCAGTTTTGATGTTGGAAAGAAGGCCCCAGGAAAAGAGAAGCAAGCCGTTCACCTGATCATCTACAGCTGACCTTGTGGAGGAAACAAGAGCTAAGCCCGAAGAGAAATGCAGCCCCGGGAAGAGAGGAACCCCAGAAGCCTGAACCCTGGCAAACGCCAGCAGCTGTCTTGCTCTAACACGTGGCAATGGACTATGGTGAGAGAAGAAACTTAACGCTTTGTGGCCTGGTATCTGTGGACTTCTACCCCAAATAAATACCCTTTATAAAGACCAACCCATTTTTGGTATTTTACATTAGCACCCCTTTGGCTAACTAATACAAGCCCTATATAGTTCATGAACAAAAATGCAAATCTCTATAATAAAGGTTAACAGATTAAATCCTACAATATATAAACAGGTTAATACCTCATGATCAAGTGGGATTTATCCCAGGCCTACAAGGTTGGTTTAACGCTCAAAGATCAATAAATGTATTTCACATTTAACAAACTAAAAAAGAAAACAAGATATATGATTATATAAATACAAAAAAATCATGTGACAAAACCTAAACATCCAAAGCAGGTAAGAACTCTCAGAAAACAAGAAATGTAAGGTATTTTTCAAAACCTGATAAAGAGTATCAAGAAAAAGCCTAAAGCTAACATCATACTTAATGATGAAAAACAACGCTCTCTGCCCAAGATCAGGAAGAAAACAACGATGTCCACTTTCACCACTTCTGTTCATCATTGTTTTGCATATACATTTGAGATTTTTATATTACTCAGTAATGCAAGATAAAGAATTTAAAAGTATATACAATGAAAAGAAAGAGTAAAAACTGTTTTTATTCACAGCTAATATGACTGGTTACATAGAAAATTCAATGGGTTCTACGAAAAAGTTACTAAAACTAAAAAGTTAGATTAACAAGGTAACAAGGTCCAAAATCAATATCTTAAAAAACTAATAAACTATTAGCAATGAAAATATACTAGCAGTCTTGAAGAAACCTCAACACTTTGGTCCAAGCCAGGGCAGTTGCAGGTGTTCCAAAGTATGCAAACATGCACAAAATAAAAAGTTGAAGACATTTTCTGGTGGGTTCATTTTGTGTGTGTGTAGGTAAATTTTTTTGATTCCTAATATATTCATTGAGTACTTTTTATTTGCTAATCTGTATTAGGCAGTGGATGGCTGTACTAGGAAAAAAATTTTAAAAACAAATATAAAAACAGTATCATTTATAATAACATCTAAAATATATAATTCTTGGGGATAAATTATTTTATAGGAATCTGAGAATAGAGAGGTGAAAATCACTTCTCTCAGACATTTTAGTCAGAATAAGGACCAGTAACTTGGTCTCCAAACTGTACATTCTATGTGCTGATGCCAGCAGAATGACCAAGGCTCAGACCCTGGTGGGAGCCACATGTTCTCAATGTGAGAATGTTTTGTGATCTTATTGTCATTGAACAGGAGTGACCTTAGTAGACACATGACTATCTGGCTAATTAGTACCCAGCAAAAGAACATCTTTGATCAATGCCACAGTTTTGGGCAAGAAACCCTTAACATTCATCTACTTAAAGCTTACACGTTTTATATAATTTCTACTTCTTCATTTTTCCAGAAGCATCTTTTGCTACCATTGTACTTTGGATGATGCATATGTCCAAAGTTATACATTCAAAGGGATGAAATAAGAATAGCTAAATTTTTTTTTTTTTTTTTTTTTTTTTTTAGGAGTACCAGAGATTGAACCCAAGAATTTGTATTTGCAAAGCAGGCACTCAACCACTGAGCAGCACCCACTCCACATGGAATAGCTAAATTTTATTGAGTGTTTTCCATGTGCCAGGCTTTATATAAATTTATGTCTAGGTCTATGTTTATGACCCATCTAAACTCTACAATAATTCTACAGGGCAGGTACCTTTATTAGCCTGATTTTACAGATGAGAGAACTGTGGGACAAGAAGGTTAACTCACTTGCCTACACTTCATAGCCAGTAAAGAGAAGAGCCAGGACCCAAAACCAAAATCTGCAAGCTTATTCACGTGTTATACTGCCCTCTAAAAGGATGCTTACTGAGATTTGGTTTTAGTTTTGTCTGGTTTTATGTATGTTTTGGAGTTGCTGCTTGTTAAAATCTAATATGTTTAAAGGATTTTAGTCTTGCTCTATACATCTAACATTGGGGATCTTGATGGTTTACCGCAAAATATTATTTGGAAAAAAATATTATTTGGGTTCTTTTGTTTATAAAAAAAAAAAAGAAAGTTTATTCTTTCAACAGAGATGTAGTAAGTGCTGGGGAAATGGGGATTTAAAAAGACAATCTTTGACTTCCCTAAACTCCCAGTTAATAGGGGAAGGAAGATAAGAGAGCCTTCCATTACAGTGCAGTGAAGAAAGCACTGCTATGTTAGCTGTGAGCATGGGGTATTAGGAACTCACCAAGAGAAGGTTACTCTAGGTTGCCTTAAGGAGATGGAAGTGATGTGGTGAGTACTCTGTGAAAAACTGATTCAGATTTTGTAGTTGCTTCACAGATTAGTTTAACCTTTTAAGATTTTATTTAAATTGTGCACATCTGTGCTCAGGTGAGAAAGAATGTGCATGCCACACGCTGCCTAACACAGATTAGCAAATAGAAAGTACTCAATGAATATCTGATGAATAAAAAAAAATTTACCTACACACACATACACACACACACACAAAATGAACACACCAGAAAATGTCTTTAACTTTTTATTTTGTCCATGTTTGCATACTTTGGAACACCTGCAGCTGCCCTGGCTTGGACCAAGGTGTTGAGGTTTCTTCAAGACTCAGCTTACAGACTTCTAACCAAGAAACCAGTCTTTGGGGCATTTTTGATAGGTTGGGACTAGAGCAAGGGGAGTGAGGCATTTGCATAATATTTGAGAAGGCATTAAAAAAACTCAGAAATGAAGATAAAAAATATTTTAATGCAATATTTAAACTAATACAAAAAAACAATGATAGACAAAATATAAAAATTTTAAATAAAGACAGGATCAGTATACCTATTTTTTTTTTCCCTCCCAGTTTCCAAAATGGCTTAGCACCATGCTAATTCCCATCAATAGCCCAAGCTTGAGATTCATAATCAGGATGAGCTGAACCAAATCTACCATTTCCCTAGTTACAATTTAGATCATCATCCCCAGAAATAATGCTCCAGGGAGCTTTACATAAGAGACCAGGCCATTATGAGCCGGGTTTCTCCCTTCCAAGCAGACTTATTTATCTTATGAATTGTCCAAACACCTCCTGAGAAACTAATTAAAATGGAAGCACATGCTGCCAAATCTGGGAAGCCTCCAAATGAGCATTCTGAGGCTGCCAAAAAGTGTTATTAACACACACACCCAACTCATCACTTACTTATAGTGGGCAGAGGACTTTGAAGAACAAGGTCTGAAGGATGAATATGAGATGAAAGTTGCTGAGCCCCACTGGCAAGCACAACACAGGCCAAATGAAAGGCACCCAAATATGGATGAGTGCATGCTTGCTGGGTGGTTGGTGGATGGAGTTTGGGAACTGAATTCCCTACTTATTAGCTCTGTATCTTAGCACCACTGAAAAAAGCAGAAATGCTATTCAAATTTTATTTTTATGCTACAACTTGCTAAAAAGAGTAAATTAATAATACAGATTAGTAAGTCAGTGCAAGTAGTAAAATGAATATAAAAAGTCTGATATAAAACAATAACAATGGAGAAAGTTTAGGGAATAAAATGATTGTGTTTCAAGAGTGTAACAAAAATATTTAAATTTACCAAGGAACAAATTTAAGAGGAAATAGGCTGGATTTATAAGAAGAAAACTAAGACACTAAATGAAGACTTTACTTAGTGACAAGATACACTATACTCCTAGGTAAAAAGACTTGGTATAATAATAATATAAATACACCTCAAAATCACACATGAAAATAATGTAATTCCTTAAAAAATGGATTAACAATAATTTGGGGGGGGGGGAGTGGACTTAAACTAATTTAAAATTCATCTAAAAGATCAAAGCAGTAAAAGCTTCTGATCAACCAAGATTGTGACAAAAGACACTCCAGGTCATGATCCCCCACACAATTTTGAACAACTAAGAAAAATGACAGAGCCATCTTCCTCAGAACTCTGGAAAAACAGTTAAAAAGGTTTCAGTAACTAAACAAGTGCTGAATGAAGAAAAAGCAGCTTTAAAAAAAACGGTAGAAGAAACTCCTGGCAAGCTTGCTAGCCACTCCCGCACCCTGTGCCTGGCACAGTGTTGAGTTAGCCTGCGTCCCCATTGTGCATGCCTTGCCCTATGTCTAGAAGGAGAAGAGTAGCCCCTATGCACTTACTACAGTGCCTGTATGTCAGTGCCAATCTATCCAGTGGAAGCTTGAAAGACTAAACTAGAAACTCATTTCTGGCTCTCTCTTCCAGAATTGGACCTGCAGATAGAAGCAGCTTATGTTTACCGAAAGCAGTGTAAGAAACAATTAAGTCAAAGAGGCCTGGGTCCAAGGATTACCTGCAATTATTCAAACAAAAGAGTGTGGGGAGGAGAAGAAAATCTGTTTCATAGGGAGTAAAGGGTACATTTACATTCCTGTAAACTGGGAAATTCCCAGGGCCATGAGCAAGCATAAGCTCAGGACAAAATACAGGCTCAGGAAAGAAGGAGAGGACCCTGAACTTCACATTCATTTTGGGCTAATCTTGACAGGAGGGCTAAACACTGAAGGAGAACACCAGTCAGTGCAGAGCAAATCTGCAAAGACAGTGAAGGCATTTTTTGCATTGGTTTGTTTTTGTTAGCTCCTGGCATTCAAGGAATCTCTGTCCTATTATTAGCTGAAAAAGCTAAAGAAACAGAACTTCAGGGGCCAAATCCCAGAGTTAACAATTTAAAATATTAAAATGTACACTGTGCAACAAAAGATTACAAGACAAACAAGGAAATAGGATATGATGGCTCATCCAAAGCAACAAGATAAAAATACAAAACCATCAACAAAGGAGCTCAGACTTTGGACATACCAGACAAAGACTTTTAAAAAAGATGATCTTCGATATATTCAAGGAGCTAAAGGAAAACATATAGAAAGAACTAAAGCATATTATGAAAAGAATGACTGAACATATGAGATATTCAATAAAGACATAGAAATTTTAAAAAGAAACCAAAGAGAAATACTGGAGTTAAGATGACAGTAATTAAAATAAAAATTTCTCTAGAGAGTTTCAATAACAGATTGGAGCTGACAGAAGAAATAATCAATGAACTCAAAAAAAAAAAAACAGGATTGAAATTATTCTGGCTAAGGAGAAAAAAAAAGAATGACAAAAAGTGAATAGAGTCTAAGAAACCCGTGGGACTCCATCAAGTATACCAATATATTCAAGATGCAAGTCCCAGAAGGAGATAAGTGAGACACAGGGGCAGAAAGAATAGTCAAAGAAATAATGGCAGGAATCTTCCCCAAATTAACAAAATACATGAATATGCACATTCAAGAATCCCAATGAACCCTAAACAGAATAAATTCAAAGAGAACCATACCCAGAAACATAGTAGTCATACTGTTGAATGCCAAGAACAAGGAGTGAGTTCTAAAAGCAAGAGAAAAGCAACATATTATGTATATTAGGGAGTCCCAAGAAGAATATGTGCCAATTTCTCACCAGAAAACATGGAGGCATGAAGGTAGTGGGATGAAATATTAAAGTGCTTAAGAAAACAACTGTTAACCAAGAATTTTATATAAGGTGAGACTCTCTTTCAAAAATTAGGAAGAGATTAAGACATTACCAGTTGAAAGCTGAGGGAATTTGTCATCACTATACCTGCAATATGACTAATACTAAAGGAATCTTTTCAGAGTGAAAGCAAATGACACTACACATTGGATTGAAGTGGCATAAAGAAATAGAGACCTCTGGTAAAGGTAACCATATGGTTAATTATAAATGCCAGTACTAGTATATTGCATTTTTCAGTATGTAACTCCACTTTTTACATTCTACAGGTTTTAATATGTAAATGCATAAAATGTCACAATAAACCTATAGTTTTGTATATACAATGTATAAAGATAAAATTTGTAACAAGAACAAAAAAGTGGCGAGGCAAAGAAGTATAGTAATAGTGTATATGTATGTTATTGAAGAAAAATTGGTATCAAATCAAATGTGACTGCTATATATTTAGGATGTTACATTTAAGCCCCATGGTAACTACAAAGAAATTATATGAAATATATATATATACATATGAGAATATGTATAATATGTATAATGAGAAGGGACTCAAAATGTCAAAATGGCACAATGCAAATTATCAAATAAATATAAAGTAGGCATTAACAGAAGAATTGAGGGACAAAAAAATAGACCAAATAGCAAAATGGCAGAATAAAGTCCTGCAGTATCAGTAGTTACTTTGAATATAAATGGATTAAACTCTCCAGTTAAAAGGCAAAGATTAGAGAATTGATTTTACAAAAAGCATGACCGAATTATATAGTGGTTACAAGAAACTTATTTTAAATTCAAAGACACAAGTAGGTTGAAAGTGAAGGGATGGAAAAATAAAAATATACCATGCAAATAGTAACTAAAAGAGAACTGGGGTAGCTATACTAATATTAGATAAAATAGATGGTAAGTGACAAAGAAGATCAGCATATACTGAAAAACAAGCCAATTCAACAAGAAACATAAACATTATAAATATATGTGCCCCTAATGGCAGAGCCCCAAAATATAGGAAGTAAATATTGACAGATTTAAAGGGAGAAAGAGGTGGTTCTGATAGGAGACTTCAATACACAACTTTCAAAAATGGATAGAACATTTAAACAGAAGATCAATAAGGAAATAGAAAACTTGAATGATACTATAAACCACCTAACCTAACAGACACATGTAGAACAGTTCACCCAGGAGCAGTGGAACATAGATCCTTCTCTAGTGCACATGAATCATTCTCCAGAATCGACCATGTGTTAGGTCAAAAAACAAGCCTCATTTAATTCAAAATATTGAAATCATAGAAAGCATCTTCTCTGACCACAATGGAATGGAGCTAGAAATCAATAACAGAGAGAGGAATGGAAAATTCACAAATATGTTATTTGTGCATTATTAAATAATGCACTTTTAAACAATCAGTGGGTCAAAGAAGAAATCACAAGGGAAATTAGGAAATATTTTAAGACAAATGAAAATGAAAAGCAACTGACCAAAACTTATCAGATAAAGCAAAAGCAGTGTTGAAAGGAAGATTTATAGCTCTAAATACTTACATTCAAAAA
The DNA here is from genome assembly GCA_026826555.1 of Tolypeutes matacus. Lineage (NCBI taxonomy): Eukaryota > Metazoa > Chordata > Mammalia > Cingulata > Chlamyphoridae > Tolypeutes > Tolypeutes matacus. Next base: position 63,601,606 of record JAKSZT010053883.1, read on the forward strand.
GAAGAAAGACTTAAATCTGAGACCTAACTGCAAAACTGAATTATATAGGAGAGAGGAGTAAACTAAATCCAAAGTGATCAGAGGGAAGAAAATGACAAAATTAGGGCAGAAACAAATGAAATAGAGGAAAAAATAGAATCAATGAACCAAAACTTGGTTCTTTGAGAAGATCAATAAAATCAACAAACCTTCAGTCATACTGGCAAAGAAAATAAGAGGGTGCAAAAAGAAAAAAATTAAAATTAAAGTGGGGAGAGTGGCATTACTCCTGTCTCCATAGAAATAAAAAGGGTTTTAAGAATGAACAATGAACATCTGTACACCAACAAATTGGATAACCTAGATAAAGTAGACAAATTCCTAGAAACACACAAATTACTCACACAAAGTCAAGAAGAAATAGAAGATTTCAACAGACCAGTAACAAATAATGAGATTGAATCAAATCAAAGTCCAGGACTATAAGGCTTTACTGGTGTATTTTAACAATCATTTCAATAAGAATTGACACCAACAATCCTCAAAAAGTTGAAGAGGAGTGTTTTAGCTTACTAAAAGCTGCACAGAACAACATACCAGAAATGGGTTGGCTTTTATAATGGGAATTTATTAGGTTAAAAGCTTACAGTTCTGAGACCATGGAAGTGCCCAAGAAAGGCATCATCAAGAGATGCTGTCTTACCAGGTTGCAGCTGTGGGCAATCAGGCACTTGGCAGCATCATCTAAAAATGCTTTATCTCCAAGTTCAGCTGTGGGTGATCAGGCACATGGCAGGGCATAATGGTGGCTCTGCTGCTCTCTGCCTTCTCCTCCAGTCTTACTTTCTCCCGGAGCTCAGCTGTGGGCAATCGGGCATATGGCTCGTGTCTCCCAGCTTCTCTAGGCCTCGTCTCTTTCAGCCCCTCCGGGACCTCTTTCGGTGCCTCTGTGCTCCACTGATTCCAGCCTCTGGCCTCTGGGACCTCTCAGCAACTCAGAGTTTCTCTGTTTCTGCCACTTTTTTCCTGTCTCTGAAGTTTTTATTCCTCCGTTTATAAAGGATTCCAATAAAAGAATTAAGATCCAGCTTGGGTCATGCCCTACTGAAGTGATCTAATCGAAATATTCCATCAACAATAGGTTTATACATGCAAGAATGGATTAGCTCTAAGGACATGATCTTCTGGGGTCCACTCAGCTTCAAACAGCCACAAGGATGGAACACTCCCTAAATTATTCTATGTGGCCAACATAATCCTCATACCAAAGCCATATAAAGACATCACAAGAAAAGAAAATTACAGACTACATCCCTTGTGATTATAGATGCAAAAATCCTCAACCTTAGGTTGACTAGCAAATGTAATCTAACAGCACATCAAAAGAATTACACATCATGATCAAGTGGGATTCATCCCAGGTATGCAAAGGTGGTTCAACATAAGAAAAGCAATAAATATAATACACTACATTACACAATGAATTAAAAAAAACACATGATCATCTCAATTGATGCAGAAAAGATGTATGACAAAAATCCAGCACTCCTTGATAAAAAAAACACTTAGAAAACTAGGAATAGAAGGGTACTCCCTCAACATAATAAAAGGCATATATGAAAAACCTACAGCTAACATCATGCTCAATGGTGAAAGACTGAAAGCTTTACCACGAAAATCAGGAACAAGACAAGAATGCTCACTGTCACCCTTGTTACTCAACATTGTAGTGGAAGGTCTAACCAGAGAAATTAGGCAAGAAAAATAATTAAAACTATCCAAATTTAAAAGGAAGAAGTAAAATTTTCCCTATTTGCAGAAGACTTTATCCTATACATAGAAACCCTGAAAAATCCACAAGAAAGCTACTAGAGCTTAAAAAATAAATTCAGAAAAGTGCTGAGATACAAGATCAACATGTAAAAATCAGTGGTGTTTTTATACACTAGTAATGAACTGAATAAAAAATTCTGTTTGCAATAGCAACTAAAAGAATCATATTTAGGAATAAATCTAACCAAGGATGTAAAGAGTTTATACACAGAAAATTATAAAGCATTGTCAAAAGAAATCAAAGAAGACCTTAATAAATCCTTGTGTTCAGGGATCAGAAGACTAAGTATTGTTAAATTGCCAATTCTACTCAGAATGATTAACAGATTAAATGCACTCCCAACGCAAATTCCAAGTGTCTTCTTTGCAGAAATGGAAAAGCCCATCACCAAGTTATATGGAAGGGTGTTTTAGTTTGCTAAATCTGCTGAAAGCAATATACCAGAAATGGACTGACTTTTACAATGGGGATTTATTAGTTTACAAGCTTACAGTTTTGAGGCTGAGAGAAATTTCCAAAGAAAGGCATCATCAGGTGACACTTTCTTCCTAAAGACCAGCAGCCAGCAATCCTGGACTCCTCTGTCACATGGCAAGGCCCATGGTGGTGTCTGCTGGTCTTCCCATTCTCCTGGGTTGTTGCCTCCAGCCTCCTGCTTCTGTGGCTTTCTCTCTTCTCTCACTGAAATACATTCTCTTATAAAGGAGTACAGTGAAAGGGCCACACCTTAACTGAAGTAACCTAATCAAAAGACCCTACTTGTGAGATATTTACACCCACAGGAATGGATTACCTTTAAGAATATTATTTTCTGGGATCCATATAGCTTCAAACTATCACAAAAGTTAAGTGGCCTTGAATTGCCAAATCATCTTGAAAAGGAAGAATGAAGTTGGAGGACTCACATTTTCTGGTCTTAAAACTTATTACATAACAAGCCTGCAGTAATCAAAACAACACAGTATTGGAACAAGGACAGACATTTAGATCAATAAATCAAACTGAGAGCTCAGAAATAAACCCTCACATCTATGGCCAAATGATTTTTGACAAGGGTGCCAAGTCTATTCAATGGAGAAAGTATAGCCTCTTCAACAAATGGTACTGGGAAAACTGGATATCCATATGCAAAAGGATATCCTCACATTATATATGAAAATCACATTATAACCTCATATTATATACAAAAATCAACTTAAAATTGATAAAACATCTAAATATAGGTACTAAAACCATAAATCTAGAAGAAAACATAGGCAAGCATCTTCAGGATGCTTAGACTTTACACCAAAATGTGATTTCTTAGACTTCACACCAAAAGCATGAGCAACAAAAGAAAAATTAGAGAAATGAGACTTTATTAGAATTAAAAACTTTTGTGCATCAATGGGCTTTATCATGAAAGTAAAAAGACAACTTATAGAATGGAAGAAAATATTTGGAAACCACATGTCCAATAAGGGTTTAATATCCAGAACATATAAAGAAATCCTACAAATTAACAACACAAAGTCAAACAACCCAAATTAAAAATGGGCAAAAGGCTTGAATGAACATATCTCCTATTATGTAAATATCTCCTAGATAAGATATGTAAATGGATAATAAGTACATGAGAAGACACTCAGCTTCATTAGCCATTAGGGAAATGCAAATCAACACCACAGTGCGATACCATTCCATACCTCCTAGAATGGCTATTATGAAAAAGAATGGAAAATAATAAGTGTTGGAGAGGATGTGGAAAAACAGGAACACTCATTTGCTGTTGGTGAATACGCAAAATGGTGTAGCTGATGTGGAAGATAGTTTGGCAGCTCCTCAGAAAGTTAAGTATACAATTACCATGTGACCTGGCAATCCCATTTCTAAGTATATTCCTAAAAGAATTGAAAGCAGGGACTTGAACAGATATTTACACACTGATGCTCATAGCAGCATTATTCACAATTGCCAAAAGATGGATGCAACCCAAGTGTCCATCAACAGAAGAATGGATAAACAAAATGTGGTATATATATAAATGGAATATTATTCAGCTCTAAAAAAGAATGAAATTCTGAAACATGCAAAAACATGAATGATCCTTGAAGACATCATGTTGAGTTAAATAAGCCAGACACAAAAAGGGCAAATATTTTATTATTTCACTGATATAAAATAATTGTAATAATAAAATTTAGAGAGTCAGAAACTGAAATAAGGTTGCCAGGGATTGGCATGAGGGTAGGGAATGAGGAGTTAATGCTTAATTGATATATAGTATGTTTGGGATGATGGAAAAGTTTTGATAGTGGATGGTGGTCATGGTAGCACAACATTGTGAATGCAGTTTACACCCCTGAATTATATATTTGAATGTGGTTAAAGGGGAAATTTTAGGTTTTATATATGTTACTAGAATAATTTTTTTTAAAAAAACCATAGGACCATACAATACAGTGATCCTAATGTAAACTATGAATTATAGTTATAGCATAATTATAATAATGTTACTTTATTAATCATAACAAAGGTACCACATTAATACAAAGTTTTAATAATAGGGAAAACTGTATATGTGAGGTGGAGTATATGGGAACTCTATATTTTCTGCATGATTTTTCTGTAAGCCTACAACTTCTCTAATAAAAAATAAAAATAAAAAATGCATTGGGAAACGGATGTGGCTCAAAAGGTTCGGTGTCCGTCTACCATATGGAGAGACCGGGGTTCGATCCCCGGTACCTTCCGGTAAAAAAAAAAAAAAAAAAAATGCAGTGAGAATAACTGAAGAATATTGAAAAAAAATTGTGAACTACATGAACTTCCAGATAAATAAAAATTATTATAGGACTATAATAACTAAGGCAAGGATAGCATTATAGGATAAGAAAATGAATAAATAATACTAAGAAAAAGTATTATTCTTCTTTGTTAAGAAGAAACTAAGCTTCCTACATATGACTGTAATATTTAACAGAGGCTTCATATAAAATTATTTTTGAAAGGAAGGCTTGATCGATATTGTTCAAACCTGGAAAAATTTTTAAATAATTATTATACAAAACACACTGTTACTTCATATTTTATATCAATTAAATTTAAATTGACTAAGGAATTAAAGGTACAAATGAATTAAAAGAAATGATAGGAGATTATCTGATCTCAAGGTTGAGATAGACATTTTAAGGATAAAAGCAAGGATACAGACTATAAAGGAAAAGATTATTCAATTTTTCTTCACAAAATTCAAGTCTATATGATAAAACACCCCATAAACAAAATTAAAGGAAACAATAACTGAAGAAAATATATTCCACATTTATGAAAGGCCAAGGATCATTAGCCCTATCCCTAAAGGCCCACAAAAACCATTAATATTTTTTTAATGGGTGAATCTCATGAATAGAAAGTTCCTTTAAAAAGAATTTCAAATGGCCAGCTATTATGTTAAAAATATTAACTTTTCTAGTAATAAAAGAAATACAAGTTAAAAGAGCACCAAGATACTATCTCTGAAATTGTTTTTAAAGTTTATCTCTTAGGTGATGAGGTTTTTTGTTTATCTGTTTTTTGTTTTTTTATTATTATTAATATTGGAATAATGAAACTGCTCTAAAAATGATTGAAGTGATGAATGCACAATTATGTGATTATACTGAATACCATAGTTGTACACTTTGGGTGGATTTATGGTTTATTAATATGTATCAATAAAATTGATTGGTTAAAAAAAGTTATGAATAATAAAAAAGATCATTTCTGAAATGGTTTCAAAAGATCAAACCCAATAAAACTTTTGGTAGAAGTATCAATCAGTGCAACACTTCTGAGGGGGTTTTGGGCATTATATATTAAAGAGCCTAAAAAAATATTCCAAGTCTTTAACCTAGTAATTCTTTTTAAGTGAAATCCACCAAGGAAATGATCGAAGTGTACTCATAAGTTTATAGATATTTGTAAATTATTATATATATTATATATAATTGCAAAAAACATTAAACAATATGAATGCACAATAACATAAAAATACATGAATTCTATAATTCCATTAAAATTATTGTTTAATAATATTTAATTATATATTCCTCCAATGATATATTTAACTTTAAATTTATTAAAAACTCAATAAAACATATACACATGAATACACATAACATACGTGAACATAATACTATAGGAAAAAGAATAATTAACATTAATATATTAACATTAGTTTTTCTGAGCTATTAATCATAGTTTTTTTAAAACACTTTTCCATGTTCTCCACATCACCTACAATTAGAATGCATTAGTTTATAATCACAAAAAGAATAAAAGAATTGAAATATTTTAAAGAGACTTGATTACTAACTCATAGGATGTCAACTCTAGAAAGAGCATTAGCTAGAACCTGACCCAACACCCTTGTGTTTCAGGTAAAGAAACCAAAGACCCAAAAAACCTAAGTGAGTGGCCTGGGCCAAATGTTATTTGCAAGCAGAGTGAACACTGTCTCCCAACACCCAGGTCTGTCTCATAGGAATCCTGTACAGCTCCCCACATGGAGAACCCACCAGCCTCCCTGGTGGTCTTAGAATCGTGGAAGGCAAATGGCAATTTTCCATCTGATCTCAACCATTGGCTATTCCTGTTTGTTGGTTTAAGACCAGAAAGTGGTCAAAGACCTCAGTCTTGCTGTCGAAGAGATCCTCACTTGCACAGAGCCTTGAGCAGTTTCTAAGTCCCTGTGCCTAGGACCTAAAGAGCCCCACACGTGAGAGTTGAATGATCTGAGGGAATCTGGGAACTCTATCCACCTCACATCCAAATAGAAGGTGGTCTCCACACCTGCCCCAATACCCAAGTACCCTTCATCCACAGGTGTGTGTGTGTGTAGTGTGTGTGTGTGTGTGCATGCAATGGTGGGAGGGGCCACTTCCATAGACCACAATGTGGATGTTAGAGAGGTACCATGTGGTTACCCCAGTCTTGAAGGATGTGACTGAGGGCAGAAATGAATGGGCTGTTCAGGCAAAGGAACACCAGTGTGTGTGAAGGCTCGGGGATTTGAAGTGGTGAGTGAATGATGAGACATTCAGCAGCATGGGGTGCCTAGGGATGGGAAGGAAGGTGGCCATGCAGCTAGATTGTGAAAGGCCCTGAAGACTGTGTTGAGGAAGACTGTGGGAAGTCAAGAGCATAGGGTGAGCAATGGGAAGGAGTGGGAAATGGGCAGAGCAGGGCCCAGGCCCTTACAGAGGATGAGCAATCACTGACCAAGAGAGGGTGAGTGGCTCAGCTGAGAATTAGGAGCATGTCACTAAAGAGGCCATGGACAGATACAGAAAATGGCCCCATCTCCAAACTCAGGTCAGCCTGGATATCCTCGATAAGAGGGTCTAGATAACCAAGGCCACACTTCCTGTCCCAGTTGTACATTTTCCTCTCATGTGACTGAGAGGACATCTATAACAGATCTACAGTTTCAAAAGAAGAGTGAAGCTGAAGCAAAACTAAGAGAGGAAGTGGCAGAACTTTGCTGAGAAGAGTTTTCAGTGTGAGAACATCTCCCAGAAATGCTGAAAGGGGGCCTGGCCCACAGGTGCCTGCTGATAACTGCCAGCTCAGTACAGGGACAATAGACAGGCCTTGGCAGAGGATCAACTTAGGAGACTAGGGCCTGCATTCACATCCCAGCTCTACCACTTCCTAGGGGAGATAGGCCAGTTACTTAGTTTCTCTAAGCCTCAGTTTTCTCATACGCAAAATGGGGATAATACTATGCCCTATGTCATAGTGCTATTAAGAGGATAAAATGATATATTGTGTAGGGCATTGCTCATTTCCCCAGCTTCTAAAACACGTACCATACAATAGGTTGGCTTAACAACAGGAATCTATTGGCTCACGGGTTCAGAGGCTAGAGGCTTGATTCTTCCTGGGGTTGGAATCTTCTAGCCTGCTGGCCAACGTTGAGGATCCTTGGCTTTTCTAGCACATGGCATGCCCATGGCAGGGTCTTCTCCTTTCTCTTCTGAGTTCTGTTGACTTCCAGCTCTGGCTACTTACCATGTTTTCTTTTTCTGTGTCCAATTTCCTTTGCTTATGAGGACTTTAGCTATATTGAATTAAGGCCTGACCTCAATCTGTTTGGAAAGATCTATACTGATAACATCTTCAGAAGTCCTATTTACAATCGGGTTCACATCCACAGAACCAGGTATTGGGACTTGAACAAACCTTTTATGGGGGACATGATCCAACCCACAACAGGCATGAATAGGACTGAATGACAGCTGTGAAATCTCCCCCCCGCACCCCCCCATCAGCTTACAGGGTTTCAGATCCATTATTTCTATTTGCAAAGAAAGAGGAGAGGAATAGAGTAAGTGAACAGCCACTTATTAAGTCTCCGCCCTGTGCTTTATGGACTGTTTATACAAATTACTCGCTTAATCCTCCCAGGGAGGTATTGAGATTTGTCATTTACAGAGAAGTTGAAACTCAGAGAAACCAAATCACTGTGTAAAGTCTCAAGCTAATTTGAGGCAGCACAAGAATTCTGTTTACCTCCAAAACTCCTGCTAGGTCTGCCAACCGGGCTACCCCCAAACCTGTGCTCCCTTCCCCAGCCCCGGTCTCCACAAGCTGTTAGTTGGTGCTTCCCACCCCTACATACAGGCTGTCATGGGAACAGGCTCCCACCCCATCAGCCAGACCTGGATCGAGGCCCTTCAAGCTAACCCAGGCCAGGACATAGCTGAATGCACCATCCCTGGGTTCAGGACTGCTGTGGGCCCCACACTTCTCTGACATTGAGACACCAGCCTAGAGCCCCCTGCCTGGCAAAACGTGGGAGCTTGGAGCGAAACACTGATGAGGAAAACCTGCATGTGTCTTGATCCCACAGGGAGTCTCGGGCTGGGAGAAGCCCTCTAGGGGCACACAGAACCCAGAGGGACAAAGAGGCTGGGAACAATTTTAAGCAAAGGCAGAATCACATGGGGTGGAGAGGGGTGTTGGGGTGGAGAGCTGGGGGAGGCTTTTTCATACTACCTATCCTACCATAGCATGGTTCAGCGCCTTCACTGTACAGAGTAGGAAACTGAGGCTCAGCCTTATGGAGAGAGGCTGCTTCATTGGTAGAAACAACAGGCTTTGGAATGTCCCAATTCCAGTTGCTTTACTTATTTTGCTGTATGATCTTGGACAAGTAGCCTAACGACTCTAATAACACAACAGCAATAACAACTAACATTCATTGAGTGCTTACTGAAGGCTCGGACCTGTCCTAAGCTCTAAATATTTATAATTACACTTCATCCTTACAAAAACCATAGGAGATAGGAATCATTATTTACTCCCTTTCATAGTTGAAGAATCTGAGGCACAGTACACACTCAAAACCCCTCTTTAGGACTCAGAGTGCTCAGCAAATGTCCTGAGGCTACCTCAGACATACACATCTCCTTTACAGAATAGGGGGACTCTGAGAATCAAAAGGCCAATGTACATTTTTTTTTTTTCCTTTCGAAAACCACCACTTTGGATGATACTGAAGGCGGGGTAGTGTGCCTGGAGCCAAATTTGCTAGAGTCAACCGGCAAGGCTCCCTCTCAATTCAGAGGAGCAGAGCTCCCCCTCCCCAGCACTGGGCTCTACATTTCTCTTTGCTCTCTGAGCACCTAAGATATGTTGAAACTCTGTAGAATTCAGAGGAAATCTTTGCTGGGTCAGAGCCTGTACACTTAGCCTTCTGGGGGTTTCCAGCTTTGTGTGGGCTTAACATCAACAATTTTTGTTCAAGAAGCCCTAGAGCTAGCCAAAGGTCGAAGGTCCCTTTACCCTGCCCAGGTTATTGGCAAGAAAACCCAAAGGATATACTTGTATAAAAGAAAGAGAAAGTGCCTCAGCCTGGTTGCCCTGCCGGGAGAGGCTGGTATAAGGGGAAAGAGGGCTAACATTTGTCCTTTGCCCACTGTATATAGGAACTTCACCTTCATCATCTTACTTGGCTTTCACCCTGAAGTCTGGAGGTCTTACCCCCATTTAGAGAAGGGAGTACAAAGTTAGCCAGTGTCCCAGTGAATGGTAGAACTGGGAGAGTTTTCTCTTTTCAAAGCCAATGCTCTTTTTACTGCTTGTGATTCCTTGCTAATTCTCCGCTGAGAAACAGTATAATGTAGTGGTAAGAGCATAAACCCTGAAGTCAGACAGTTTGAGTTTAAAATCCGGCCCAATACTTATTCACTGTATGATCTGGGTCAAGTTACTTAATGTCTCAGAAGCTCAGTTTCCTCATAAGTAAAATGAGGCTGATAATACCGGTACTTGCTTCATAGAGCTCTTGTAAGTTTTAAATATATGTCTATGGGGAAATGCTTAGAACCATGTATAGTGAGTGACATGGTGTCATCTATTTTAATTACACAACTTGATTCAAGAATGAACTGTTGTTTTACCGGTATATAGTATACCATAGGGGAAGGAAGAAGGGGATTTCTATACAATGACCTTGACTCTGGTCTGGGTGCTTCAGATTCATGATCCCATTTAGATCTCCACAGTACTGCTATGATATGAGGGAGGCATTTTTACAGATGAGGGAATTAAGGGTTAGAGAAGTTAAACTACATGACTAATGTTGTTCAGCTACAGAGTATTAGAGCTGGAACTTAAACCCAGCCTGACCCCAGCACTTCCACTTTCCCTTCTATCATGCTGTCCACCACATCTGAGTGGAAATGGAGCAGCTCAATAACAACAGTGTGTGTGTGTGTGTGTGTGAAACTAGGGGACCAGTGAGGATGCCATCTCTGCCATCTCACTGGTGTTGTCTTATTCTATAAATGCATTGTTTCCTACACAAGTCTTCTGCATACTTAATTATCATTTATACTTTAAATGTTTAAACACAAAGGAAACTGGCAATTCATGGGACTCATAATGATTCAGAATTTGAAGATATTAGTCTGTATTTATTTGTTTGTTTATTGTCTGCCTACTCTGGGCTGGACACTGGGGCTATGAAAGTAAATTGAAGCATGACAGAATTAATTAAATAATGATACAGTGAATGTGTGTTCACAAGCTATGATAAGTAGTATTAAAGGAAGTTCTATGGTATTAAAAGGGTAGGTGGGGGTCTGATCTAGTCTAGCTGGGACCTCAGGAGATAGCTTGCCAATGTCTAAAGGCAGAGAAGAAGTTAACTAGGTAAAGAAAGAGAGGATAAATATTATAGAGAGGAGTAGTCTATGTAAAGTTCCTATAGGAGAAGGCGGCATATGCTATTTGAGGAAATGAAATGTTCTCACTGTATCTAGAGCACAGAAAGATGGAAAAAGAGGTTCAAGATGAGCTTAAGAAGGTATGATTGGGCTAGACCAAGCAGAGCATTGGTAAGCAGGCAGAACTGGTCTTTGTTGTAAGAGAATGGGAAGAGATTTTAGCTAAAACTTTTAAGATTTTTTGATACAGGCTGTAAAAATTCAAGTAACCTGTTTAGGATATGGTTAATAAATACAACAGTATCCATTAAATTGTGAAGGGATGGCAAATAGTCTTCAACTTGCTTGTCAACTCTGAAAGATAACTAGTGGATATGGGAATGATGTGTTGAGGACTCTCTGGGTGTATTTGGATCCAGTGGGAATGAGCATGGGTACTATGGTGGCTTGGAGCCATTTGTACCCCAGAAAAACATGCTCTTAAACTTAATCCATTCCTGTGGTTGTGAACCCATTGTAAGTAGGACCTTTTGATGAGGTTACTTAGTTAAGGTGAGGCCCAATTCAATCAGGATGAGTCTTAATCTTATTACTGGAGTTCTTTATAAGCAGAATGAAATTCAAAAAGATAGAGGAGAAAGCACAGAAAGCAAGAAGCTGAAGGTCAATGGAACCTGGAAGAGAAGAGAGAGTCCAGGAGAGGCCATCATGTGCATTGCCATGAGATGGAGCAGCCAAGGATCAAGGGTCACAAGCAAGCAGCCACAAAATGCCAGTTTTGGGGAAGAAAGTATTGCCTTGATGATGCCACGATTTAGACTTTTTCCCAGTCTCAAAACAATGAGCTAATAAATCCCCATTGTTTAAGCCAGCCCATTGCATGGTATTTGCTTATGCAGCCAAAGAAAATTAAAACAGATATTCATTAAAAATGTAGACAGTGGGATGGGCTGGAACCAGCTGCTCTAACTCTGACTCGGGTTTGAATCACAACTCTGCCACTTGTTATGTGTGGGAACTTGGGCAGTTTTTTAATAAACTAGAATCTCAGTTTCCCAAACTGAAAAATGGACATAACCATACCAACCTCTAAGGAATTCTGTGAGGATTTATAGGAGTTAAAATGTTTAACAATCCAGCACACAATGAATTTCCTTAGTATGTAAAGGGAATTTTGGGGTATGATCATGGAGTTTTAAGAGTTGCAAATTCCTTGGAGTGGGTAGGAAGGAAAGATGGAAAGGCCCATTTAATTCACCTGTTCACCACAGATTTTTGACCTGTGCACGGTGCAAACTCCTAGCAAAGAAACTCACAGCCAGCTAGTAGCCTATGCTGAATTAGGCCTCCAGGGCATGGAACACTGTTTGGAGAACACAAGTTGAATTTAAGTGGTGGATGCTGTGCAATGGACATTGAAACAACCAATTTGGTAGGTTTGTGTTCTGCATTCATTAACCAGGTTGATAAAGGGGATAACAACCCATTTACCTCAGAAGTATAAGAGGATGCACGAAGTTAGACAAGATATTAGGCACTGAAGCAAATTTTTAGACAGTCTATCGTGAAGGCCTGAAAAAAGGAAATAGTCAGGAACCCATTGAATGAATCGCCCACATTGAAAGGATAAGAGGGTTGGGATGCTAAAGATTAAGGGAGGATTTGTGAAGAGGATTTCTTCAGGGATACCTTTTAGTTAGTTGTGCGTTCTGTTCCAACAACCCTCAGGGTTTTACTATATGTATTAGTCAGCCAAAGGGGTGCTGATGCGAAATACCAGAAATGGGTTGGTCTTTATAAAGGGTATTTATTTGGGGTAGAAGTCCACAGTTACCAGGCCATAAAGCGTAAAGTTCTTCTCTCACCAAAGTCCATTGCCACATGTTGGAGCAAGACAGCTGACGATGTTTGCCAGGGTTCAGGCTTCTTGGGTTCCTCTCTTCCCTGGGCTGCATTTCTCTCCAGGCTTAGCGCCTCTGTTTCCTCCAGAAGGTCGGCTGTAGACTATCAGGCAAACGGCTCGCTTCTCTTCTCCTGGGGCCTTCTCTCCAACATCAAAACTCCAACATGAAAACTGCAACTCAAAAACTACTCCCTCTGTCCTTTGCCTTGCCTTTTATATTCAATTCCTCAAACCACCAAGGGGTGGGGCTCAGTGCCCTACTGATGTGGCCCAGTCAACGCCCTAATCATAACTTAATCATGCCCAGATTAACAGATCAGTTTATAAGCATGATCCAATTATATTTTTAGAATTCATAATTACATCAAATTGCCAAACAGTTACACTATATGTTATAATATTTCTGGCATATTGCCAGGCATAGATTTTATATTCAACAAGCATTTATTGAATGAATAAATGAATGACTAATACATGACTATAACATGAAATAGGTAGGGATGGGAGAAGAGTGCATTAAAATCCTTTCATTATACTTGTGCCTCCAAATCCATATAAATTATATCCCATAGGGTTGAGAACGCTTGCAGCTATAATGAGGAAGCCATATTTTATAACTTGAAGGTTATGGAGTAAGATTCTAGAATATTAGAAATAGGCAAAGTTGCTCATTTTCATAAAGCAGAATCTCAGAAATGACAGACCTATGCCATTAATTTGGGCAAAACCCTAGAACTTATTTCTAATACTTAGACATGAAAATAGTCATCACTAGGAGGCAGCATGTGTCTGGTAGGCTTACTAGAATATCCTGATCAGATACGTGCTAAAAATAATGTATTATGATTCTAGGGAGAAATTTGAAAGCTAGGTTAATTGTAGAAAAATGGGTGTAACAATAGGACAGAAAGTCATATTTGATAACCGCAGCACCCAAATTCATTCATGGCTGTATTAGTCTGCCAAAGGGTTGCCGATGCAAAGTACCAGAAGTCTGTTGGCTTTTAAAAAGGGTCTTTATTTGGGGTAAAAGCTTATAGTCCCAAGGTCATGGAAAGTTCAACTCAAGGCACCATAGGAGGTGCTTCTCACCAAAGTCAGCTGCCACGTGTTGAAGCAAGATGATGGGTGATCTCTACCTGGTCTCTCTTTCTGGTCTCTGCCTTCCCCTCTAGGCTTCCTCTTCCTTCTGAGCTCCGTGGGCGCAGACTCTTGAGGCTTCATGCTTAAGTGATCCTGTAGTCCTGTCTTTCCAGGTATGTTTCTTTCCTGGCTTCCTATATCAGTCTCAGCTGTTCTGCTCTCTTCCCGATTTCAGCTATAAACTATCAGGCAAATGGCTCCTCTCTCCCCAGGGTCTTAGCTGTTTGAGCCTCTCCTTTCTGTCACATGGCAGGATCAAAAATGACAGAGCTCTCTCTTCTTGTGTGTCTGTCTGCCTGTGTGAGTGTCCATTTATATCAGACCCAGCAAGGGGGCAGAGACTCAACCTGAGTCACACCTCCTTCTGACATGATCAAATCAAAAGCCCTAATCCTAACAGGTAATCTAATCCAAGACACCTCAGCTGAATTTAATGCAGTCGAAGGGTATCACACCCAGAGAAATAGATTAGTTTACAAACATAATCTTTTTCATTTTGGAATTCGTAAAATAATCTCAAATTGCCACACTGGCTCATCAGTCTAGACAGGAATATTTAGACTCATGACTTAGGGCAGCGGTTCTCAATCCTGACCAACTATTAGAATAAACAGGGGAAATTTTAAAGCACATCAATATCTGGCCCTACTCTCAGAGATTCAGATTTTATTTGGTATGGGAACCAACCGTTTGTATATTTCAAACACTCTCTAGCAATTTCATGTGTAAGGGATTAGCGCTATTATTTATTTATTTTTTTTAGTGTTCTATTTTTGCCTGTTGCCTTTAAAATATATTTTTAAAAAATACATTGATTAAAGAAAGAAAAGTCCCTGTGTTGTATTTGTAGCTGATTCAAAACTTAGAAGTAATATAATTAAGTTTAACATAAAGAAACAAAAACTTCAACAGGCCAGAAAAATGAGCAAAGACACTAACAAGATGAAATATCTGGTTATAGAGACACCATGAGAATTAAATGTGTCAACACATATAATGATCTTAAAGCAAATTCAAGCACATAGTTTGCTCAGTACAGTTATCACATTAAATCATTTTCAGCGCAGGAGATTAGCTCCATGTTAGAAAAAAATTAAGGCACAAAGAAATTAAATAATTAGTATAAGATCATAGAATAAGTAGCAAACTTGGGATTCAAACCAGTCCTGGCTGACTCTGGAGCCTAATCTCCTCTTAACCATCCTGGATGTTAGTATTGCTCTTTACTAATTTCCAAATTTACAAATACATGCCCCCTTTTCCCATCCCCTGGTTATCTCTAATCTACGTTCTGTCTCTACAAATTTGCTATTTCTAGATATTTCATATAAGTTAAATCATACAGTATTTATCCTTATGTGCCTTGCTTATTTCATTCAGCATTATGATTTCAAGATTCACCTATGTTGCAGCATATCTCAGCACTTCAGTCCTTCTTACGGCTGAATAATATTCCATTGTGTATATGTATTACATTGTGTTTATCCATTCATCTGTTGATAGACACTTGAGTTTTTTCCACCTTTTGTCCATTGTGAACAATATGACATTATTGTACAAGTATCTATTTGAGTACATTTTCAATTTCTCTGGCTATCTACATAGGAGTGGAATAGCTGGGTCATATGGTACTTTTATATTTAAGTTTTTGAGAAACTGCCATACTGCCTTCCACAGTGGCTCCACCATTTTACATTCCCATATTAGTTTTTTACATTCCTATGTTAGGGCTAAAAGGGATGATAGAGATATTTCATATATTTTAAATAAGGAAACTGAGGCTCAGAGAGGTGATGCAACTTGCCCAAGGGCACATAAAGTGTGGTAACACCAAGACTTGGGAGTAAGTTAGTTTCAAAAAATGAAAAAGAAAGGGGAGAGAGGAAAAGGAAAAGGAAGGAAGTTAGGAAGTTAGGAAGGAGGGAGCAGAAGGAAAGAAAGAAGGGAGGGAGGGAAGGGCAGAAGAAAGGAAAACAGTCAATTACTGTGTTTAGGGCCCTTTCTAGAGCAAGGGAAATCTGGGCATGTCCTGGCTTATCCACGGAAGTGAAATATTAAGAGCTCTGGCCCTGATTAGGGAAATCCCCAAGGAAGCTTCTGAGATTCTCACAGTCAATGCCCGACTTTTCTCAGTAATCCTGAGGCTTCCCTAAGGGGCAAATTCCCTCCCCTACCTCTCTTCAGCCTCCATGGCCCCAAACCAGGACTCAAATGCTTAACTGAAGAGGATAGGCCAGCCCAGTGTCAGGAAAAAGGTTGAAGTATGTTTTCATTGGCATAGGGAAATCCTAGCCTTGAGATGTGGAGGATATTGAAGGTGATTTATAAAAAAACACAAAGCCTTTGACAAGGAGTTAGTCCCGAAGGACTTTATACTGTCCTGTGGGTGGCTCTTGGTTCCCCTTCTTAAGACGGACCTCCAAGTCAAATTGAGTGCACTCTGGTGATTTCTGGGAGTTCCCAGAAGGGTGCCACATCTACTCAAGAGCAAGTTCTATTTGCTACCATGTTGCTTCCATTTTTCTTCATCTCTTCTAGCATCCCCATTCAATGATACTTTCATTCAGTGGGACAGAGCTGCCTCACTCACTAGCGAGCATAGGGATTAAAGAGGATGGCACATAGTGCCAGGTGCATAGAGGCACTCCATAAATAAAAGCCTGTTGTAATAACAGCATCAATAATGGAGAACAACAACTCTGCTGGTTCCCTCTGCTGGCTTAAACCAGATGCCCACAGGAATCAGGAGGGACTAGCATAAGCTACTTTGGAATATTTAAATGAAAGGACAATCTTTTCTATTGATGACAGTGATTAAGAATTTAAACAAGAGGATGACCCAGTCTGGAAGCAGTAACAATAACAGGTGTGGTCACAATGTGTTACAGGGTCCCCTAAACCAATGCCTGGTGGACCCCTGACCTAGAGGCACCTAGAGCCTAGATTTCTTCAGTCTGTACCTCCAGTCACCTTGGAAAATGCTGATTGCAATAACAATCACTTAGGGAGTGCAAGTTATGTGCCAGGCCCTGTGTTAAATACCTTTGGTGTATGACCTCAGAACAACCTGGGAAGTCAGTACTTTTACTGTCATCCCTTTTTTACAGAAGAGGAAAATATAAGTTCGAAAAGGTTAAATAACTTGCTTAAGGAAGTGTCTGCTGTCTGATTCCAAGGCATGTTGACTCAGAATAGTCTAAACTGAGTCTCCCATGAAAGGCCTCCTTCCCCTCAGACCCTAAATCCATCCCCACTGCCTGGCTGGCCTCCTAAGACTCTAAACAGTCTTTTTGTGAGTCTTTGTGGAGAATGAATTTGCCTTCTGGGCTCCGCACTCTGTTTCTGAACAGAAAGGACTCACATGACGCTGGGTGTCAGATCCCCAGAGACAGTGTGTGCAAACACCAGCTGCAGCTGCGGCTCTTTGTGCATACGTTGTTTTTGGAGGGGTCCAGACTCACGCTCTCATTGGAAGGACTGAGCACCCTATCCCCCTTGGGTACCTGAGAGACAGATGGGGACGATCCAGCACTGGTAAAGATTCTGACTTCACGGGAAAATGTAGGACCCCTCGCCATTCCTAGTACAAAAATGCCTGATGTCAGGGAGGAAGCTGCCAGAAGGAGATGGGGCTGACTAACTTTCCTGGCTCTCCCCATCCCAGCTTATTTTCACAGTCGCTTCTTTGTGAATGGATAGAGCATCCACCAAAGTCTGTTTCGCCTGCTGGCAAGAAGATACACTCTCAGCAGAATCTGCATGAGAGTGTATTGGGGAAAAAACTTTGAGTGCTTAAAGCATCAATCCTGCAGGCTCAAGGCAGGATTTTGCTTCCACTTTTCTATGCAGGCCCTTCCTTGAACAGTATGTCTAATAGTGTCGTATTACTTGTGCCTCAAGCCCCCAAATCCTGAATCAGCTGCATGCGATGCAGTCTGCCAACTGCTTGAATCCTTGCATCTCTCTAGAAAATATTTGCTTTAATTCTATGTTATTTTAAGATCTGCATTAGAGAATTCTCTAAAGAGCCTGTGTTAAGAATTTCATGGAAAGATATCCCTGATATCACTCTATAATACATGCCAGTTCCTTATAATCTAACTGAAATATATTGAGCCAAAATTTTGTGAGTTCAGAGGGCCTGAAACAGAAATCTCCCAAACTATTGAAGGTCAAGTTCCCTGGAAACAGATTCTGAGAGGGAGATAGCAAGGGAAACAGGACTGGGCAGAGGAAGATGTTGAACTGCAATGTTCTAAAACAGAAGGTTCACCTGATCCCAAGGGGAGCTCTGAAGCTGGGATGGCCCTTCCGAAATGTCCCAAATTGACCTCTCTGGGCTTTGCACCTCTGCATGGACCTGAGTCCAGGGAGAGGAGGTGTAACCTTGGACAAGACAGTTCCCCTTGGGCTGTGAGCAATTCTTGATGAGGAACTCAGTTACAGGCTATAAACAGCCAACACCCCTGGCCACAGGGACACTGAGTGCGTTCGTTCTCAAAGGGGTTTGGGTGGCACCCCACAGCATCTGCTATACAAGCTGACTCTCTCAGTTTACGTGTGATGGAACAGAGTCTTAGGGAAGGAAAGTGAATGGGCCAGGGCCACACAGTAAGGTGATGGAAACAAGAAATAGCTCTTGGGAAATCAATGTTTTTTTTCCTCTTTCAATAAATCTATCTTTTGCTGGGCATTTCTTATGTGGCAGTCAATGTGCTAAGCATACGGTATGGATTTGCACATTAACTAATCAGATAAACCCAGGGAGTAGGTATTATTCCCTTCATTTTATAAAGAAAGAAACTGAGGTCTCAAATATATTCAATAGCCTCACAAAGTGTCTGGCACATCAACACATGCTGATGAGCAAACAGAAGTTTAGAAAGCTCAGTAACTTACCTAAGGTCACACCGTCTGGATTTAAATGCAGATCTTCTTTATGTCAACAAAGTTGTACCCATCTTCTATCATTTATTAAACAGATATTTATTAAATGCATACTCACTGCTCAGCAATGTGCAGAAACATGTTGGGAATAAAGCTTCCCTCAGGACATGTGCTCATATTCCTTGCCTTCATTGCATTTGCAATCTAGAGCAGGGGTCACAAACACAATTAATACAGCTGCCATGAGTGAAGTGGACAGTTGTGGAATATGGGAGTGGAGAGTTACTCCCTGGCTTCTGGGGACAATGGCTACTCACCACCAATAACAAAAGTTGCTGTATGAGAATGTGGGCCCTTGGTGGCTAGATTTTCCATTCTTCAAGAAGAGTTAGAAATCTGTATTTCATGTGAAATATCTTGGTTTGTTTTAAGGTCAGTGACTAATTCATACATCATTCTGTAACCACTAATGTAAACAAAAGGCGTATGCAGGCCAAGTTGGGTCCTTAGGCAACCACGAATGTCATCTTACATGAGGCTCTGAGAGAGTCGTCCCACCTGAATCCAGATTAATTTCACATTGATAAACTAAGTACACCCTGTGGTCTCTCCGAGTCTGGAGACTTAGCCATCTTACAGGAAGCTTCACATAGTGTCCCAAAGTGTTCTTGCCAGAGAAACCCTACATCCTCCATGGAGTCTCTCTCTCATTCCCTGAGGCACTAGTCTTTCCTGAGCTCAGGCTATTAGCTGACTGACTCCTGCCAGGAAATAGCTTTATGTGGGCGGCTGCAAACAGCAAGACAAGGCTACGTGACCATCGCTCAGAATCTCCTTCCCCCTTCTCATCCTTGTTGCCACCAGATGGTTCTGAGATAATGCCACGTCTTTCCTGCAAGAAACAACATTCCCAAGTCATTCTGCTGATCTCTCTGATCATCCTGGGAATGCAATTTCTCGGCCTCTCCCCTGTCTTATCTTCAGTGGGCTGGGGGACTTGAGCTGGTCACTTTCCAAGGAGAGTCAATCATCCACCATTCTGAGACTTCAGGGCTCACGTAGACAGTGTAAACGTGCAGATCAGAGTTCCGGCTTGCCCATGGATGCTTACAGTGTGTTTGGGACCACCCTACCATTCCCTAATTATTTGTGATACTGATCTCCCGCATTCTCTCTACTGTTGAGACTTGTGTTCTCTAATCAAACAAGTGGAGTTCTTGTCTCTCACAAATCCCCCAGGAAACAAAAACAAGATGCTCTTAGCCCACAAACCTGGCAACCAGCCAAGCTTTGATGTCTGATTTCAACCCCTCCCTCAGGTTCTCAATGTGACCTCGGTCATAGACAACATTTCTTTCTAGCTCTGTTGATGCTCTTAATAGCAAGGATATAAATTAGTAGTAGGGAGAATTAGACCCCAGAGATGAGCTCATTATTAGCTAGAAGAAAGGTGACAGTGAAAGCTGGCACTATTATTCTGGATCATTCATCTTTTTTATGTGTGAAATTGATGGTTGAAATGCCAAGACCTGAACTTTCTAACCCAGATAATATGGAAAATAAGTATTCTGTATATGGTGGCCAAATTTGGCACTTAAAATGTTATACTTGAGGTTTCAGTTATTTTCAAGCTACCCTCCAAAAGCCATGTCATGCCACCAGATTTTAATTTTGCTGCAGCACAAATTTGGATCATGCTACAAGGAACAAATCAATTAGCAAATGAATGTACCTAGCTGACTGCCTAGTATCAGCCTCTCCATGGAGCTTTGATTCCACTTAATACATGATATCATTTAATCCTCACTAAAGCCCTGTTGGGGAAGTATTACTATCCTCACTGTACAAATTAATAGACCATGGTGACGATCATGAATACACGGATTTGAGAAAGTCTCAAGAAGTATCTCATTCACATGTCAAGAGTCAGATGGATAATTTCTTCTTCTCTACCTAGAACAATTCAGTTGAAAGGAAAAAACACAAGCATGAAATTATCTGGAGAGGGAATCTTCTGTCACTCATGTATCAGTTATGGAATCTAATTTGAGTTAGCACAATCTTCAGTTCTGCCATCTATGAAAGGCCTAAGCTCAGAAACTTTTGCCAATTTTCTGGTCTTTATATTTGTATGAGCAGCCCCATTTTTTACAAATTCTATTCCTATTCCATTGGGAATATCCCCTGTTCAGCCCTTTCACAAGTTTCCATAAAATTCAAACACACACACACAAAAGTAAAAGAAAGAAAAAAAGAAAAAGAAGACCAAACACAACAAATATTTAGGTTTTTGTAGACTCTGCAGAGGTGGTTATTTATTTATTTATTTATTTTGAGGGGGGAAGGCGGTAAGAGGAATTACATAGAGCAGCACACAGCATGCCACCATTTTACTCACCTTTCTTCCCTCCTTGCCCCCTTTCTTACACTCTCATTCTCCCAGCCCTCCTGGAGCTCCAGCTCATCCTCTCTCAAGCAATCTCCTGGCTCCTTCCTCTGAAAAGGTACCAGCCAACTCCCAAGCCTTGAGGCTTAGATCGTCCTCAAGTCAGACTCTCAAGGCATTTTCCTACAAAAATTGTGCTTGTATCAGCTGCTGAAAGAATAACATTTTCTCCCTTTGCTAATATAGCCATGAGAACTGTCCAAAAATAGAACAGGCTGCCTCAGGAGATAGGGAGATTGAGTTCTCTAGGCCAAAGGCTGGATGCCCATTTAGGGGGACGTTGGAGCAGGATTTAGAAGGATGATTATGCCAAAGTAACTTTAAGATTCTTCCCAACCCAGAGATCCCTCTAGTGCAGGGGTTCTTAACCTTTTTTGTTCCACAGACCCCTTTGCCAGTCAGGTGAAATGAATACTACTGTGCTTCATTTATTGCATACATTCATAAGTGAAGGAAATGCTAGATTTCAGTTAGAGGTCAGAAAAAATAAAGATAATAAGTTGATTTTTTTAATTCAAGCTCATGGACACCCTGAAATCTTTCCACGGACCCCTTGGGTTGCCGTGGACCCCTGGTTAAGAACCCCTGCTCTAGAGCAATAGCTCTGAACACTCACAGACATTGATAGCAGACAGACCTGGATTTGAGTACATGCTCTAGGCATATCATTTATCCCCTCCAAGATTCTTTTCCTGCATCTATACAATGTAGGTAATAATAAAAAGTGGCACAACATTTTTCAGTTATTTAACACTATGCCTACTGTGGAGTAATAGCGCATTAAAAGAGAGCTGCTAGAATTATCTTTATGTTATTGTCATTGCTTTGCTGTTATGTTCTCCAAGTCAGACAGGCAGCAGATTAAATAAAAAGGGTATTCAATCAGGAGCAAAAAGAAACCAATTCAAGTACCAGTTTTGTTACTGAATATCTGAGTTATGTTAAACAGGTCACTTGACCCTCCAAGGCTCAGTTTCCTCACTTGAAACTGTGGGGTGATAATAGAAATATTCTTTGACCATCTTACACAGTTGTCATTAGAGTTACATGAGAAAATTAAAACAATAGTGCTTCGGAAATTTGAATTACCTTATAACTTAGTCAAAATGATGAAGTTTGCCACATCTGTCATAGATGTCTCACCCCACATTTTCTGTTTTGAGTCTTCTTCTCTTCTTCTCTTCTGCTTTCATTTTTAGCTGTCCAGGACCCACCGATGCATATCAGCTTGTTTGTGCTTCTGGAGAAATACCCCCAGATCTGCTTTACCCTCAATCCCTTCTTAACCCGCAGAAAAAAAACTTACGTGTCCACTGGTCTCTAATATCTGATGATTCAAGACTTACTAATGACTTTTCAAGCTACCATTCTCTGAGAACATATTTTTATTTTCAATAGGAGCCTTCTAGTAACATAGTCCCATAAACAAACAGGAAGAAAAGGATGTTGGAATTACAGGTAGCACTGCATAATGACATAGGGAGTATTTGGAAGAGACAGACCTTATGGTATCTGTGCAGAAAGCAGCCTTCTCTATCTAAATGTAGGCCCAGGCCCAGACCTGGTCTGCTTTGTATCCGATTGAATCTTCTATTCACCCCTGCTGATCAGTTGTTAGATCCTTGGGCACTCATATCTTGGCGCAGCTTTCTTTCCTTACCAAACTGCCTCACTTGTATTGCCAGAGGCAGAGGCATGAACTAGATGACCCCCAGACTTCTCTTCTGTTTCTTGGAATCAATGACCAAAGAGATTCCAGACAAAGTGATTGCAACCCTTTCTCATTTCTTAAACAACAAATATTTACTAACCTCCTATGCTGAGCCAGGAACCATGCCAGAACCTGAGCACACAAAGCTGAATAAGGTGCAACATAGCCTTGAACAGGTGCCAGCCTCTTTCCACCAAACTAAATTAAAGTGCCATTAATTCCTAATATTTGAAAAAACAAAAAATCTTTCCACATACACCTCCTTATTTAATCCTCAAACAATTCTGTGATGTACTAATTGATATTTCCATTTAACACAGGAGGATGCTTAGGTTTGAGAGATTTGCCTAACGTCAAAGAGTCGTTAAGTAGTAGAGTTGGAATTTGAGGCGGCAAGCACATCAAGTGAAAAACAAGCCAGTTGCTTAGTCTGTGCCATCCATCTTTGAGATTCTGGGCCCATTTAAACAATTGTGTGAATAGAGAAGTTTGTGTATACTTGACTCATCCTAGTCCTTTTGGTATATCAAATGCCCCCTGCTCTTACCCTCTAATGTAAGCCAGGCTAAGGCAAATGCAAAGACAAGGGTGATTCACATGCTCCAATAAAATAGCATGGACTTTAAGGAGTGTGTTACCTGCTTGAGTGATTATATTTCTCTTCATTAAAAGGGTCCTCATTTCATAGCA
The DNA here is from genome assembly GCA_026826555.1 of Tolypeutes matacus. Lineage (NCBI taxonomy): Eukaryota > Metazoa > Chordata > Mammalia > Cingulata > Chlamyphoridae > Tolypeutes > Tolypeutes matacus. The sequence continues at coordinate 63,625,393 of JAKSZT010053883.1, forward strand.
CATTTCAGAACTGGAATGAGAAAGTCATCCAGGAAACTAAAAATCTAGTTTCATAACAGCGTTGAAGCTACTAGGCTTTACCACTAGACACGCTAACCTGGTCAGAGGGCTTTTAGCTCCTCACTTGGGGTCAGAAGGGACTCTAGCTACCTGCAGTTTCCATGAAAATCAAATTTCTTTCTACAGTAGACCTGCCCCAAGCTCCTAATCAGTTCTTAATACATTTCCACAAATGACTGATCAAGAATTGGAAATAGGTCTCCCTTCTTTGGTATATGACTTACTTATTCCCAAGAGTGAGGAATGGTACCAACCCTTTCTAAAAAATAGTCTGTGACTAGTGTTTCTCCAAGCTAACCCAATTTGGGTCTCAATAACTCTAACAAAACAGGATTTCTTGGCTCTCCCCCACCTGCTCTTGCAGTAATTCCAGCCCCCTCAAGTTTCTCTCTCACTTGTGGTGGGGATACCATGGGAGTGGCCCTTCTTATGTAGCCTCTTGAGTATCCCTCTTGACTTTCATTTTCCTCTTTTCCCATTCAGGCTTGCAGTGGTGATGTCTTCTATCTTGTCCAGTGCCAAAGGCTTCATGATGTGACCTTACTTCCTGGAGCGTGCTGACCTATTTTACATCTTTTTCATTAACGATATGAGCTAACTTTGGCTCAGGTGGTAGTCCTCAAGTGGACATGTCCGTGGAGACCCACCCTACCTGTCCTCCATATGTGCTTGGAACTGTCTGTATCCCAAGACAAGTACAACTTAATCTGCTAAACTGTGTCCTCTGCTACAAGCCACAACATACTTTGCACTTGAAGTTGAACTACCTAGATTTGACCCAAGAGGTGACTGTAACCACAGTGGCAGCACTTGGGTCTATTTTATTCCTGATATAGGTAGTTAAGCAATCTACTCTGTGGCCTCCAATTGATTGGGAAAGCAGATCTGAATTCATCTACTCTCTTTCCTAGGAAAAAGAAGAAAGGATAGAAGCTAAGAAAACAGTCATTGGATGGACAATCACTTAAGTGACATAATTTCTCAAGAAAAAGTTGAGACACATATCCAACAAGTGTCTTTATTTATTAGGAAAATGAAATAGGCTCTTTGAAACAAAGGCTCTTTAAGAAGCTTCATTTGTTTGTTATTTCCTGCCTGTATGCATATAGGAGTTAATGTAGCTGTCAAGGATATTTAAAGACAGCAAAACAAACAAACAAAAACCCATAAACTAGAAGCATGTAGAACATATAAACAAAAAAGACAAACGTGTGGGGCATAAAATGAAGTTGGAATGAGTTTCATGCAGAATTGCTGCTTATGAAGCTCTAAGCTTTCTATTAAAAAGAAATTCAGTTACTTAGGGGAGTCCTAGATTTCCCATGATTTTAGAAAAATTTCTCAAGAAAGACAGTTATTCCTGATACCAAATAGAAATAAATTACTCCCAAGAGTCCTTATAAGATGAGTTCAGTGAGTAATTCCAGAAAATGTGGTCAATAAAATCAAGGAAAGCACTCAACGGGCAGAGGGTGATTGTAATTATACAAATGACAGTTCCTGAGACTCTGAGACTAAATTGTTATATCCAGGAATTGTAGGCTCTGGCTCAGCCTGCTGGCTTCTCCATTTTATGTTTTTTGTTCCCTCTGATACTTCTCTTTCCACTCCTCTTTTTCTCTCAGGGGCTCTGTCCCTCCATCTGTCTCTCTCTCCCCCAGTAAAATAGTTTCCTCTCCATCATCATCACTGTTACTGTCCTGAAGTTTAGAAAGGACAAAGAACTTGCCCAAGCTCACACAGTTTAGTATTTATGTCATATGTCTTCAGGCTTTGAGGTAGACCTATGTTTTAGCTTAATCTCTATTCCTAAGCATTCATTCAATATACAGCAAGTATTTATTGAATCCTGAGGTTATCCTATCTAGTCTTAAAACTTGAAAACCAAATTTATACTTCTGGTCCTGACCTCTTCCCTGAAATCCCAATTCATATATCCAATACCTCTGAGCAGCTCCATTTGGATATTTAATAAGCACCATGGAGCCTGGGTTTTTACTCCAAAGCTTCTGCTACCCAAGTCTTTTGCATTTTAGGAAACAGCATGTCTATTCACTCAGTTGCTTAAGTCAGTTCTCTGCCCCTGCCCCCATCTAGTAGATTAAGAAACCTACCTATTCCATCTTCAAAGTATACCCCAAATCGAACCTTCTTACCAGTCCCATTACTATCATCCTTGGTCGACTGTTAAAATAGCTTCCTACATGACCTCTCTGTTTCCAATTTTGTCCCACTCCCAGTCTAATCTCCACACAGCTGGTGCAGTAATCTAGTCAAAACTAAATTAAATCATGGCATTCCCTTGCTCAAAACCCTCCAATGCTTCCCTTGGGTTAGAATAAAACCTAAAATCCCTATTGGGAAGGTCTTCAAAGCTGTGCATGATCTGACCCCTGACTATCTCTCTGAACTCAACTCCAACCACTTTCCTTTTTTTCACTGTGCCTTAGTCACACTGCTCTTCTTGTTCCTGGAACAAGACAATTTATTTCCACCTCAGCACTTTTGCACTTGCTATTCCCACCACTTAGAGCATGGGTCCCCAGATCTTCACATGAGCCACTGTCTCCTTCGTTTTGGTGCATCAAATGCCATCTCTTCAAAGGGCCTTTCTTATCACCCTCCCCTCGCCCTCCCCCTCCCCCATTACTTTCTATTCCCTCCTTTATTTTTCTTCACAGCAATTATTACCTTAAGTTATATTATATATTTATTTACTTGTTTTTTGTCTGTCTCCCTCAGATAGAATGTAAATTCCATGAGCCTGGAGTCTTGCCTGTCTTGTTCCTGTAGTATCCCAGTAACTAATAACAGTGCAATTTGACAAGTTCAGTGCGTCATTGTTGAATAAATGGTTGACTGTCCCATACACGCAGTGAAAGTTGAATATTTTTAGTTGAATAAATAAATATAACATGTGTTGGGGATATATCAGTGAATAAGACAAAACAGGTTTATACGCTAATGGACCTTAGAAGAAGAGGGAGCTATTAAATAAGTAACCACAATAAAATAAGAGTGTTATAATCAGGGAAGTTCAGGGAACATGTAGCAGGGGTCTCTAATCTAGTCTGGTTTAGAATCTTAAACCTCAGATATATAGCCTTAAGAAACTCGTTTAACCTCTTCTGGCCCTGGTATCCACCTGTCAATACAGGGATAATAGTAGCATCAGTTATGTAGCTGATATGAGGAAGAAAGGGGATGCGTCTAAAATGTCTAGCACACAGTAAATGCTCAATAAGTTTTAGCTACTATTGTTATAAATTAACGTCTATTATACTTAGTGGCTCCCCTCTGCATTTTTTGAACTACCTTCCTACATTTGGAGAAAAGACTTACATTTTGAGTTCTGCACTGCCAAGTTAGAAGTCAGGATCTCTTTTCTAGACTTTCTTGAAGCTCGTATATCAGTATATAAGTTGTGCGTTACTAACCAACCTCACATGCTTTGATTTGGAAGAGAACAATGTGATGTTGCAGGCACCCCATAGGCTCCATTTTTAACCAAGTGGGTGGCTGGATGTCCAGGTATGGATAAAGCACTGCGTTAGGTTCAAGCACCCTCAGCCTAGCATCATCAGCATGAGCTGAGGTATTTGTTCCTAGCATGGACAGTGGTATTGACATTCTAGAGTACTTCTACAAGAGTGTTAGGGTATTATTTTTGGTTGCATAGCCCCTAAGCCTGATTCTTTAGCCCTCCTGGAGTTTCTCTAAGCTCCCTAATATCCTCTGTAAATTCCTTTCCTGCTTAAACAAGTTAAGTTGGGTTCTGTGTTTGCACTTAAGAACCCTGCATGACGAACATTATCTGAGTCATTAAGTGGTTTCAGATTGAATGCTGTGCATACTAAGTTACTAATCAGGGGTTGGAATAGGTCAAAGGTGGTAAGGAAGGGGGAGAGGTCATTGCTACCTCAAAAATGACCCTCTCCATGCATCCATTCCTGAAGACAACTGGAGGTCTCTCCTTCTTCTGCCTCCATGTTTTTGGTGCTACTTACTAGCACTCATCATGCTTACCAGGCCTGGGACTTTTGGTAGTCCATATCTCATTCTTAGCTTTTCTTCCAGTCTTCATCTATTCAGCTTTCACTGAGCATCTACTACATACCAGACAATGAAGATACGGAAATGAAAAGACTTTGTCCTTACTTTCAAATAATTTACTGTCTCCTCACATGACTGGCCTGAAAGCAACACCTGAAAAGCCCTGTGACAGTAGGTCATCTACAAAAAGGTAGGAAAATATAATAGCTAAATGCTTGGGCAATTTATGGTGTCAAACTGTCCTGGGTGCAAATTTCAGCTCTGACACTCCCTGCCTGGTGATTTTGCTAAATTATTTATTCTCTTAAGTCTCAATTTCTTCAACTGTAAAATAAGGATAATAATGATGAATGCATAGGATGATTTTGAAAATTAAATATAATAATGTGCATGAAGAACTTAACAGAGTATCTGGTTCTTTATAATCCACAATAAACATTATTATTAATAAAAGTCTGTCTGAGAATGTCAGGAAATCTTTCACAGAGGGAGCAAAAGCTTGTGTTATGACTTAAAGGACACATTTTTTATAAAAAATAGGTAGTGGCACCTGTGTATTTTGTTTTTTAGTCAGCAATATTCATTTTTAAAAACTATTTCTTGTAACATCCTAAGATGATGATTATCCTGTTTGAGTTCTTCTACTTTGCAAACATAAAAAAATGTCAGAAGTTAATTAGCTTTTTCAAGTGCATATTAGTTGTGTTGTTTAACCCAGTAAAGGCCTTCTGTGATAAATGACCATGCAATAGATCTGCTTAGAATTCATACTCTGTGGAAAATCTTGTGGTGGATATGAAAATTCACAAAACCAAGAGACACCACTGCTCTAGGGGTGAGTGAGGATACTGTGTAAGCATGCCAGACAGAAAGTTAGAATGACCATTTTCTGGAGCTGGACTAGAGTTATAAGAAGAAAGAGATAATGGTCAAGAAGGGTGATCAAAAAAGGCATGATAAAGAATGTGAAATTTTAAAGCTGGGCATTTAAAAAAATGAATAGAATTTAGACAGCGGGTAGAGAGGGTGAAAGGGAGCATGTCACAAGAAGACAGGTTATGAGCAACAGACATGGTGATAACACACAAAATTCATTCAGAAGACAACCAATTGTTTTGTGCAGAAAATTCTTATGGAAGAGGTGTGGAAAATAAGGATTTGGAGACAGCAGCTATATTAAAAAGTTTTGAGTTCACCTCACAGACAATCATTGTACGGTTTTGATGAGATGATTGCAGAAAGGGGTGTTTTAGGGAGAATTTAATCAGACTGTGCTGGGAAAGCATAAAGGGCAGAAGAATGGAAAACATAAAGGGCAGAAGAATGGAGGCAGAAATCCCAAATCAGAAGTCATTGTCATTATCCTGATATAAAATTGGTGTTGCTGTGGGATTAGAGAGGAAGGGATGCATAAGGAAGATATTTTGCCCAAATAACCACCAGCACTTAGTGACTGTTTATAGAGGGAGATGACCAATTCACACAGCAGGAGCTGGGGGAGCTCTCAGCCCTGCAGTATTTCTGAAAGTGTGATGTATAGACTACAGCTAACAGAATCACCTAGGGTGTGTGTTAAACTTCCAGATTTCTATTCTTCATTCTAAATGAATCATTGGGTTAAGGTCCCTATAAACATGTCTCTCAGGTGATTTTTAATGCTTATTAAAATTTGAGAACATTTATCAATGGCATTTGTTTTAAGATGTTGAAACTGGTATTGAAAGAGGTCAAGTGACATCCCCAAGGTCACACAGCTAGCCGGGACTAGGATCAGTTCTTCTAACTTGCAGGGTCCCCCTGTTCTGCCATGCCAAGCAAGATTTATATTTGATCATTGAGTGATCCAAGGAAGGCACTATTCTTCATTTTCAAAGCTTTTACACAAAAAGATTGGATATAAGGCCTAATAGACATGAATGTGTTTGCCTTAAAATTCCAGCAGGCTGATGTTTACCTGCTGTGGCAGAACAAGACCATCCTTTGGGAAGGCTGCTTGCTACCCTTGTATTCTCACCACATCCTCACTGTCAGAATCTGAGCACATGGATTTATGGGATGTTGAGGACCAGTTGACCTTCTCAGAGCAGCCCAAATATTTGACCACATGGAATGGGTTGGTCTACACAGATGATCCTGGTTTTCCAGATGGTTTGTAAGGTAGGCTGATCATGTTTTCAAAATCTATCATTGATTCATAAGGTCCAGTAAACGACCTTTTGCCACTGTCAATATTGAGAAGGAGTCAAGCAGATGTGAATATGGATAGTGCTATTTTGATATTTCAGAGATAGGGTTTAAGGGGAGAATTGACTGAATATTTAAAATCATAAATTCTCAGGAAAAATCAAGAAAGGTAGTGGCTATGTGTGGTATAAGACCTAAAATTACCGTGCTGCCTTGACATCTTAAACTAGGAGGATCTTGAATGGCCTGACTGCAAGTTTCCCACCCCACTCTGCTCTAGCAAGAGATGTCCATTAGCCAAACAATCCTTATCATGGGGATCAGGAGCAGTTCCTGCTTATCCTTGAGTAGTAGGCTTCAGTGCCCTTGCTAGCCAGAGGAATTATTCAAACAAGCCAATCACATCTTCCTGCAGGAACTAGGGGTTACCCCCATTCTCTTGTTACTACAAAGCCTGCCTCCCCTAGGCCCTGGTTGTTTACACTATTCCAAATGCAGTCCTTATGTGGCCCTGCATTGTGTGTAGTATCCTCCTCCCCCAGACTGTGAGTCAATGTGACTAAGAAACTGCTGTTGATCTCATCTGCCCAGTGTCAGGTGGAGTATATTTGGCCATCCCTTCACCCTAGGGAGGGAACCCCTTCCTCACCAATGGGTGAAGAGGAGGTAAATGAAACATTATGCCAAAAATCTTCTCTCTCTGATTTCAATGTCTTTTCTTTGTCTATTCCTTCCCAGAAGAAGGAAATTTAGATCTACAGAATGAGTGGAAATTGGCCAGGAAAGAAGGACATGGAAGAGTATTCCTGGAAAAGGGATCATCATGTGTACTGAGGTCCAGAAGCAAAAAAGACCATGGCAAATCTGAGGAACTACAGGAAGTTCAATAAAGTTGGAACACAGAGCTTGCAGAGAAAAATGGCATGAGGGATAGCAGGAATATGACAGAGTAGGAAGCTCCATGATTAAGTCCCTCCACCAGAACAACTATTAAACAGGCAGGAAATGTCTGAAACAACTATTTCAAAACTCCAAAGCCTAGGACAACACTGTACAGCATCCAGGGAAGAGCAAGAAGAAGAGGCTGGTAAATTTGATGAAGACTAGTAAATTGTTCTCTCCACTTGATGGCTACTAATATCCACCCCCCATTCTCACAACAGTACACCATGGGCTCCAACCCCTGGGTAGCTTGCTGGTGACAGAAAGTGGCACAAAAAATCTATTTCCCCAAGATTAGGGGTGTGTATGGCCAATTGCTGGTCATGGCTTTGTATTAGTGATTTTGGATTGTTTGAGGCTCAACCATTGTTCCAACCCTTCCCAGAAAAAAGCAACTGAGAAAGCTTGAAGACACTATGCTTCCTCCTGGCTGCAGGGCACCATTCAAGGGCTGCATTTGCTGGGCAGGTCAGAAAAGTTCCCCTTTGAGGAGCCATGGAAGATACTCCTGGCATACTTCCTAATCCTGACCACAGGGGCAGTTTGGAATTGGTCTGTGCCACCTACATCTTGTTCCAGCTGGGAAAGACTGACTTGGAAAATGCCTCTCTAGTGGGCCCGCCTCCCCCTAGAATTTGCTCTCCAGGCAAAAGAAGCTTGAGACTTAAACAGGGGAACTCCAAAGCAACTAACAATCACAAGTCCAAGAAAAGACACAGGCCCAGAAAAGACAGGGAGCTAGTATACCCCATGGTGGATGATGGACTGTATGAACATCATACATATTGATGAACATTCAAATATGAGAATGTTCTCTCATAAACTATAAAAAATATACAATACTAATACATGTTGTTAATAATAGAGTAGTTTTATGGGAAAAATACAAATATAAGTTATGGCCTATAGATAGCAGTAATATTATGGCAATGTTCCTTCATCATTTGTAACAAATGTGTCACAACAGTGTTTAGTGTTGGGGTGATGTATGGTAACCCTGACTGGTTTGCATGATTGTTTTGTAAACTCACAACTTTTCCAATAATAAAAAAGATAGGGAGAAGCCTGTACTTTCCATTTGCCATGGCAGACTTCCCTGATAAGATGGCTGACACTTAAGAAAATCTCTGTCATATCACTAGCTGGTTACAAAATCAAGAAATAGACATCTCAGGAAATAAATCCCAGCATTAACATAAAATACATAAAATATTAAAATGTACAGGGTGCAAAAAAGAGTACAAGACAAAGAAACAGGAAATGATGGCCCATTAAAAGAAAGAGAATGAAAATCCAGAAAACATCAGCTAAGAAGACCAGACTCCCCAGTCATATATCAAACAAAAACTTTTTAAAAATGATCCTCAATATGCTCAAAGAGCTAAAGGAAAACAGAAAGACTAAAGGGTATCAGGAAAACAATGAATGAGTAATATAAGAATTTTAGTAAAGAAACAGAAATTTAAAAAAAAAGAAACAAACAGATCTACTGGAGTTGAAGACCCCAATAACTTAAATGAAAAATTCCCAGGAAGGTTTCAGCAGAAGATTGGAATGGACAGAAGAAAGAATCAGTGAACTTGAACACAATTGAAATGAGTCAGACTAAGGAGCAGAAAGAAAAAAAATTATAAAAAGCATATATAGGAAAGCAGATGTGGCTCAAGTGATTGGGCTCCCATCTACCATATAGGAGGTCCAGGGTCCAATTCCCAGGGCCGCTTGGTGAAGGTAAACTGGCCCATGTGGTGAGCTGGCCCAATTGGAGTGCTGGTCCATGCGGAATGTTGACCCATGCAGAGTGCTGGCCCATGCAGGAGTGCTGGCCTGCACAGGAGTGCTGGCCCATACAAAGAGCTGGTGCAGCAAGATGATGCAACAAAAAAAGACACAAAGGAGAAACAATAAGAGACACAGCAGACCAGGGAGCTGAGGTAGTGCAAGAAATTAAATGACTCTCTCCCACTCCAGAAGGTTCCAGGATTGGTTCCCAGTGCCACCTAAAGAGAAGACAAGCAGACACAGAAGAGCACACAGCAAATGGACACAGAGAGTAGACAATGGAGGGTAAATAAATAAATAAATCTGTGGGGGGAAAAAAGCATAAATAGCCTAAGACACCTCTGGGAAATTAACAAGTATACCAATATACACATTATGGAAGAGCCAGAAGAAGAAGAAGAGAAAGAGGAATATTTAAAGAAATAATGACAGAGAACTTCCCAAACTTAGCAAAAGAACATGAATATGCACATCCAAGGATGCCAAAGAGCACCAAACAAGATAAACATGAAGAAAAATACCCATCACATATTGGTCAAACTGTCAAATTAAAAGGACAGGGAGAGAGTTCTGAAAACTAAGAGAAAAACAATGTGTTTTGTACAAGGGAGTCCTAGTAAGACTGAGTGAAGATTTCTCACCATAAACCACAAAGGCAAGAAGGCAATGGGTTGAAATACTTAAAGTGCTGAAAGAAAACAACAATGAGTCAAGAATTTTATATCCAGAAAGAGTTTCTTTCAAAAATGAATGTTAAATTAAGACATTCCTAGATAAACAAAAGCTGAGACCTGCCCTAGAAGCAATGATAAAGGAATTCTTCAGATTAAAAGGACATAAGACTAGACATAAGAAATAAAGGCCTCTGATAAAGGTAACCATTTGGGTAATTATAAATGCCAGTACTATTGTACTGTATTTTTTGGTATGTTACTTCACTTACTATAGGTGCAAATACATAAAGAGTTATGATAAATCTATGGTTTGGGGCATATAAAATGCAACGATATAATTGATAACAAGTATAAAAATGATGGGGGGATGGAAGTGTATAAGATACTGTATGTGTATGCTATTGAAGTCAAGTTGGTATCAAAATAAATGATTGTTTTAGATTTAGGATGTTAAATTTTAATCCCATGGTAACCACAAAGAAAAAAATATGAAAAATATATCCAGGTAGAAATGAAAAATCACTCAAAATGATACAACACAAAAAAATCAAAGAAAAATAAAATAGACAATACTGAAAGAACTGAATGACAAAAAAAGCATAAGATTTACAAAGACTAAATAGCAAAATGGCAGAAGAAAGTTTTGCATTATCAGTAGTGACTTAAATGTAAATGGATCAAACTCTCCAGTCAAAAGGCAGAGATTGGCAGAATGGATAAAAAAGCATGACTTAATTATATGCTGTCTGCAAGACACTCTCCTTAAAGTCAAAGACACAAGAGGTTGAAAGTGAAGGGATGGAAAAAATATACCATGCAAATAATAAATAAAAAGGAGCTAGGGTAGCTATACCAATATCAGATAAAATAGACCTTATGTAAAATATTTAAGAGGGACAAAGATGGACATTATATACTGATAAAGATATATATGCAACTAATAGCAAAGACCCAAAATATATGAAGCAAATACTGACAGATTTGAAGGTAGAATTTGACAGTTCTACATTAACAGTAAGAGAATTTAATATACCATTTTGATCATGGACAGAAAATCTATACAGAATATTAGTAAGGAAATACAAGACTTGAAAGATACTCTAAATCAACTAGACCTAACACATACATAGAATGCCTCACCCACCTATAACATAATACACATTCTTTATGAGTACACATGGATCATTCTCCAGGTTAGAACATATCTTAGGTCACAAAATACCTATTAATAAATTTAAAAATATTGAAATTATGCAATGTGTCTTCTCTGACCACAATGGAATGAAGCTAAAATTAATAACAGAAGGAGAAATGGAAAATTCAAAAATATGTGACAATTAAACAATATAATCATAAATACTCACAGGTTAAGAGAAAATCACAAGAGAAAGTAGAAAATATCTTGAAGCGATTGAAAATGAAAATACAACAGACCAAACTTATGGGATACAGCAAAGGCAGTGCTTAGAGGGAAATTTATAGCTCTAAATGCTTACATTAAAAAAGAAGAAAGATTTCAAATTACAGACCTAACCTCAAAACTGAAAGAACTGGAAAAGGACAGGCAAAGTAAATCCAAAGAAAGCAGAAGGATGGAAATAAAGATTAGAAAAGAGATAATTGAAATAGAGAACAAAACAAAACAAAACAAAAAAGAAAAAGCAAATAAACAAAACCAAAGGTTGGTTCTTTGAAAAGATCAACAAAACTGGCAAACCTTGAGCTAGACAAACAAAGAAAAAAGAGAGAGGATACAAATAAAATCAGAAATGAAAAGGGTGGCATTACTACTAAACCTGCTGAAATAAAAAAGACTGTAAGAGGATATTATGAACAACAATATGTCAATAAATTAGATAACCTGGATGAAAAGGAAAAATTCTTAGAAACACAACATCTACCTACACTTACTCAAGAAGAAATAGAAAATCTCAACAAACCAATTACTAATAAAGAGATTGAATCAGTAATAAAACAACCTCCCAGCAAAGAAAAGTTCAGGACCAGATGGCATCACAGGAGAATTCTACCAAACATTCCAAGAAGATTTAACTCCAATTCTGCTCAAACTCTTCCAAAAATTGAAAAGGAAGGAACACTCACTAATTAATTCTACAAAGCAAACACCAGCCTCATATCAATGTCATATATGGACACCACAAGAAAAATAATTACAGATTACCTCTTATGAATATATGCAAACGTCCTCAACAAAATACTAGTAAGCTGAATCCAACATTACATTAAAAGAATTATACACCATAATCAAGTGGGGTATATCCCAGTATGCAAAGATGGCTCAACATAAGAAAATCAATTAATTTTATGTACCACCTTAACAGATTGAAAAACAAAATAAAACAAACACATGATCATCTGAGTGATCTCAGTGAAATGCAGAAAAGGGATTTGACAAAATCCAGCACCCTATCTTGATAAAAACACTTAAAACAATAAGAATAGAAGGAAATTTTCTCAACATGTTAAAAGGCATAAATGAATAACCCATAGATAGCATCCTACTTAATAGTGAAAGACTGAAATCTTTCCCTCTAAGATCAGGAACAAAACAAGGATGCCACTGCCACCCCTGTTACTCGGCATAGTACTAAAAGTTCTGGCCAGAGCAATTAGGCAAGAAAAAGAAAGAAAAGACATCCAAATTGGATGATCCTCTGAATAGGAAATCCTGAAGAATCTACAACAAAACTCCTATAGCTAATAAATGAATTTAGTAAAGTGATGGGGTAAAATATCAACACCCCAAATTCAAGTAGTGTTTCCATGCATAATCAATGGATGATCTGAAGAGAAAATCAAGAAAAAAATTCATTTAGAAAAGCAACTAAAAGAATTAATATCTAGGGATAAATCTACCCGTGGATGTAAAGGAGGATATGTAAACAGAAAACTACAAAATACTGCTAAAAGAAATTAAAGAAGATCTAAATAAAAGGAAGGACATTCCATGTTCATGGATTGGAAGAGTAAATACTGTCAAGATGTGAATTCTACTCAAAGCTTCAACACAATCCCATTCAAAATTCCAAAAACCTTCTTTGCAGAAGTGGAACTCAATCATCAAATTTATATGGAATGGTAGAGGACCCTGAATAGTCACAGCAATTTTGAAAAAGAATGAATTTGGAGGACTCCTACTTCCTGATCTTAGAACTTATCAGAAAACAACATAGTTCTGGCACAAAGACAGATAAATAGACCAATGGAATTGAATTGAGAATTCAGAACCCTAACATTTATGAACAACTGATTTTTTTGACAAGGGGGCAAAGACCACTCAATTGGAAAGAATAGTCTCTTCAACAACAAATGGTATTGGGAAAATTGTATCTCCATTTGTAAAAGACCCCCTACCTCACACACTATACAAAATCAACTCAAAATGGATAAAAGAGCTAAACATAGGAGCCAGAACTATCAAACTCCTGGAAGAAAGCATAGGGAAACATCTTCAGGACCTCATGTTAGGCAATGGATATCTTAGACTTTATATCCAAAGCACAAGTGACAAAAGAAAAAATAGATAAATGGGACTTCATTGATATTAAATACTTTTATGCTTCAAAGACTTTATCATGAAAGTAAAATGACAACCTATCCAATGGGAGAAAATATATCAATTCAATAAAAGCTTAATATCCAGAATTTAGAAAGAAATCCTTCAACTTAACAACAAAAAGATAAACAACTTAATTTAAAAATGGGTAAAAGACTTTTATCCAAAGGAGACGTACAAATGGCCAAAACACACACGGAAAGATGTTCAACGTCATTAGCTATCAGGGAAATGCAGATCAAAACCACAATGTGATACTAGTTCACACCAATCAGAATGGCTACTATTGAAAAAAAAAAAAAAAACCAGAAAATTGCACGTTAGAGAGAATGTGGAGAAATAGGAACACTCCTTCTTTGCTGGTAGCAATGTTAAATGTTGAGGTCTCTGTGGAAGACAGTTTGGTTGTTCCTCAGAAAGCTAAGTACAGAAATACCATAGGAACTGACAATCCCACTTCTGGGTATATACCCTAAAGAATTGAAAGCAGGGACTTACACCGATATTCATAGTAGCATTATTCACAATTGTCAAAAGATGGAAACAGCACAAGTGTCCATCAACTGATGCATGGATAAGAAAAATTTGATTTATACACACAATGAAATATTATTCAGCCATAAAAAGGAATGAAATTCTGATACATGTGACAACATAGATGAATCTTGAAGACATCATGTTGAGTGAAATAAGACAGACACAAAAGGACAAATATTGTATTTGTGATTTCATTCATGAAATAATTAGAATAAGCAAATTCATAGAGTCAAAATCTACAATACAGATCATCAGGGGATGGGGTGGGGATAGGAAATAGGGAGTTCAGGCTTAAAATGTACAGAGTTCATATTTGGAATGATGGAAATGTTTTGGCAATGGAGGGTGGTAACGGTAGCAGAACATTGTGACTGTAATTAACCTCACTGAAATACATGTAACTGAATGTGGTTAAAAGGGGAAATGTTAGATTATATATATGGTAATAAAACAAAATTTTTTTAAAATTTCTTGAAAGTGTACTGCACAAACTGTCAACTCTAATTTTATCCATGAAATATATATATATATTCACACACATGTATTTATATTTATATTTTTTATTTTTAAAGAAGCTTCAGAGTACATAAATGTTACATTAAAAATATAGGGGTTTTCCAAACCCCACCCTCTCCCCCTCCCACTTTCCATATTAACAGCATCTTTCATTAGTGTGATACATTTGTTACAATTGAACACATATTGAAGCATTGTATTAGCCAAGGACTATAGTTTACATTACAGTTTACTTTGGCCTGCACAATTGTATAGGATTTGACAAAATGTATAATGGCCTGTGTCCATCATTGCAATGTCATGCTGGACAATTCCAATGTCCTAAAAATGCCCCCATGTTGCACCTATTCTTCCCTCACATTCCCTTCAGAACCTCTGGTGGCCACTGCCTTTATATCAGTAACACACGTTCTTCCATTGCTAGAATAATCATAAGTCTACTTTAGCCCATAGTTGTTTTCTACCCTTCTGTTTGTTTATTCCTCAGTCTTGAGAATTTTGGGATGGTGATGCCCACCCTGTTTCCGATTGAGAGAGGCCTTAGGTTTCATGGGGCAGATGGATGGAACTGTATTGCTTGCAGTTGTAGACACTCTCCACTTCAGGGAATATATTTAATAGTGCAATTACAAAAACTTGTTCTCATCAATTGTAAGAAATATACCACACCCTTGCAGGGTGTTAATAATGGGGTGGAAGTATATGGAATCCTGTACTTTGTCCACGATTGTTCTGTAAACCCAAAACTTCTCTAATAAAAAAACAAAGAAGTGACACAGGATAAGTTTGGAGAAGTAAGCAGAGACTTTTTTTGTGAAGAGCATTCATTTGGGAGTAGGGACTTTATCATAAAGGCAATGGAAAGACATTGATCATATTTGTGTTTAAGAAGGATCCTTCTTGCCCTAGATAGAGAAAGAATTGCAAAGAAGCAAGAAAAGATACCAGGAGATCAAATAGAAAGGGTACTGCAGGAACCCATGTGAGAGGGGATCATGCTTGGGTAGAGTGGCAGTAATAGACTTGGTGATTGGACATAGAGGGAGAGGAAGAGGGGAGAATTAAGAAATACCCTTTGTCTGTAGTTTGGCTATTTTGGGCCATTCATAGAGGTAGAGAACACAAAGAAGGAATCTGGATTTTTCTCTTTTTCTTTGTGCTTTTTTTTTGAGGGGAGGGAGTGTGTAGATAATGAATTTAGTTTTCTGTAGGTTGAGACATACTGAAGCAGAGATAAATAGAAAGCACCTGGATCTCAGGATAGAGGTCTGGATTTCAGATAAAAACCAAGTCATTTTACAATGGGTAATATGAGAAGAGAGGAGCATATCCAGGGAGTACGTGAGCAGGCATAAGAGAGGAGGGCCTAGGACTTAAGCCACCGGGGCAGCAAGAATAAAGCAAGGGGCAGAGGAACTACCTGCTCGTGTGACTGGGAAGGAGCAGCCTGACTGGTAGGACAAAGACAAGGAGAGTGTGGTGTTGTGGGTGACAGTGCAGGAAGCATTTCTTCACTTTATTACCCTGAATAGAGCAAGACTTGTGGACACACAGTTAAACTGGCAGTAGTATCGTCCTCTGATAAGCAGTGCTGTTTAGAAGACCAGGTAATGCTGAATTTGGAGAAAAAAGATCTGTGTTCACGTCCTTTCCTAGCTATGTAATTTGGGTCTGGTTAATTTTGATATATTGCTACCACAAGATTGACTATGTCAATTCTTCTATTTTAGAGGTTAAAAAAGTTAGAAGCTCAGAAGAACAATACTTTGTTCAAAGTTAACACAACATGTTAACTCTGAGGAATCACCATTTCCTCAAAATGAGAATAATATCAGCTTTGCCTTCTCCATAAATACTTGTGAGGCTCAAATAAGAAAACACGTGTGAAAATACACCACAACACTTACTGTGGATGTCAGGGTCTCCAAATCTTTGCCTCTCTTTGCCTCTCTATTGCGAAAATGGTAGCAATCATTTACACAAACACACGCATACACACACACACACCCAAACATAGGTTTACCATAACTAACAAAACACACCCAGAGAAGATTTATTTAGAAGACTTTTAGGAAAAAAAGATCAACTGTGGTGAGAATTGTCTATGGACTCTACTATGTGCTTTCCTGGGGCCATGCCTTTATCATAAGTAATAAGAATTGCTCCAAACCTCACCACACCTTTACATCCAGAAAGGCAGGCACTGGCACTATCTCTGTCTTGTTCTTCCACTGCCTAACTTGCCTCTTCTGATTAGAAGGGGTTTGTATTGTTTCCTAGCTGCTAAAACTAATACCATACAAACGGCTTACTTAACAACAGAAATTCATTGGCTTACAGCTTCAGAGGCTGAAGGCTGGCTTCCTCCCCTGGTCGGTGTCTTCTGGCTGGCTGGCAATCTTTGGGGTTCCTTGGCTTTTCTGTCACAGGGCAATGCACATGGCAGAATTTTCTTTCTTTTCCATGTTCTGTTGACTTTCGGCTTCTAGTTGCTCCCCTGGCTTTTTTCCTCCGTGTCCAATTTCTTTTCCTTTTAAGGAATTTACCATATTGGATTAAGGACCACCTCATTCGGTTTGGGCACACCTTAACTAACAATATCTTCAAAGGTCCTATCTGAAAATGAGTTCACACTCACAGGACAGGGGGATGGGACCTGAAAATGCCTTTTTGTGGAAGACATGATTCAATACCTAATGTAGGAGGGGCTAGCACAGGTGTGTCTAATGAGGTTGCCCAACCTAAGGATGCCTTTGCCAATATTTGGGCCTGGGGTGCAGAACAAAGGGTCAAAGACTCAGAGAGCCAGAGAAGCTTGTAACTTGGCCATTCTGTTTTTGATGGTGTTTTGTATAAGTGGTTTGCAACCATTTAAGGTCAAACAGTAATATCCCTTCTCCTAGCTTGAAAATAGATTAAAGCAGGGAAGGAAAACAGAGAGAGGGGGGAGACAGATTTTCTGTTGTTTTTGTGTTTATTTTATTTTGCTTTTGGAAATATTTCACAAGAAGAATACTGTAAATAAGAGCTGCCCTACAGAAAGTTGAATTTCTTAAATCTAAAAAATTCATTTTCTTCATGGCCTTACGCAATGTTCCCATCATATAGAGCAACCAAGCTCTATTTATGGTCTCATTGTTATTTCAGCAATTCTTAATCAGATAATCCCAGAGTGGTTGTTAAAATGCTCCATTCCAGATCAGCTGATTTAGAATTGCCTGTCTAGAATAAATTAAACTATCTCCCAAAGAGATTCTCATGCACACGAGAATTTGGAAATGGCTGTGTACACTTCAAGCATCTGAAATCACTTCAATTTCTCATCAGATAAAATAGTCTGTTATTTTGAACCCTTACATATCTGTAGCCTTTGGGTCACTGTGTCTCCTTCCAGGTCATCCAGATCTAGGGCTCAACAAAGAATTTGGCCCAAGAGAGTAGATGGAGTATAATGGAAATACTGCCTTTTGCTTCCTACCATAAACCTTCACTCTTCTCTCTTCCTGCTTCAATTCTCCTCACAAACATACAGCAGTAAAAGACACCTATTTTTAAAGTTCTATCCTTATGCACACCAAAGCTTAAGGAACACTGCCCTCTCTGTGCCAGGTGCTGTACAAGCCAATGTTTTTGACTAGTAGGCTTGGCGCATGGTGAATTGTGGTGAATGAGTCAATGGGAGGAAGGAAGACAGGCGGAGGAAAAATAAAGACCAGAAAAGAAGACTCTACATGGTTCAGGTGCCAGGAGCCAAAAAAGTTAGGTTCTGGTCCCAGCTCTGTAATTAACATAGTGTGTGACCTGGGGTGAGTCCCAACCTTCTCTGGGCTGCAGTGTATTCTTCTAGGGCTAGGCAGAGCTATTCAACCTGTGTGCTCCATCAAGCTGGTGTGCCAAAAATGGATGATGGGTGTGCTGTGAGTTTCTGAGTTGCTCAGCACTCAGAGTGGCCTGTGGGATTTGGAATTGCCAAAGCCCTGGGGCCAGGTGCCTCAATATTAAAGATTGAGTTTACATAAAATTTCCAAATTAACTCTTTGAAAAATTTTAAATACAACTCCAAGAAGAGCCTCTTTACAATTCCTTAGGGAGATTTCTGAGCTGTATGGGAGTCTGAGGGCCACCCTCATATTCCACAAAGAAGGCAGCAAGCACCATGAGCCAGGCTTGCCATGCATTGCTCCAACATGATGCCTTGAGTGCAGCCAAGAAGGTATTCTAATGCCCAAGCATCTCAGCAGTCAGCTTCAGAACATGCCACTAACCATCCTAAACAAAGTGTGAGAGACTACAGGGGATTTTGTGTTCCAGATACCCAGAAGCTTGCAGCTCAGCCCAAGATGCAGCCAGCTGGAGAGGCACAGAGACACAGTGGGGACTTCTGGTCTTCCCAGAAATGAGTGATGGCCTAGAATTTCTGCCTTTGCATATATCAGATACCCATCTCTATCTGCACCTCATGGGCAAGACCCATTTACCGGTTTCCAAGCTAGCTGTAGAGTAACCACTCTTACAGTGTATATGCAATGTTCAATTTAGCCCTTCAGTATTATTTTGAAACACAAGATATGTAAAAGTTTGATTCAGTTTGAAACTCATTTGCCCTATCATAAGAAATTTTTTAAAATAAAATTTAAAAAAATTATTTTTGCTTTATTTAATTTAATTATTTATATGAATTTATCCCCCACCACTCCCCCACATGGTTCTCTTATCTGTCTACTCACTGTTTGCTCGTCTTTCTCCAGGAGGCACTGGGAACCGAACCCGGGACCTCCCATGTGGTAGATGGGAGCCCAATCACTTGAGTCACATCCACTTCTCATCATAAGAAATTTAAACATTGTTTTGTCAGTGTAAGCATATTTTTAATTTCAATATTGCAAGTCATTGAGTGGTTGTACACAGTGTTGTTTTTTTTTTAAAGAAGCTTTTGATTACATAAATGTTACATCAAAAGTATAGGGAGTTGCCATATAACCCACCCCAGCCCCCTCCCACACTTTCCCACATTAACAACTTCTTTCATTAGTATGGTACATTTGTTACAATTGATGAACATATATTGAAGCATTAATACTAACCCTGAGCTATAGTTTACACTTAGCCCCACACAATTTTATAGGTTTTGACAAAATGCATAATGGCCTGTTTCCATCATTGCAATGTCATGCAGGACAATTCCAGTGTCCCCAAAAATGCCCCCATGTTACACCTATTCTTCCCTCTCCTTCCCCTTAGAACCTCTGGTGGCCACTGCCTTTATATCAATGATGCAAGTTCTTCCATTGCTAGAATAATAATTTCTATAATAGAACAATAATTGAATAATAATAAGTCTGCTTTAGTCCATGGTTCATTCCCCAATTTTGAGGATTTTGGGGTGGTGATGCCCACTTTGTTTCTGATCGAAACATTCTTACACAATGGTTTTTTAAACGTTTTCATCATCTGCTTGTGTGGCTTATGTGAATGAATTTTTTGTTGAGGGAGACCATAAGAATTCGAAGTGATCATCATTAAAAAGTTGTGATTAACATTGTGTATAGCCATTTCGAGTATAATACATGTTGGCAAAAATATATGTTAATGGAAGTAAGCTCAAATTTCTTATTTAAAGTTTTGAAGTTTATTTGGTAGTTTTATGTAAATTCAGTATGTAATATTTTCTTATGTATTTTGTATTTTATTTTTACTATCATAATGATATAATATAAAGTGCAATAAATTTTTTCACTGAGTTTCCTATAATCTCCTCCAGTTTCCTCCAGTATCCCATAAAAATTTTCATTTTTTATGTGTGAAAGATATAGCAAAGTTTGGGTGGCAGTGCTATAGGGCAGTTGTTCTCAACTGCAAGCAATTTTGGAAAAAATTTTGGTTGTCATTACTGGGGGGTTGGGGAACAGGTTACTGGTATCGAGTGTCTTTACTGGAGAGCTATTACTGGCATCTAGTGGGTAGAGGCTCCTAAACTACCTACAATGAACAGAACAGTCCCCCACAACTGAGAATTCTTGGGCCCAAAATGTCAAAAGTGCTGAGGTTAGAAACTCCGTTGTCGGGTCCTTCCCACTCCAAAGTTCTGTGATTCTGTAATATAAGTACTTTTGTAGTTCAGAAGAGATGAAGATTGGCAAAGATGGGTATGGCCAGGGATGGCCAACTCTAATCTCTTAACTGCAATTTTAGTAACACACCCAGTAGGCAGGTAAAACAAGGGACAAGAATTCCTGCTGACTCACTGGAAACCAGACTATTGATATTTGTTTGAAGTCATATATGCTTCAGAGCAGCAGATATGTAACTTCCATGGCTGCAACCTTAGTACTCTATGTGAGCACCTTTTTCTCCTCCCCGTTTACTTGTTTTAGAGGTCCATATTCTGAAAGCAGCTTTTTTGTTTCATGAATTGTGACCCAACTTATTTTACAACAAACTCTCCCTAGGACTTACTGAGCCTAGCTGGGCCGGGGTGGGGCTTCCAACATGCAGAGACTTGCACTGAACAGCTTTTCAACTCATTCCCCAACCCTCGCAGCAGTTTCTTTGGCAGTTGAAGCCACCCTGCATTTTGGCATTAATGCCCTACCTCCTGGCCTCGATAAGCCTTCTACATCGTCCCTATGAGGCATCCACCTCTTTTGTTCAGCACTTTAGGATGATTTGGATGATAGAGGATTCACCCAGTCCTGGCAGCTGTGCATCTTTATCAACATGGCCCGCCCCTGCCACTCCTTCAGTCAATTTTTACAACAAATTCACATCTGCCGCATGGTACCGAGAGCAGGTTTAATGGAACACTAGATACTCTTATTTATCCTGGGGCTTAACTGGGGATGGACAATTCTATTAATATTTGTTTTGTGGAAGGCAGAGAGCTGAATAGGCCCAGGGTCTTTGCAATGTAAACTTATACAAGTCATTCAATTATTTGGGGTTCCACTTTGCTCATATATAAAAGAGGCAGCTGGAAGGCTGCTAAGATTCTTTCCAACTTTAAAAAAGAAAAGGAACCAAGAAATTTTGAAAAATATCTATCAATATCAGAAAATGCATGCCTTTATGGTATTGACTGGTTGGAAATGGTGTCATTTCTACTGAAATAAGGAAGTTGTTTTTTATTTTTTTCTTCTTCTTTTTTGGAAGTTGTTTTTTTATAGTTAGAATCAGGAAATAGTTTGCATCCTCTGTAGAATTTAGAGTCTCTGGAAGATTATGGTCACCAATGTGATCTGCGATAGCACTTCAGTGTTAAGGAAATCAATCCATTAATTTGTTCAAGGAATACATGTTAGGCCCTACTATATCCTTTAAGTACAATATTGCTTGGCTTTCTTTCACAAATGAGAGAACTGAGGCACCAGGTAGTTAAAGGATTGCTCAATGCAGCCACAATTATGACCAAAGAGGAATGGTGTCAGGGCTGAAAGAAGTACTGTCTAGAACAATTGGAAATTCCTAATTCTCAGTTCCATGATATAAAAACAAAATGTGTGCTTCTCTGGCTAAAAATTAAATAGCTTAATAAATACTCTTATTATTCATTGCCTTGTTAAATTGTATTTTTAAGTCATTAATCAGAAACAAGAACTTAAGTTAATGTTTTTTTTTAAATAATAAAATTATTTTCCTGATTGTTTTAAAATGCTACATAAATTTGTCCTCACCCTTCCAATTTCCCCTCACCAGGTAGAAAACCTCTAATGTTCTTCCATGACGCAATAACACCCCCTTTAATTTCCCTTCTATTCCTAACTGATAGTTGAGTTACAATATCAAACTTCAATTCATGATAAATATTTGAAAAGTGAAGGCTGATAATCCAGGGCAGGAAATGTCCTGCTGATGTGTGTCCAATTTAGAGCCTCTCTTCCTGTCTTCTTTCATGGGGAGTCCTCAGATATGATTCAGTAGGAACTCCTAAATCCTGGTCTGCGGTTGCAACCCTCTGGAACCATTAGAATCCTTAATGGTTCAATGTTCTTGAATTGGAAGCAGATGACCCCATCTTCAGGTCTCATTTTTCTTGCATTTACCTCAGATTTTGGCTCATCTGATTAGGCATGTGTAACAAAAACACTATGGTGGTATTGGCAAAGCAAGGTAATTAGAAATAGAGAACACCTCCATGTCTGTATGACTTAAGGCTGATGTGTGTTGGCAGTATGAACCATCAGGGACAGAGGAGCCCTGTGTGAGGTCAGAGTACACACTCTGATTTGCCTTGCTCTCTATTCAGTACAACCTTGGCAATGACTGTTTTTGCTGAGTACCTCCTCTTTTAATCTTTAAAAATCCCTAGTGTAATCCCATTTTTACAGAATATTTAGCAGATATTTATTGATCACCTACTGTATGTCAAGCATTATTCTAGGCACAAAGATTTCAAAAGTGGTCAAGACAGACAAGGTCTCTGATCTCATAGAACAGATGTTAGAAGAAAAACAGTAAACACCTAAGTTTAAAATAGCACTGTATGGAAACTTAAATGGGGTGATAGGCTAGTGGGTAGTGTGTGGGTAGGAAGGGAAGCAAATTTGATAGGAGATTCACTAAAGAAACTAAGGTTCAGAAAGGTAAATTGACTTTCCTGTCACACACCTGGTAATCAAAAAATGAAAAGCAGGTTTCTAACCTAGCCATGGTTAACTCTTTGCCCACTCTTACTTCACACATTAATTTGTTCCCTACCCTGTGCCAGACAGATTCCTTAGGGCCGGGGGAAACAAAGACGAATCACAAACCCTGCCTTGCAGAACCTCACAAACCTAACAAATATGCTGGTCTTAGTAGGGGGGAGAAACATAGTGTAGATTAAGGAGAAATCAACTGTGACTGCTACCAAATCTTTTTGTCACTCAAAAAACACGTATTAAGTAGCAATGGTCACTAAAGATATTTAGTAAGTACACATTGGATAAATGTATGAAGTACCCAGATGTACAAGGAGCTCTGGGATCTTCCATTCTCAAAGATAAGAGGAGCTTTAGCAACTGTGGTAGGCTGCAAAGTGGTCCCCCAAAATATCCATGTCTTAATCCACGAAACCGATGTTACCGTGTATGGTAAAAAGAACTTTGCAGATGTGATTAAGGTCTTGAGATGGAGAGATTATCCTGGATTATCCAGGTAGGCCATAAATGTAATCATAATTGTCCTTATTAAAAGAAGACAGAGGGAGATTTTACAACAAAAGAAGACACTGTGATGATGGATGCTATTCTACTGACTTGGAAACTGGAAGAAAGGGTCACAAGTCAAGAATGTAGGCTCTCTCTAGAAGGAGGAAACAGCAAAGAAACACACTCTCTCCTAGAGCTTCCAGAAGGAACCATCCCTGCCGACACCTTGACTTTAGCCCAGTGAAACTGATTTTGCACTTCTGACCTTCAGAACTGAAGAGAATAAATGTGTATTATTTTAAACTTCTGAATCTGTGGTAATTTGTAACAGCAGCAATAGGAAACTAATACAGTAAATGTGTAGTCTATCTCATTTGACATCTGAGGAAATGGAGAGAAGTGATTTGATGTGTACAAAGTCATATAGCCACAGGATAATGGGACAAATCACCTTACTCAGGTTTGTTGGACGCTTTCCCACACAGGGCCAGGTACAGTTCTTGTCTGGCAGAAGGGCATTGTGGCCAAGAGGGAAAATGGGCGTGGAAATATAACCTGGACTCCACTTGTCAAGTTCTGACCCTGTGGGCTGCATCCACTTAGAAGGGATGTATATTTAATTCACAGAGGCCCCTGATGTGCCTACACAACATCTCATCACAGAGCTATACAGTAGCAGAGCTGATTCTAGAAAACCTTCCTCCAGTCTTGAAGGTCAATGCTAGTTCCAGGAACTCAGCCAGCCTCTTCAATATAGGATACTGGCTTGGCATGAGTAGGTCAGTCACTAAAATGGATGATGGAACTTCTAAAGTAAATAGCACCCCCATTTTTAGTGCAAATAAACAGAAGCCCAGAAAAGTCACCATCCCAAAGTCAAAGCCAGAATCATGGTGCCAACCGGAATGTCATCTACTAAATACCACATTTTACTGTCATTCATTGGGTATTCCACTAGAACTTGGGATGTAAGAAGGGGTAACATCAAATAAGAGATAAATTAAAATAGTTTCTGACAATAAGGGCTATAAAAGAGGGAAAATGGTGATAAAGAATGCCTGGGGTGGGTAGAGGAGGTGGCTCAAGCATTTGAGTGACCACCTCCCACATGGGAGGTCCTGGGTTTGATTCCCAGTGCCTCCTAAAGAAGATGAGCAAGACAGCAAGCTGATGTGACGGGCTGGAGCAGCAAGCTGACTCAACGAGGAGATACAACAAGGAAACACAATGAGGGACACAACAAACAGAACGGATGTGGCTCAAGCAATTGGGCACCTCCCTCCCACATGGAAGGTCCTGGGTTCAGTTCCCAGTGTCTCCTAAAATAAGATGAGCAGACACAGGGAGCATACAACAAACACACAGAGAGCAGACAGTGAGCGCAAACAATACGGGTAGGATTAAATAAATAAATCTTAAAAAATAAAGTTCATACTTAAAAAAACAAGAGTGCCTGAGGGAAGGCATGATACTTTCTCGGCAGCCAGGGTAGATTTCTCTGAAGAGGTAACATTTGAACTAAGATCTAAATGATAAAGAGCCAACCATTTAGGGATCTGAAAGAGAGCATTCTAGGCAGAGAAAACAGCAAGTTCAAAGGCCCTGAGGAAGAAGTGAACTTGGCATACTGAAGGAATAGAATAAAAGGACAGTGTGGCTGGAATGTATTGAGGTAAAAAGGGGAAGAACGTTATAAGGTATGGAGGGAGGGATTCAAACCTCTGTTGGTCTGACACCACAGTCAATATGCTTTGTCTGTTTAAGCAATTTTCATTCAGAAGGGTTTCTTGCTAGGTTTTGCCCACTCTGGGCACCTAAATTAGTTAGGGCCACCCAGTCCAGAGATATGTCTATAGCAATGCAGGGAGTGGTTCATTAACTTTGTGAAGAATGCAGAAACTGTAGCTTAAGAAAAGCTGAGCCCTCTGTATGGAATGAGAACCACGTTCAGAGGCAGCACTGTGTAGGAGTCAAGCACATGGGCTCAGAATTGAACAGACATAGGTTTAAATTTACCACAAATCAGCAACAGCACCTTGTGCAAATCTCTTAACCTCTCTTTTCCTCAGTTTCCTCATTTATAAAATGCTGGTCATTTCTTACCAAAAAAGTTAACTAGCATCTGATCATGCATCCATTATCCAATTGAGTTAATAAGAAGTGCAGGGGCAGAGTAACATATTAAATAACACCATGGGGATGCAATCAGCAAAACCTGAACAGAAAATTATACAAGGCAGAGGCTTCACTTCTTGAACAAATAAACTTCAAGAAAAAAATGGGGAGGGGAAAACCGGTAGAATCAAAGTGAATAAAAAGTCATATCTATAAATTCCAATGAATAAATTTTATTTGAATATGAATTGTGATAGTTAGGAGCTATGTACCCCAGAAAAATATATTTTTAAACTTAATCCATTCCTGTGGATGTGACCTCATCATAAGACTTTTGATAAGGTTACTCCAATTAAGGTGCGGCCCAATTCAATCAGAATGGGTCTTAATCCTATTCCTGGAGTCTAGGCAGAATGAAATTCAGACAGAGAGAAAACCATACAAAGCAAGAAGCTGAAGGTCATGGGAACCCAGAAGAGAAGGGAGGGGCCTGGAGAGGCTGCCATGTGCATTGCCATGTAATAGAGGAGCCCAGGACGATGGATCACCTGCAGCCAGCTCCAGAACGCCAGTCTTCAGGAAGACAGCATCACCTTGATGATGCCTTGATTTGGACTTCTCCTAGCCTCAAAAACTGTGAGCCAATAAATGCCCATTGTTTAAGTCAACCTGTTGCATGGTATTTTCTTTAGTAATGAGGAAAATAAAACATGTATCAAAAGAAAAATCTGTGAGAAGTGCATTTATGAAATAATAAGTGAAATGTGAACAGTGATTTAACATTTCATGATATTAAGAAATTACAATTATTTCCTTGATGTATGAAATGGTATTTTGGTTATATTTTAATAGCTTTATTGAGGTATAATTGACATATAATTAACTGTACACATTGAAAGTATATGATTTGATAAGTTTTGACATATTGTGTACCCATGACGCCATCACCACAATCAAGATAGTGAACACATAAAACATCCCCTCCCCAAATTCCTGTGCCCTTTGTAATTCATCCTTGTTTCTCCTACCTACTCCTCCTCCTAGGTGTCCATTGATCTTTGTTTCTGTCATATAAACTTGCATTTTCTACAGTTTTATATAAATATAAACTCATATACTATGTATACTTTTTTGTCTGGCTTCTTTCACTGAATGTAATTATTTTGAAATTCACCCATGTTTTTGCATATATCATAGTAGTTCATTCCTGTTGCTGAGTAATATTACGTTGGTCATTGAGGAACAAGAGCACAATTTGAAAACTACTGGTCAATATGAACACACTTTAAGGAGAGACGTACAGGGATGTTGGATCTGGAACCCAAATCTCATAATTCCTGGTTTAGTTTCTTTCTACTAACTAATCCACACTGCCACTTCTAACAAAAACAACAACAAAAGTTCCACAAATGTATGTCTTCTGGGTGTCAAAGCTGCAGAAATCTCAGTGTGGATCCAATTTTAGTAGAAGTCTGTTGGAACAAGAATTGCTTTCAAGAATGAATCAGAAACATTTTCAGCTTTTCTCTAAAAAAGAAAATTGTGTTGTCTAAACTGGATTTGAAAAGCTGAGGGTGAAGAATGCATTTTCTGCTTGGCAGGCCAGAAAGCAAGTCCATTTTGTGTGCATGAGTGGTTTTATAGCACCATCCAGTGGCATAAGGCAATACTGTCATTAAAGATCAGAAGCAGGGTTCATTGTTTAAGAGACATATTCACATACCATTCAATCCATCATCTAAAGTGCACATTCTGTGTTTTTTGGTATAATCACAGAGTTGTGCATTTATTACTGCAATCAATGTTAGAGATTTTCATTACTCCAAAAAGAACCCCCTCTACCCCTTAATAGTCACCTCATTTATTTTTAAATTCAGTCAAAGGGTATTTATTCTAGAGCCTCCGATGTGTCAGGTCCTGCACTGAACACTGGTAGTACAGCATTGGTATTTATTAAAACCCATATTTTGATTTAAGAAAGAGCTCTCTCCATGTTACTGTTATAGGCATCTCTTGTGTGCTATTTTCACCATCAGAAAGGTGAGCCAGGCTAAGACAGGCTGAAGGTCTCCCTCACACATTAACCTATGATCCATAGTGATACCAGTCTTCTCTGAGTCCAGAAAAGAGAGACATCTCAAGCTCTAAGCTCCTGATTTGGACATTTATGGGCAAATGGAGACTTTTAGAAAGTCTCCCTTAGAATATTACCACCCAGGTGTTATCAGTCTGTGAATGTAAAGGTATATGCTTTCTTGAGCCTTGGAGAGTAAGACATCTGGACTTGGATCATTCCTAATTACCCTTGAAAAGAAGTAACCTGTAATGTCCAGGACTCAAAAAGCATTTGATCAGGGAAGCGGATATGGCTCAAGCGATTGGGCTCCTGTCTACCATACAGGGGTCCAGGGTTCGATTCCTGGGGCCTTCTGGTGAAGGCAAGCTGACCTGCACAGTGAACTGGCCCACAAAGAGTGCTGGCCCATACAGGAGTGCTGGCCCGAGCAGAGACCTGGCGCAGCAAGATGATGCAACAAAAAGAGACACAGAGGAGAGACAATAAGAGATGCAGCAGACCAGGGAGCTGAGGTGGCGCAAGAGATTGAGCACCTGTCTCCCACTCCAGAAGGTCCCAGGATTGGTTCCTTGTGTTGCCTAAAGAGAAGACAAGCATACACAGAAGAACACACAGTGAATGGACACAGAGAGAAGACAGCGAGTGCAAAAACTGTGTGTGGGGGGTGGGAGTGGGGATAAATAAATCTTAGAAAATAAAAAGGACATGAACAGACATTTCCACACCAATGTTCATAGCAACAGTATTCACAATTGCTGAAAGATGGAAACAACTCAAGTGTCCATCAACCAATGAATAGATTAACAAAATGTGGTATGTATATACAATGGAATACTATTCAGTTATAAGAAGAAATGAACTTGGGATACATATGACAGCATGCATCAACCTTGAGGACATTATGTTGAGTGAAATAAGCAGGACACAAAAAGACAAATAAATATCATGAGTAAACTTGGAGTTAAGTTATAGAATATAGGTTACTAGGAGATAGAATGTGGGTTGAGAAGGGGGAACGGATGCTGAATGCATGTTTGATGTTTAATAAGAGGGATTGTAAATGAGGGGAAGTGGTTAGAGTTGATGGTAGAACATTATAGTGAGTATAATCAACACTGATGATTTATAAACGTGATTGTGGATGAAAGGGGTAGTTTAGGAAGGTTAATGTCAATTGAAAGAAAGCTAGAGGATAATCTAGGGACTGTATAACATAGTGATTTGAGTGGCAGATGATGATTGTTGTTAATAGTACACATACAAGAATGTTCTTCTATTACAAGCTATTAAGAATACGGAGATACCTAAGAAAATATAACTACTGTATAGATTATAGTTAACAGTAATATTGTAATATTTTTACAGCAATAAAAAAGAAGGTACTATATCAAGGGTCAATAACAAGGGGTATAAAGAGGTGTGGGATTTTTCCTTTTGAGTAATGAAAACATTCTGAAATGGACTGAGCTCATGACAGCACAAATCTGTGATGAAACCGAGAGCCAATGAGTATACACTTTGGATGGATTGTACAAGGCAGGGGACCATATAACACAGAGAACCCCATAGTGAATGATGGACTGTAGTTAACAGTATAAATATGAGAACATTCTCTAATGAACTATTAATATAACAAATATAAAATATGAATACATGGTGTAAATAACAGGATGGCTTGTGGGAAAATACACTAAATATAAACTATGGACTCTAGATAGCAATAATATTATGACAATGTTCTTTCATCATTTGTAACAAATATGTCACAACAATGTAAAGTGGTGGTGATGGGGTGATGTATGGGAATCCTCTATGGTATGCGTGATTGTTTGTTAATTCACAACTTCTCAAAAAAAGAAAAACAAAACAAAAAAAGCATTTGATCAATTGTTAAATTTTCCTTTCTTCCAATTTATCATCATCCTACCCTGTGGCACTGATAAGACTCAAGATGGAGAGAATTATGGTTTGTACCTAAAGCATAGGTGGATCTAAACATCTTTGTTTACCTAAAACATCTTTGCAGGACTTCCTTGATGACTTGTGTAGGCCGAGCAGTTGGCCGCTAGGAGAGCTCTTACTTTGTCCTTGTCTTTAGGTCAGGGGCTCTTAACCTTTTTTGTTCCACGGACCCCTTTGCCAGTCAGGTGAAAACCACAGACCTCTTCTCAGAATGTAGCAGCAGATAGTTTTATGGTACTCAACATCGGAGGTCAAAGAAAATATAAATAATAAGTTGATTTTTTTCAGTTTAAGCTCACAGACCCCTCGTTAGGAACCCAATTTACAGTTATACCTGAGAAGTTTCTTGGTTCCTAGTGATCAATTCTAGGCCAAATTTTGTGTCTCAGTTGCTGAGTAAACTAGACAAGTAATTTCATCCTTCAGGCCATTTCATTCATTGGCAGACTGAAGAGTTTGGGATGATTGGACATGCATCATCAGGAGATATTCTATCCTCCCGGAAAATGGGTGCAAAATTCTTCAGAGCTTCAAACAAACCAAGATCTTAGGCTAATTTGAAAAATTTATCCTATAAAGAAAGCTGTATATTTCAATTTCTGGCAATATGGCAGACAAGTTACTCTAAAGGGGCATCTAGATAAAATATAGTTATACGATGAATTATACAAACATAATAAATATAATTTCGATGCATTATCACACATATTAAAGTGAAAGGAAATTTCAAGGGCTGAAGACTTAAAGAATAGTAACTGTGAACGGAAACCTGAGTAGGGAGCAAATGAGCAGAGGAAGAGCTTTAAGGCGAGATTTCCTGGAGGTAAATGCAACCATCATTCCCAACATAGGCCCTTGGAATTCTCCTTAACCAAATATAATTTACAATTTGATTAAGATTTCACTTAATCAAATATAGTTTACAATTAAAAAAAAAAACAAAACAAGAAATAAGAGAGAAACAGAAGAAACAATGAATGAAAGATTTACACCTCCAAAGACTTTAGATGTTAGAATGATCTGATAAAGTATGTGAAATAGCCACGTATAAAAGGTTTAAAGAAATAAAAGAGGAAGTAAAAAATAACAAGGAATAACAGTATATTAAATGTGATAAAGCAAATTATACAAAGAACTGAATAAAACTTATAGATTTTAAATATACATGCAGATCTAAATGGCTGAGTAAAACAGCAAATTAAACAGAGCTGAAGACACAATTAGTGACTTGGGAAAATATATCTGAAGAAAGTATCTATCTATATTGCAACCCAGAGAGATACAGAGATGGTATATATGAATAGAAGATCAGAAACCATAGCTGTTGGAAATCAATTGTAACAGAATCAGTTAGAGTCACAGAAGTAATAGGTGACACACAGTGGGAGGAGGTCTTGCAGAGTAGTGATTAAGAGAGTAGTTGATGCCATCCCAAACTCCTCAGGATTGGGGGAAGAGCTATGGACTAGAGTGGACTTAATGGTATTCTGTTACAGACATATTGTGATTCAAGCAATGGAAGAAATTACAACAGTGAGGTGGAGCCAGTGGCCACTGGATGCTTTTGGGGCAGGGAAGGGAAAAGCACTTGTAATACAGGGGCTTTTTCAGGACTTGGGAATTCTCCTGAGTGACATTACAACGACAGATATAGGCCATTTTATATCAGCATATAACATGCAGAACTGTGTGGGAAAGAGTGTGGTCTACAATGTGAACTATGGTCCATCTTAATGGCAAAGCCCCAGGATGTGTATATCCATTGCAGGTGATGTGCCACACTAATGAATGATGTTTATGTGGCATGTTATGGGAGGTGTGGGAGGTGGGGAACATGGAAATCCCTGTAATTTTTGTGTAACATTTATGTAATCTAAGCATCTTTTAAAATATATTTTTTAAAAAGTACTTTAGAGAGATAGATCTAGATTGAAATCAGTTTATTCAAAACATACTAGTATAGCAAATCAGAGATTAGAATAAGTTAAATATTTTAATAGGATAATATTTTTAAATGAGCAGTTTATCTGTGTTCCATCCATAAATACTCACGGTGGGTCTAAATTTCCATAATTCATTATCCATAAGTGGAGAATCTGTTATAAAAATGTGAGTCTATTCCTTGCAAATATTGTGATTAAATGTAATTACTATTTGGTGAAATGCAAAGATTATCAACTTTAAGATAGTCTGTTTAAATTAAAATATATTAAAAAAAAAAAAAAAAGATGAGGCAACCATTTATTGCCTGTAACAGACCCACTTTAGATCCAAAGACCTAGAGAGGCAACTGTGCTCCCAACAAATTAGAGATTTTTGACAACATGATCCACTTGCTATAAACACACCTTGCCTTCTTTATAATATTAGCTCTTAAATATTCATTGCTCTGAAAAACAATTACAAGGCATATTTTGTAAAAGTAGGTATTTTAGGTAATTAGGTATTCTAATTTTGTTACTCATATTTCTATACCATTTGTCTGTCCAGTCTGGCCATTATGCAACATTCTTAAGGGAAGTCATGATTTCTTTGAGTCAGGGATGTGTCAATGAATGGAATTATACAGACAAATAAAACAATCAATCCTCAAAAAAAAAAAAGAGGGTAGATGATGGTGATATACTGCCTGAGGTCAGAGTTGGGGGTCTCCTATTTCTTAGCTATATGATTTGGGGCAAGTAATGTAAGTTCTTTGTGACTGTTAAATAGGGATAGTGTGAGTCTCTATGGTTGTTGTAAAGTTTACTTTAGTTAATATGTGTAAAACTTAGAATATTCCTATGTTAAAAAAATTAATCATACCCAGTAAGTTACTTTTTTTAGCCATATACCTATTTGTTCTTCAAAAGCCTCATTGTGAGTTTCATTTTGGAATAGTCAGTTATAACCACCGAAGGGTCTCTTTACAAGTGATGACCAGGATCAAGTTAATTCATTTCCAGCTGAATCTATAACAAATAAAAGAAAATTAATTTTTTAAGAGAACTGATTGATGTTTAGTAATTGAAGCTATAGCATTTTAGCAATGAAAAAAAGAACAGTAAAATACAAGGCATATGTTGGGGATTGAATCATGTCCTCCATAAACACAGTCATAAAGTCTGTGTTTTACAGTCCTGTGGGTGTGAGCCCTTTTGTAAATAGCACCTTTGAAGATACTATTAGCTAAGGTGTAGAATCATTTGTGAATAAGATCTACAAAGATGCTATTTAGATGAGGCCAAATTGAATTAAGGTGGGCCCTAATCCATAGGCTGAAGTCTTTATAAGCAAAGGACATTTGACATGGAAATAGGTGCCATGGGTCAGTAGAAGCCAGGCATCAGAAGCAGCCAGAAAATGAATCAGATCACCATGTGATGTAGATAGAGACATAACCCAAGGACTTCCAAGGATTGCAGCAAGCCAACAGCAAAACCCTACAGAATTCTGGAGAAATCATAGCCTATCAAGACCTTGATTTTTAATTTATAGACCTCCAAACCATGAGACAATAAGTTCCCATTGTTTAAGCCAATCAATTGTGTGATATTTGTCATCACAGCCCTGGTAAACTAAGAGAATATGCCTCCATGGGGGGGGGGGGTGACTCAACAGTTTTTAAATTATTTTAAAAATTAAGGCATATACTGCCTTGTTTTTTATCTGGAAGGCAAATAATGTAAATAAAGCAAGCTTAAACTTGGAGAGGAAATGTTTAGTCAAATGCCCATTTTCAAAAAAGCTTTATTTTGAAATAAATACAAACTTACAGGAAAGTTCCAAAAATAATAAGAAATATACAGAGAACTCCAGTATACCCCTACCAGATAACCAGATTTACCTACTTTAACATTCTGCCACATTTGTTATATCATTGCCCATTTCTCCCTCTTCCTCCCTTTCTCTTTCTCTTTCTCTCTTTGTCTCTTTCTTCTAAACATTTGTGAGTAGAATGCATACATCATGCAATTTTACTACTTAAAACTTTCATGTATCTTTCCTAAGAACAAAGATGTTCACTTATGTAACCACATTAAGGACAGTTATCAAGTTCAATAAATTTAATATTAATATAAAGCATATAGTCTATAATCCCATTTTAAAAATTGTTCTAATAATGTCCTTTTGGGCATTATGCAGTTTGATATTATTTACGAATCCCCACAAAAAAGAGAAAGATTATATTTGTAAACTGGTCTGTTCTCTGGGTATGATAACCTTTGACTGTATTAAATTCAAAGGTTTTAAATTTACTTGATTAAGGCAATTTAGGGCTTTTGATTTGACCACGTCAGTAGGGCATGACTCTGGACGAGTCCCTGCCTCCTTGGTGGACTATATAATGGACACTCTCTCAAGAAGACACATGGAAGAGGAGAGAACTTGGTCATTTTGGTCCTGCCATGTGACTGAAAGGAGAAGGCTCAAACAGCTAAAGCCCGGCAAGAGAGACAGCCATTTGCCTGAGAGTTTGCAGCTGAAAAGAACACAGCTGCTGAGCAGCTGAGAGGGCCCAGAAAGAAACGAGCCCTTACCAGAGAGAGATATAGGAGGCCCAAGAGACCAGACAGAGATCGCCTGCCATCTTGCTTCAATATATGGCAGCTGACTGGTGAGAAAGCAGTCTTAAGTTGGACTCTTTAGGGCCTTGAAACTGTAAGCTTTTACCCCAAATAAATACCCTTTATAAAAGCCAAAAGATTTCTGGTACTTTACATCTGCACCCCTTTGGCTGACTAATACAGGCATCTTCTGTTTCATTATTAGGTTCAGTCCAGGATCCTGTATTGTATTTAATTATCTTTGTGTCTTTGATCTCTCTCTCTCTCTCTTTTTTAAATTGTGGTAACATGTGCAACATAAAATTTCCCTTCTCAACCACTCCCAAAGCTCATATATCAATGGCATTAATCACATTTACAATCTTGTGCTACCATCACTACCATCCATTAACAAAACGTTTCTATCCCCAAACAAACACTGCACCTGTTATGTATTAACCCCACATTCACCTTCACCCACTGCCCTGGTAACCTAAATTTATGAATATGCATATTCTAATTATTTCATGTAAGTGGAATAATAGAATATCTGTCCTTTTATTTCTGGCTTTTTTCACTCAACATAATATCTTCAAGGCTCATCCATGTTGTAGGATGTATCACAACTTCATTACTTTATATGGCTGAGTAATATTCCATTGTATGTATATATCACATTGTCTAACCAGTCATCAGTTGCTAGAAACTTGGGTTCTTTCCACCTTTTGTCTGCCGTGAATAATGCTGCTATGAACGTTGGTATAAAAATATCTGTACAAGTCTCGAATTTCAATTATTTTGGATATATACATATGTATTAATCAGCCAAAGGGATCTGATGCAAAGCACCAGAAATCCATTGGCTTCTATAAAGGATATTTATCTGGGGTAAAAACTTGCAGTTACAAGGCCCTACCTAAAGAGTCCAATTCAAGGTTGGTTTCTCACCCAAAGTCATGTTGCCACATGACGGCAGGCAATATTTGCAAGGGTTCAGCCTTCCTCTTTCCTCTTAAGCATGGTCCCAGCTTCTTCCATTCTCATCTGTAGGCTGGCATAAGGCTCATCTCTCCCAGGGGCTCGTTTCTCTCTGGGCTCAGCTGCTCTGCTCTCTCCACAAGGTCAGCTATAACCTATCAAGTGAATGGCTTGGCTTTCTCCTCGGGGTTCCAGCATCAAAACTAAGCTCTCTCCTCTACTGTGTCTATGGCGCCCTCTCTATTCCTCTGTCTTCTCTGTGTGTCTACTTTCTTGTAAGAGTCTGATTTATCAGCCTATGAAGGGGGTGGGGACTCAACCCTGCATGTCCTAATGATGTGGCCAAATCAAAGCACTAATCTTAACATAATTTAATCAAAAGCATCTCAGCTGAATCCAATACACTCAAAGGGTATCACTACCAGAGGACCAGACCAATTTACAAACATAATCAATTATCTTTTTTGGAATTCATAAATAATATCAATCTGCCGCAAAATACATAGAACTGGGATTGCTGGGTCATATAGTAGCACTATATTTAAGTTTTTCAAGAACTTCCAAACTGTTTCCAGTGGCTGCATCGTTTTACTTTTCCACATAGTTCTCCACATTCTCCCACTTGTTAGTTACCATTTTTTAAAATACTAGCCATTCTAGTGAGTATGAAGTGCCATCTCATGGTTTTGATTTGCATTTCACTGATGGCTAATGATGTTGAGCATCTTTCCATGTATTTATTGGCCATATATATATTTTCTTTAGAAAAATGCATATTCGAGTCTTTTGCCCATTTTAAAATTGGATTGTTCATCTTTTTGTTTTTAATTTATAGTTGTTATTTCTATGTCCTGTATATTAAACCTTTAAGAGATATATGATTTCCAAATATTTTCTCCCATTCTATTGGTTGTCTTTTCACCTTTTCATGTGTTTTGAAGCACAGAAGTTTTTACTTTTGATAAAGGCTAATTTATTGATTTTTTTTCTTTTGTTGCTCATACTTTTGGTGTAAAGCCTAAGACTCAATAGCCTAATACAAGATACTGAAAATAATTCCCTATAATTTCTTCTAGGAGTTTTATAGTTTTAGCTCTTAAATAGATATATTAATATTTTAGTTCTTATTTTAGCTTCTGTATGATCCATGTTGAGTTAATTTTTGTATATGGCATAAGGTAGAGGCCCACTTTCATTAATTTGCATGTGGATATCCCATATTCTCAGCACCATTGTTGAAGACACTGCTCTTTCCCCAGTGAGTGCACATGGCACCCTTGCCAAAAATCAGTTGGCTGTAGACATGTGGGGTTATTTCTGAACTCTAATTTCTATTCCATTGTTCTATATGTCTCTTCTTATGCCAGTTACACACTGTTGTGATTACCGTAGCTTTGTAATCAGTTTTGAAATTGGGTAGTGTGAGTCTTCCAATGTCATTCTTTATTTTTCAAGATGGCTTTGGCTCTATGGGGCTCCTTGTCATTCAACATGAATTTGATAATTAGCTTTTCTATGCCTATAAAAATGGTTGTAGAAATTTTGATTGGCTTTGCATTGAATCTGTAAATCACTTTGGCTAGTGTTGACATTTTAATGATATTAGGTCTTCCAATCCATGAACACAGAAAGTCTTTCCTTTTATTTAGGTCTTTAATTTCAGTAAGTGCCACGTTTATAGTTTTCCATGTACAAGTCTTTGATAACCATGGTTAAATTTAAACCTAGATATTTTATTCCTTTAGTTGCTAATGTAAATGGAATTGTTTTCTTGACTTCTCTTTCAGATTCTTTATTGCTGGTGTTTGGAAACACTACTGATTTTTGTGTACTGAACTTGTACCCTGCCATTTTGATGAATTCATTTATTCATTCTAGTAGCTTTCTTGTAGCTTCTTCAAGATATTCCATATATAGGATTATGTCATCTACAAATAGCAATAGTTTTACTTCTTCTTTTCCAATGGGGATCTCTGTTATTTCTTTTTATGAGTAACTTCTCTGATTAGAAAATCTAGTACAATGTTGAACAGCAGTAGTAAAAGTGGGCATTCATACCTTATATTTGCTCCTAGGGAGGAAGCTTTCAGTGTTTTGTGGTTGAGTATGATATTAGTTGTTGGTTTTTATCATGTTGAGAAAGTTCCCTTCTATTCCTAGTTTTCTGAATGTTTTTTTTTTTTTTTTAATCAAGAAAGTATGCTGTATTTTGTCAAATGCCTTTTCTGCATTAATTGAAATGATATGGTTTCTTTTCCTTCATTCTATTAATGTAGTATATTACATTTGTTAATTTTTTAAAGTTAAACCTCTCTTGCATTTTTGGGATAAATCACACTTGGCCATAGTGTATACTCTTTTTAATGCACTGTTGTATTTAGTTTGTTAGTATTTTGTTTTAGATGTTTGCATGTATATTCATTGGTCTTTTTCTTATTTTGGTATTAGAGTGATACTAGCTTTATGAGTTGGGATGTGGTCCCTCATTTTTGATTTTTGGAAAAGTTTGAAAAGGATTTGTGTTCATTCTTTAAATTTTTGGTAAGGTACACGAGTGAAGCCATCCAGCCCTGGACTTTTCTTTATTGGCAATTTTGGTTTCTCACTCAATTGTCTAATTCTTCTTGTGTTCATTTAGGTAATTTATATATTTTTAGGAATTTGTCCATTTCATCTAGTTGTCTAATTTTTTTGACATACTTTTGTTCTTAGTATCCTCTTATGATAGTTTTTATTTCTGTAAGTTTAGTAGTATTGCCCTATCTTTCATTTCTGATTTTTGTTATTTGCATCCTCTCTTTTTTCCTTTGCCATTCTAGCTAAAAGATTTTTAAATTTTAACAATTTTTTAAAAAAGAATCAACTTTGGTTTCACTGATTTTCTCCAATATTTTTCTATTCCCTATTTTATTTATGTCTAATCTAGTCTTTATTTCCTGCTTTTTTGTTCAGTATGAGTTTACTTTTTCTTTTTCTAGTTTCTTCAGGTGTGTGGCTAATTTATTCATTTGAGGTTTTTTTCTTTTTTAATGTAAGCTATAAATTTCCTTATGAGCACTGCCTTTGCTGCATCCCATTAATTTTGTTATGTTGTATTTTTATTTTCATTTGCCTCAAGATATTTCATTTCTTTTGTGATTTCTTCTTTGATCCATTGACTGAGTGTATTTTTAAACATCCACATATTTGTGAATTTTCCAATTCTTCCTGTTTTATTGATTTCTAGCTTTATTCCATTATGGTCACAGAAGATATATTGTATGATTTCAATATTTTTTATTATTTTGAGACTTGTTTTGTGATCTAACATATGGTTTATTTTAAAGAATGATCTCTGAGCACTTGAGAACTCTTTTTGTTCATCTGTTGTTTCCCTGATTTCCTTCAGTTCTTTGTTCATATTGTCCTTTAACTGTGAGCATATTTAAGACAATTTTTTTTAAAAAAATCCTTTTCTGTATGTCCAAAGTCTGGTCTTTCTTTTTATCTGCCTCCTTTGCATGGGCTATCATTTCCTGGTTCTTTGCATGCTTTGTTGTCTTTTCTTGCACAATGGACATTTTAATATTTGAATGTGTTACCTCTAGGGTTTAGTCACTGAGGTGTCTATTCTTTAAGATTGTTCCAGCTAGTGTTAAGACTGAGGCTTCTTTGAATACCAGGAACTAGCCAAAGATTGAAAAAAAGAAAAGAAAATACCTTTTAAAATGAAGATATTTGTTCTTCCCAGTCTTTTCTGAGTATACATGTAATCCTTGGCATGTATATGTGGCCTTGGGAATTCTCCCACTCACACAATCATTCTCTTAATATCCCCTCTTTCTGCAGAAAATTTGCAGTCTTTCCTTTCAGTCCCGGGAACTCTATTGCATATCTTAAAGTCAATAGTCCTTTGACCCAGGCAGTTTCAATTTGATTATTTTCTCACTGCATATTAGCTGTCCTGCAAGCCATTTCTACATGCTGGGCAAGTTCTAGGATGGTGAGCACGTTTGTCCCAGTTCAGTCCTGCAGCCTACCATGAGACAGATGGACACAGACATATGTGTTTCCTAGTATATTCATAAGGGTTACTCTGCTCCCTTAGGAACCAGAGCTAGGGACCTGTACTGGAAGTACAGGCCAGATCCATACTGTGCTGAGGAGGATGTGGGGGAAGGGCCAGCAAAAGCACCATGGATTTTCCTACCATTCTTAAATTGCTTTTTCTTGATTCAGCACTTGACTGGTTACTGCTACCCATTAACTGGTTCCAGAGCTCTGAGATAGATGCTTAATCCTGGTTTTGCTTGTTGTTTAAAATTTCTGTGTGGAAGAAAACCTTGGAGTATCTCACCCCACCATCTTGGTGACATCACTTGAAATACCAATTTTTTATGCATGAAGTTCTTTTGCTTCGATCTGTTAGCAAACAGCGGCCTCCCTCAAAGAAAATTAACATAATTGGGCAAAACTGGTTGGATAGGGCCACAGGAGAAAATGTATTTCAACATTTTCCTTGTTCTGAACAGAACATTGGACACAATGAAACATTCAAAAAAACAATGATATGTTCCTCTATTCAAGGAGTTGATCAGCTAGCTCATAGAACTGGATGTAAGGGCATTTTCACTAATTTTTAATTTTATTTTTAAAGAAGCTTTATATTACATAAATGTTACATTAAAAATATAGAGATTCCCATATGCCCTGCCCCCTCCCCCTCCCACACTTTCCCATTAACAACATCTTTCATTAATGTGGTACATTTGCTACAATTGATGAACATATATTGAAGCATTGCTACTAACGTGGACTATAGTTTACATTATAGTTTACACTCTGCCCTGCACGATTTTATAGGTTATGACAAAATATATAATGGCCTGTATCCATCATTGCAATGTCATGCAGGACAATTCCAATGTCCCTAAAATGCCCCTATATTATACCTATTCTTCCCTCTACCTCCCCTCAGAACCTCTGGTATCCACTGCCTTTATATCAATGATACAAGTTCTTCGATTGCTAGAAAAATAAGAACTCTATAATAGAATAATAATAAGACTACTTTAGCCCATTGTTCATTCCCCAGTCTTGAGGATTTGGGGATGCTGATGCCCACTCTGTTTCTAATTGAGAGGGGGCTTAGATCCCATGGGGTTTATGGATGGAACTATCTTGCTTGCAGTTGCAGACACTTTCTGTTCCTTGGGATGGGCGTTGTCCATCATCTCTCCTTGCTAGTTGTCCTGGGTGAGTCCAATGAACTGGAGAGTAGGTGTTGCAACTCTGTTGAGATTCAGGGCTCAACTGGCACATGAATGAACCAAAGATTTAAGTCTTTGGGACATATATTTAATGAGTATAGTGGTAATTATATGTTCAAATAAAAGGGGCAGAAGAGTCATGTGTAGGAAAATTATAAATGAGTCTAACTTTGTTATATTGGGGAGCATATATTCCAAAGTAAGGCCCACTGATAGGGTGCCAAATTCCTGAGATTGTCTGCCCTGCCTATAGTGTCTAGATGTCTCTGGAGCCCTCAGGAGCCCTGTTGTTTGAAGCACTGTTTACTGTAGCAGTCAATGAAATCCTACTGAGACAAGCATAAGTGTAATCTCTGGAATGACTTCTTGACTCACTTTGAAATCTCTTAGTCATAAAAACTCATTTGTATTTAACATTTCCCCCTTTTGGTCAAGGTCTTTTTCCAGATGCATTGCTAGCTGGTGCTTGGTAATAATTCCTCAGTGCCAGGGAGGCTCAACCCCGGGAGTCATGCATTTATATGCTGAGTTTGGCTTAGAGAAAGGCCACATTTGAGCAACAAGGAGGTTTTCAGGAGGTAACTCTTAGGCAGTATATAATACTAGGCTTAGTTTCAATTTCACAAGAAAAGGTTCATTAGTACAATCATCAATATCAAGGGCCTGGTGTAATGGTCTGTCTTCCTTCACTAGGCACTGCCCTTGTACTCAGGGGGTTCTTGCCATCCTATTAGAGAATGTAACAGAACTCCCTAGGATGGGAATTCTATATTCTTTTGGTTATTGTGTGGGTCTCCACCCACCGAAACTTGTGTGAGAGCATTTAAAATAACCTGATTCCCTGGATTTTTTTCATACTGGGCCATTACCAAAATGATCACAACAAGTAATAATAAGTCTCTGCAAGTTTTCACCTGAGTCTAGATATGCCCTGTGTCCCATTAACAGCTCCTTACTTCCTGCGGGATATGTAGAAACATAAAATGGAACATTCTGGCTCTTATTGGGAAATGTACAATACAGATATTAATATATAATTATCAGAATTATGACATTAAAAAAGAACTTTAAAAATCTAATACAGTTATCCCTTAAAAGAGCATGGAATGGCCAAGCAGGTGGTAATAATAATAGATAATACTTCCATCTTGCTTAAAATATTCCTGGCACTGTTCTAAGTACTTGACATGCATTAATGCATTTAATCCTCTACAACCCTATAAAGTAGATACTATTATTATTGACAATTTAAAAATGATGAGATTGAGGCATTAAATAACTTGTAAAGCAATGTTAAAGTGACATAGCTAGTAAGTAGCAGAGCCAGGATTCAAACCCAGTTAGACTGTGGCTAAAATCTGCTATCTTAACCATTACATTATACCATCTCTTGAAGGAAATTATTCCTCTTTACCATGCACATATTTCAGCAGAAAAATTCACTGTGTCTTATAGAAAGAAATCTTTGTAGTTGAATCTCTGAGTCTACTTTTTCAATTTATTCAACAAATGAGTATTGAATGTCTGTCATATGTCAGGCACTGTTCCAGATACTTGGGATACAATAGTAAGGCTTCCTGCCCTCATAGACTTTACAGACTAGAGGGGAATGTAGAGAGTAAACAAATAAACCAGAGACTATCTACTATAAGGTCTGGTTGTGATATGAGCAATGGAGAAAGTAAGGTGAGGAGACAGAAGGTGATGAGGGGGCTACTTTAGTTGGGGTTGTCAGGGAAGGCCTCCTGGGGAAGTGACCCTTGAGCAATGACATGAAGAAATGAGGGAGGGAATCATGTGGTGAGGGTCTCAACAGCCATACTCCTTGGGTCAGAATCCTGGGTGACCATGGGTAAGTTTCTGGAACTTTCTATGCTTTTGTTATTTCTCTGTCTGTAAAATAGAGATAATAATAGTACTTATCTCATAGTATTGTGAGGATTAAATGGTTTATTTATATATCTTCAATTCTAAGACCACATATATACCTTTTACATTTTAACATCTTGAAATCAAGATCTGACAATGAATGGAGCTTATGCTCATTGATGGCCGTGGAGCAGTCCTGATGCAGTTATTGATTACTCATGGGTTAAGACTGTTGTTATTTCTGGAAGCATGATGAGACACATGAATTCACCCCATGTTTCAGGTCACAAACGATAATGAATAACTTGGTTCCTGCTGAGCTTATTCCCATTTCAGAGAGCAGGGGTGAAAACTAAGGTCCCATTGCCTCCCTAACATCTGTCTTTGTCAAAACCTTCCCCAGAATTGTAGCTCTTTTCTCTCACCAGCCACCACTCAAAGTCATAATTTCCATTCCAGGCTGATACATCTCTCCAAGAGCCTAGAATTGGATGGGTCAGGAGAAGCCCCCTTTACCCAGGCTTTTGTGTATTTCATGCTTTCAAAGACTGGCACATCAAACTAGGCAGATATATGCAAATATATATACTGAAACACTTAGGACACTGTGGCAAATAATTTTAGCTCAAATTATATCCCCCTTTCTACTGCCTTTAGGAAACAAAATTCATCCTTG
Organism: Tolypeutes matacus; assembly: GCA_026826555.1. NCBI lineage: Eukaryota > Metazoa > Chordata > Mammalia > Cingulata > Chlamyphoridae > Tolypeutes > Tolypeutes matacus. The sequence goes on from JAKSZT010053883.1 coordinate 63,668,295, forward strand.
CCTCTTGAAATGTTCAAAGCTGAGGTCCTGACATAAACTATGTATTTGCAAGAAAAGTTTTTAGTCAATTTTCTCCACCCCATTGTTTCATCCTTCCCCCATCTCCAAAAAGAAATAAACACAGACACCAAGAAGATATTAAAATACCTTTGAGTTGAGAAGAGAGTGTGCTAAGGAATTCAAGAAAGAAAGTGGTGAGGGTCTGTGAGAAGTGAGCACTGACTTTTGTCTTCCCTGGTGTTAACTCCAAAGTGGTGGATATGGGGGGATAATAAAGTGCTTAGATAAATATAGGGGTCTCACATAGTGGAGGCCTATGCTCTGCTTCTCATCTGCCTGGGAGTTGGTGAACACCTGTGGAGTTCCTCATACCACCATGGTTAGGGGAGCAGAGTGGACATGCTGTGTGAGGCTTCCAGGCTGATGGGCCAGATGCCAACTCATCGAGTATCTTCACTGGCCAATGGAGCATCGACAGCAGCAAAATGTTTCTGGTGTAGCCAAGAAGATCGTGGATGTGACACTGAAAGATGGAGACCTGGAGGCAACTGGGGGCCAGGATAATTCTCCCATGATGCCATTGTCATTAGATTCTGAAGACTCCAAGGGCTTTTCTCTCACCAAAGGAAAAAGATTGGGGGAAAGTGTGAAGACACAACTAAGACAGTCTGAGATGACAAAGCATATTCTGAATTGGCAGCATTGGGTACCATTACTGATGGAATGAGGCTTAAGGAAGAAATCATTTTAGTTCTAGGGGAGAAATTGAAAATTCTTACCTACTATACGTATAAATTGAAGGAAAAGTCATTAATTTGAGGAAATTATGGGTAAGGAGCAATAAAGAAAATGTCCTCAATTAGCATGGAGTTTGTGTGATCTTGTAGTCAATTTCTTAGAGGAATATTTACCAACAGTTTACCAGAATCATAAAAGAAGAATCTTAGCTTCTAATGGATGCTCTCTTTCTTTCCTTAGGAAAGATCCAAATTAAATTCTTTCAATTCATTGATGCACCCACTTTTTATTGTGTGCATTATGGGGCAAGGGTGATGTCAGCCCACTTTTTATTGTGTGCATCGTAGGGTGGGGGTGATGCCAGTCAATTATTTCTGCATGGAAGCATTAATATATTAAAGTAATACCCAGGGAATCTTGTTTGCCTAGAAAATTTATTAATTCCTCTCAGTTATGTAAAAGTCCCAGCAGAAGACTGAAGGGCACCATGGACACACAGATAAATAGATTTGAGAAAGTTTGTGGGACAATTTCCAAAAAGAAAAGCCCTCAGATACCATCTGTGAAGGAAAAGGTGAATGCCAAATTGTGTGGTGAAAGCATGAAGATTGCAAAAGGAGGGTGGGAGTTTTAATCCCTGAAATTTATGAGCAAAGCTGAGCCTGCCCAGGAAGTAATGGATGGTTATGTCAACAAGAAGACATTTCTTTCAGCAATAAAGAGTTATCATAAGTAAAACATAAAAGTGGAATGTTATAAGGGTGGAAACAAGTTTCAGTTTCTTAATTTTGGAATCTTTGTCATTAGCACATACAAGCCTTTGTTAAGATGTCTGTGACAAGGTTTAGGATTGGCTTGGGCTCTTTCTCCATTGATCACTGCCTGGAGTGGTTCTGACTCTCTCCTCTTATTGCATAGGATCTTATATCCCAGAATCAAGGATCAGGAGAATTAAGGACAGCTGCACACAATGATGAACACGTTTGTCCTGTCTTGTATCCTTTGCTTCAAGTAAACAACAAACTTGAGAGATGGCAGGCAATGGGGGTAGTACTGGGACTTCCTTCAGCTGTACCGTATAAAGTTTTTTCTAAGTCTTGTTCTCATTTGCAATTCTTATATTTGCACTTTAGAAAAATATCTTTAAATTAAAAATGGTATGTTACAAATTCCACTATTTTTCCAATCACAAGAACTTTTAAAAGCAAATATTTTTTTATTTTGAGATAACTTTAGACATACAATAGTTGCAAAAAATAGTAGAGTTCCCATATACACTTCATCCAGATTCCCCTTATGTTAACATCTTACATAATCATAGACTATGTATCAAAACTAAGAAATTTACATTGGCACAGTACTATTAACCAAAGTTTAGAACTTATTCAGTCTTAAGCAGTTTTCCTTTGTCACTTTTTTTCTTTTTCAGGATCCAATCCAGGATCTTACTTTGCATTTAGTTGCCATGTAGTCTTCCCCTTTCTCTATGACAAATATGTTTATTTCCTTTTTGATGTTCTGCCTACTTGTTCTATAAATTATTGAGAAAGTGATATTGAAATCTCTGACTATAAGCTTAGAGTCGTTATATCTTCTTGATTTATTGACCTCATTATCACTATGAAATGGCCTCCTTAATCCCTGTTAATATCCTTTCCTTGATTCTACTAGTGAGATAATAAATTTAAGCACATTAACTTACTTTTTAAATTTTTATGTTTTATTAATATTTTTCTTGCTAGAGAAGTGTAGGTTTACAAAAATATAATAAAATATATAAAATGCAAGCTTCCCATATACTATCCTATTATTCACACCTTACATTAATTAGTGTGGTATGTTTTTCAATTCATGAAAGAACATTTTTATAATTATACTAGTAACTATAGTCCATCATTTCCACCAGGGTTCACTGTGTTGTACAGTTCTGCTTTTCCTTTTACTTTATATCCTACTAATATACATAGGACCTAAAATTTCCTCTTTTAACTACATTCACCTATATAATTCAGTGCTGTTAATTACATTCACAATCTATTACCAAAACTTTACAATCAATACAAATAGAAATTCTGTAAAATTTAAGAATTAAGTCCCCATTCCCTAACACCAACACAGTCCCTGGTAACATATATTCTAGATTCTGACTCTATGAGTGTGCTTATTCTAATTATTCCATATCAGTAACATCACACATTATTTTTCCTTTGGTATTTGGCTTATTTCATGCAACACGAGGTCTTCAGGTTTCATCCATATTGTTGCATGAATTAGAACTTCATTCCTTTTTAATGCTGAATAATATTCCATTGTATGTATATACCACATTTTGTCTATCCATTCATTGGTTGATGGACACTTGAGTTGCTTCCATCTTTTGGCAATTGTGAAGAATATCTCTATGAACTTCAGTATACAAATATCTGTTCAAGTCTCTGCTTTCAATTCTTTGGGGTATATATCTTAGTAGTGGGATGTCTGGGTCATATGACAATTCTATGATTATCTTTCTAAAGAACTGCCAAACTGTCTTCCACAGTGGCTGCACCATTTAACATTCCCACCAGCAATGAATTAGTTTTCTTATTTCTCCACATCCCAATACTTGTAATTTTCTGGATTTCTTAAATTGTAGCCATTCCAGTGGGTGTGAAATGGTATCTCATTGTGGTTTTGATTTGCATTTACTTAATAGCTAATGCTATTGCACATCTTTTCATGTGCTTTTTTAAAAATTAGAGAACATGTGAGTTTACAAAACAATCATGCATAACATACAGGATTCCCATACCCCACTCCACCATCAACACCTTGCATTGTTGTGGAACATTTGTTATAATTGATGAAAGAACATCAGAATATTACTACTAACTACAGTCCATATCTTACTGTGACAATGTGAATCTTGTGAATCTCAGAAAAGATTCTTCTTGAACTAATCCATTCCTATGGGTGTGGAGCCCTTTGACTGCATTAAATTCAGTTAAGATAACTTTGATTAGATCACTTGCTTAGATCGCTTTTAGGATTTGATTGGACAACATCAGTGAGGCATGACCCAGGTTAGCACTCCACGCTCTTGCTAAGTCTTATATAAACTAAGAACAAACACAGAGAGACACATGAAAAGGGAGTTCTGCCATTTTGACGTGGCCATATGAGAGAGAGGACTCCAGGTTTGCCTTCAGCTGCAGAAAGTCGGAGAAGCCCCAAGAGGCTCAAACAGATGAGGCCCAGGGAGAAATGCCTGATTGCCCACAGCTGAGCTCCAGGAGAAATTAGAGACTAGCATACCCGCCATTTTACATCCCCATGTGGCAGGACTCCGAGATCTGCTAGCAGCTGAATTTTTTGGTGAAAAAGCATCTCTGATGATGCCTTGATTTGGACATTTCACAGCTTTGGAACTGTAAGCTTTTACCCCTAATAAATTTCCCTTTATAAAAGCCAACCCATCTCTGGTATTTTTGCATTGGCAGCATTTGGCAAACTAGAACACTTATCTTAGGTGTATTTTTCTGATAAACCACCCTATTATTAACACCACATCATAGAATTGCACATTTGTTATAGTTCATGAAAGACTGTTCTCATCTTTGTACTGTTAACCACAGTCCATCATTCACAACAGGGTTTACTATGTTATACAGTCCTATGCATTGTGCAATCCATCCAAAGTTTACACTCAGTGGCTCTCTGTATTAGCAGAATTGTGCTGTCATCACCACAATTTCAGATTTCTACTCCAGAAAGAAAAATCCATACCTTCTTATAGCCCCCTATTTTTGACCCTTAGCATTGATATAGTACTTTTGTTGCCATTGATGCAAAAATATTACATTACTGTGAACTATAGTCCCCAAGTTATATTAGTTGTATTTTTCCCATATATCACCATATACTAAACACCTTGTGATAATGGCATACATTTGTTCTAGTTCATGGAAAAATATTTTTGTATTTGTACCTTCAATCACAATGCTCATCCACCACTACACTGTTATACCTTCCCAAGATTATCCTCTAATTTTCTTTCTATTGACATTTACAACTCTAAATTATCCCTTTCACCACAATAGCATTTATAAATCAGCAGTGTTAGTTATACTCATTATTATGTGTAGCCGTCATCTCTATTCATTTCCAAACATTTACAATCAACTTTAATAACAATTCTGCAGACATTAAGCACCAGCTCATCCTTCTCAGCCCTCATTCTAGCTCCTAGTAACCTATACTCCAGATTTTAACTCCATGAATTTCATCATATTTATTTCATATTAGTGAGACCATACAATATTTATTCTTTTGTATCTGTCTTATTTCACTCAACATAATGTCCTCAAGGTTCATACATGTTGCCATATGTGTCCCAATTTCATTTCTTCTTTCTGCAGCTAACATTCAATCATATGTATATACCACATTTTGTTTATCCATTCATAAGTTGATGGACACCTGGGTTGTTTCCATCTTTTGGCAATTGTGAATAACACCACTATGAGTATCTCTGTGCAAATTTCAGTTTGCATACCTGCTTTCAGTTTTTCTGAATATATTCCTAGTAGCGGAATTGCTGGTCATACAGCAGTTCTATATTTAGCTTCCTTAGGAACCTCCAAACTGTCTTTCACAGAGACTGCAATATTCTCCACTCCCACCAACAGTGAAGGAGTATTCCTATTTCTCCACATCCTCTCCAGCACTTGCAGTTTTCTGTTTTTAATAATGGACATTCTATGAGGAGTGAGATGATATCTCATTGTAGTTTTGATTTGCATTTCCCTAATAGCTAGTGTATTAGTCTGCCAAAGGGGTGCTGATGCAAAGTACCAGAAATCTCTTGGCTTTAATAAAGGGTATTTATTTGGGGTAAAAGCTTACAGGTACAAGTTCCTATAGAGTCCAACTCAAGATTGGTTTCTCACCAAAGTTAGTTGCCTTGTGTTGAAGCAAGATGGTCTCTGTCTCTGTGAGGGTTCTGCCTTCCTCTTTGGGCTTCCTTTCTCTCAGTTACAGGCTAGTATAAGGCTTGTCTCTCAGGGCTCCCTCTCTCTCCTGGTGTAGGGCTCATTTTATTCCAGGATCTCTATATCTGTCTCAGCTATACTGTTCTCTTCACAAGGTTAGCTACAAACTATCAGGAGAACAGCTTATCTCTCCCTGGGGCCCCAGGATCAAAAATGATAGAGGTCTCTCTTCTGGCCTGGGTCTTCTTGAGTGAGTGTCTGTTTATATTGGCCTACCAAGGGGACGGGGACTCAACCTGAGTCAGTCTTACTGATGTAGTTGAATCAAAGTCCTAATCTTAACATGTAATTTAATCAAAGACATCTCAGCTGAATCTCATGCAATCAAAGGATTTCACACCCAGAGGAATGGTTTACAAACATAATCTTTATCTTTTTGAGATTCATAAAATAATCTCAAACTGTCACAGCTAGTGATATTGAACATCTTTGCATGTACTTTTTGGCCATTTGTATTTCCTCATTGGAAAAAAAGTCTATTCAAGTCTTTTACCCGTTTTTTATTTGTGTTGCTTGTCTTTTTATCATTGAATTGTATGATCTCTATATATATCATGGAAATCAAACCCTTATCAGATATATGGCTTCCATATATCTAGTGTGCCTTTTCACCTTCTTGACAAAGTCATTTCGAGCACAAAAGTATTTAATTTTGAGGATGTCCCATTTGTCTGTTTTTCCTTTCATTGCTCATGCTTTAGATGTAAGGTTTAAGAAACTACCTCCTATCACAAGATCTTGAAGATGTTTCCCTACATTTTCTTCTAGGAGTTTTATGGATCTGGCTTGAATATTTAGGTCTTTGATCTATAGAGCTAATTTTTTTTATAAGGTGCAAGATAGGAATCCTCTTTATTTCTTTTGGATATAGATATTCAGTTCTCCCAGAACCATTTGTGGCATGTACTATTCTGAACCAGCTGGGTGGACTTGGCAGCCTTGTCAAAAATCAGTAATAAATGTGAGCCTATTTCAATTCCAATTCAATTCCATTGGTCAATATGTCTATCTTTATGCCAGTACCATGCTGTTTTATTTATTTATTATTTATTTATTTATTTTTACCACTATAGCTAAGTAATATGAATTAAAGTCAGGAAGTGAGAGTCCTCCAACTTCATTCTTCTTTTTAAAGATATTTTTGGCTATTACCTTCCAAATAAATTTGGTAATTGGCTTTGCCATTTCTGCATAAAGGCTGTTATAATTTTTATTGGGATTGCATTAAATCTGTAAATCAATTTGGGTAAAATTGTCATCTTAACAATACTGTCTTCCAAACCATGAACATGGAATGTCCTTCCGTTTATTTAGGTCTTTGATTTCTTTTGGCAATGTTTTGCAATTTTATGACTATACGTCCTTTATGTCCTTGGTTAAGTTTATTCCTAAATATTTTATTGTTTTAGGCTCTGTTGTAAAGGGAATTTTTTTCCTGTTTACCTCCTCAGATTGCTCATTACTAGTGTATAAAAACACTTTTATGTACTAATATTGACTTACAAAAAAATTTAAAACATAGGCCTCCATGAACTGTGAAAACCCTATCTTGATTTGTTTTGAAAACTAACTAAAATACAAGCCTTATTTACAGATATGTACTTATACTGACTTACAAACAATGTTAAAACAAGGGAGTCTTATACTGAATGGTGAAAACACTATGCTGATTGGTTTTGTAAACTAACTAAAATATATGCTTTATTCAAAAAAAAAAAAACACTACTGATTTTTGCATGTTAATCTTGTATCCCACCACTGTGTTGAACTTATTAATTAGCTCTAGCAGCTTTGTTGTAGATTTTGGGGGAATTTCTAGATATAGGATCACTATATGAATAGCGAAAGTTTGACTTCTTCCTTTCTGATTTGGATTCCTTTTATTTCCTTTTCTTGCCTAATTACTCTAATAACAATGGTGACAGCGGACATCCTTGTTTTGTTCTCCATCTTAGTAGGAAAGCTTTCAGTCTTTCACCATTGAGTACAATGCTAGCTGTGGGTTTTTCATATATGCCCTTTATCATGTTGAGAAAGTTTCCTTCTATTCCTATTCTTTGGAGTGTTTTTATCAAGAAAGGATGCTGGATTTTGTCAATTGCCTTTTCTGCGGCAATCATGATGATCATATGATTTTTCTCCTTCAATTCATTAATGTTGTGTATTACATTGATTGATTTTCCTGTGTGAACCACCCTTGCATACCTGGAATAAAACCCACTTTATCATGGTGTAAAGTTCTTTTAATGTGCTGTTGGATTCTATTTGCAAGTTTTTAAAGGGATTTTTGCATCTATATTCATTAGAGAAATTTGTCTGTAATTTTCTTTTTTTGTACTATATCAGGTTTTGGTATTGGGTGATGTTGGCTTCTGTGGCAGTTTGATGTAATTATGAATTCCAAAAATATAATTGAATCATGCTTGTAAACTGATCTGTTAATCTGGGCATGATTAGGTTAGGATTAGGGCGTTGAGCCCCACCCCTTGGTGGGTGGGGAATTGAATATAAAAGGCAAGGCAAAGGACAGTTGAAGCAGTCTTTTGAGAAGCAGTTTTGATGTTGGAAAGAAGAGAAGAGAAGAAAGCTGTTCACCTGATCATCTACAGCTGACCTTGTGGAGGAAATAGGAGCTAAACCCGGAGAGAAATGCAGCCCCGGGAAGAGAGGAACCCCAGAAACCTGAGCCCTGGCAAATGCCGGCAACTGTCTTGCTCTAACACGTGGCAATGGACTGTGGTGAGAGAAGAAACTTAATGCTTTATGGCCTGGTATCTGTGGACTTCTACCCCAAATAAATACCCTTTATAAAGACCAACCCATTTTTGGTATTTCACATTAGCACCCCTTTGGCTGACTAATACAGCTTCATGGAATGAGTTTGGTAGTATCCCCCCCTGTCCAATTTTTTTTAAAAATTTGATCAGAATTGGTAATAAATCTTCTTTTAATGATTGGTAGAATTCGCCTGTGAAGCCACCTAGTCCTGGGCTTTTCTTTTCTGGGGAGGTTTTTGGTGATGGCTTCGATCTCTTTACTTGTGATTGGTTTGTTAAGGTCTTCTATTTCTCCTATGGTCACTGTAGGTTGTTTATGTGTTTCTAGGAGTTTGCCCATTTCATCTAAGTTGTCTAGTTTGTTGGTGTACAGTTGTCTATAGTATCTTCTTTTGAGCTTTCTTATTTCTGTGGGGTAAGTGGTAATGTCCCGCCCCCCCCATATCTGATTTTATTTTTTTACATTTTCTCTCTTTTTACTTTGTCAGTTTAGCTACGTGTTTTTCGATTTTGTTGCTCTTCTTGAAGAACAAACTTTCAGTTTTGTTGATTCTCTCTATTGTTTTTTTCTTCACAATTTCATTTATTTCTGCAAAACTCTGTTACAGTGTCAAAAACACTCTCATCCAGAGCCTTGCTTCTTATAAGCATGGAAGTAGTCATATCCAGTGGTGATATTTTGCTTATATCTATTGCCAACACAACCACTCCCAGTACCAAGTATTGGTCAGGGTTCTCTAGGGAAACTGAGCTAATAGGAGATATCTGTAAATAGTATGAGATTTTATAAAATTGTCTCATGTGACCATGGGGATGCACAAGTCCGAAGAGCATAGGGCAGACTGTAAGCCAGGAACTCCGATGAAGGTCCTCAATGAGTTCCCTAGGAACACTGGCTTTCTGAAGTAGAGATGGAAATTCTCTCTCTGAATTCTGAAATCATTTCTCCTTTTAAGGCCTTCAACTGATTGGATGAGACGTCATCCATTGCTGAAGGCAATCTCCTCAGTTGATTGTAGATGTAATCAGCTATAGATCAACTCACTGATGATTAAACTCCATGAAATATTCTTGCATTACAATTATCCCAGTGCTTGCTTGACCAAACAACTGGGCACCATTACCTGGCCAAGTTGACACATTAGCCTAACCATCACCTGTTGGTTCATTTTCACTTATCTCAAGATACTTACTGATTTCTCTTGCAGTTTCTTCTGTGTGTGTTTTTTTTTTAACCTCCATAAATTTGTGTGACTTCCAGTCCTCCACCTGTTATTGATTTCCACCATCAATCCATTATGATCAGAGAAGGTACTTTGTATAATTTCAGTCTTTTCAACTTTATTGAAACCTGTTTTGTGTCCTAACATGTAGTCTATCCAGGACAATGATCCATGGTCATTTGAAAAGAATGTATATCCTGCAGTTAAGTCTAGTTCATTTATCAAGTTGTTCAGTTTCTCTATTTCCTTATTGATCAGTCTAGATGTTCTATCTATTGATGCAAGTGGTTTTCAAATGCTTTTTAGCCTTTTGTATATTTTTTGAAGAAACTTTTATCAGATCTTTTGCCTGGTTTTTAATTGATTTGTTTGTCTTTTTATTGTTGAATTGTAGAGTTTATTTTTATATTCTGGATATTAAACCCTTATTGCATATGTAGTTTCCAAATATTTTCTCCCACTGAGTAGGTTGTCATTTCACTTTCAAGGTAAAATCCTTTTGGTATACAAAGTTTTTAATTTTGATGAGGTCCCATTTATCTCTCTTATTTTGTTGCTTGTGCTTTGTATGTAAAGTCTAAAATTTCAATGCCTAATAAAAGATCTTGAAGATGCTTTCCTTGTTTTCTTCCAGAAGTTTGACAGTCTTGGTTCTTGTATTTGGGAACTTGATCCGTTTTGAGTTATTTGTGTATGTGATATGAGATAGGGATCTTCCTTCATTCTTTTGCATATGTATATCCAGTTCTCCCAGCACTGTTTGTTGAAGGGACAGTTCTTTACCAATTGAGTGGGCTTTGGAGCCTTGTTAAAAATCAATTGGGAAGCTCACTTTGGCAGCACATATTCTAAAACTGGAACAATACAGAGAAGATTAGCATGGAATCTGCACAAAGATGGTGCACAAATTTGTAAAGCACCCCACTTTTTTTTTTTTCACAATAGTGACTAACAGAATCAAATATTTGGGAAAAAACTTAACCAAGGATGTAATGAACCTGTATTCAGAAAACTACAATCACTGTTAAATGAAATCAAAGAAGATCTAAATAAATGAAAGGACATTCTGTCTTCATGGATTAGAAAACTAAACATCGTTAAGGTGTCAATTTGTCTAAATTGATTTAGAAATTCAATGCAATCCTGATAAAAAATTCCAACATCCTTTTTGTAAAAGAATGGAAAGACTAATTATCAAATTTATTTGGAAAGGTAAGGGATTCCAAATAACCAGAAACATCTTTAAAAGGAAGAACAAAGTTGAAAGACTCACATTTCTGGACTTTAAATCATATTACTTAGCTACATGCTAAAAACAGCATGGTACTGGCATAAAGACAGACATATAAATCAATGGAACCAAACTGATTCTTCAGAAACAGACCCTCATATCTATGGTCAAGTGATCTTTGACAAGGATGTCCAGCCCACCAGCTGGGGAAGAACAATCTATTCAACAAATGGTGCTGGAAGAACTGGATATCCACATCCAAAAGAAAGATAGAGGACCCTTATCACACACCTTATACAAAAATTAATTCAAAATGGATCAAAGACCTATATATAAAAGCAAGAACCATAAAGCTCCTAGAAGAAAATGTAGGGAGACATCTTCAAGACCTGGTAATAGGTGGTGGTTTCTTAAACCTTACACTGAAAGTTCAAGTAATGAAGGAAAAAATGGATAAATGTGACATCCTCAAGCTAAAAGAATTTTGTGCTTCAAAGGACTTCATCAAGGGGGTGGAAAGGTAGCCTACTCAATGGGAGAAAATGGTTGGAAGCGACATATACAATAAGGGTTTTATTTCCATGCTATATAAAGAGAGCATACAACTTAATGATAAAAAGTCAAGCAACCCAATTAAAAAATGGGCAAAAGACTTTGAATAAACATTTTTCCAAAGAGAAAATACAAATGGTAAAAAAGTACATGAAAGATGTTCAATGTTACTAGCTATTAGGGAAATGCAAATCAAAACTACAATGAGATATCATCTCATACCTCATAGACTGGCCATTAATAGAAACAGAAAATTACAAGTGCTGGAGAGGATGTGGAGAAATGGGAACACTCCCTCATTGTTAGTGGGAATGGAGAATATTACAGCCTCTGTAGAAGACAGTTTGGCAGTTCTTCAGGAAGCTAAATATAGAACTCCTATATGATCAGGCAATCTGTCTACTAGTAATATACCCAGTAGAACTGAAAACAAGGATGTGAACAGACATTTGTTCATTGATGTTCATAGCAGCATTATTCACAATTGCCAAAAGACGGAAATAACCCAAGCTGTTTCATCAACAGATAAATGGATAAACAAAATGTGGTATATACATATGAAGAAATACTTTGCTGCAGTAGGAATAAATGGAATTGGGACACGTGATAACATGGATGAACCTTGAGGACAATATGTTGAGTGAAATAAGCCAGACACAAAAGGACAAATATTGTATGATCTCACTAACATGAATTAAACACGTGTTAAAATCTAGAGTATAGGTTACGAGATAAGGTGGGGGCTGAGAAGGGGTATCGGTAGTTAATATATCTAGATTTTTTAGTTAACTTGACTGTAAAAGGCGGGAAATGGATATAGGTGATGGGTAACCCATTATAGTGAGTATGACTAATATAGCTGATTTATAAATATGATTGTGGTGAAATGTCAATAGAAAGAAAGCTAGAGAATAATCTAGGGACTGTATAACATAGTGACACTGGTGGTGATGAGGATTATGGCTAAGAGAATAAATACAAGAATGTTTTTCCATGAACTAAAACAAATGTCCATCACTATTACAATGTGTTAAGAAAATGGTGATGCATGGGAAAAATACAATTAATGTAACTTATATACTGTAGTTAACAATATTGTATTAATCTTGCATCAATATCAAAGAAGGTACTATATGAATTCTAAGGGTCAATAATGGGGGGTACAGGACTTTTTCTTTTGGACTAAGGAAAATATTCAAAAATTTACTGTGCCGGGGGTCAGATGTGGCTCAACTGGTTGGGCGTCCGCCTCCCATATGGAGGGACCCGGGTTCGATCCCTGGGACCTCCCGGTAAAAAAAAAAAAAAAAAAAAAAAAATTTACTATGGCAATGACTGCACTAGTCTGTGATGAAGGTTAGGGCCACTGAGTGTGAACTTGGATGGTTTATACAAGGCATGGGACTGTATAACACAGGGAACCATGTATTGAATGATGGACTGTGATTAACAGTACAAATATAAGAACATTCTCTCATGAACTATAACAAATGTACAATATTAATATATGGTGTTAATAATAGGGAGATGTATGGAAAAATACACCCAATGTAGCTATGGACCATAGTTAGTAGTAATCTCTTGATGATAGTCTTTCAAAATCTTTAACAAATGTTCCACAACAATACAAGGTATTGGTGGAGTGGTGATGTCTGGGAATTCTGCCTGTTATGTGTGATTGTTTTGTAAGCTTACAACTTCTCTAAATAAATAAATAAATAATCAAATTGACAATAGATTTTGAGGTTCTATTTATATACTTTCAATTCAATTCCATTGGTCAATTTATATTTATCCTTGTTCCAGTTTCATTCTGCTTTGACCACTGTAGCTTTGTAATATGCTTTAGAACCAGGAACTATCAGTCCTCCAACTTCATTCTAGTCCAAGAATGTTTTTGGCTATTTGGGACCCCTTATCCTTCCAAAAATTTGATGATTAGGTTTTCCATTTGTATGAAGAAGCTGTTGGAATTTTTATTGGAATTGTATGGAATATGTAAATCTGCTCAAGTTTTTCTGTTTTTTTTTCCTCTTTGTGTTCTTCTGACTGTCTGATTTTGATCATCCTATCTTCTAGGTCATTGATTCTTTCTTCTGCCTGTTCAAATCTACTGTTGTGTGTCTCTAATGTATTTTTAATCTCAATTATTATATTATTATGCATTTCACCCATAATTTTTGTTTTGTTTCTTTTCAAACTTTCTAATTTTTTATGCTCACAATATGTGAGCATATCTTTTAGCTATATATCCATATTTTCCTTCATTTCTGAGTTCTTTTAATAGATTTCTTTGAACTTCTTTTATTAGTTGTTCCAAAATCTGTGTATCTTATGAAGTTTTAATTTGTTCCCTTGACTGAGTCATATCTTCCTGTTTCTTAGTATGGCTTATAATTTTTTGCTGATATCTGGGCATCTGATTATTTTGATGTGTTAACTCTGAAGGTCCATTTCTCCCTCTTTCCTAGAGTTTTATTGTTGATTGGCTTTGTGTTAAGGCTCTTCTTTGATGCCTGGGCCAACTTATTCTGACCCTTTAGAGTAGCCTGTGTTTAACTCCAGATTTTCCCAGCTCTTCTGCATATGATTCTTGACCTGGATATTCAGTACAATTTTTAAGATTGCACTTTTTGTGCATTGTTTAACATCCAGGAGAAAGCTTCCTTTCCTCTTTTCCTTATCTAAGAATCTTGATTTGTTCTGTTTGTGTGTGTGTGTGTTCAGAATTTTCTCCCTAACCCCTATGATTTTTAAAAATTCTCTCTATCACACTGGTGCCCTCTTTTCCTCACACATTTCAGTTCTGTGAACTGTCCTGTTTTTTTTTTTTTTTTTTTTTTTAACCACAGTTCAGTACATCTCTCCCCTTTTTATTTTCTATGAGGCTTTTCTGTCTCTGGTTTCTTCCCCATTAGGGTATCCCACCTTGAGGAGCCCAAGGTCCATTTTATATTTAGGTTTTCCAAAACCTGAGACTGAATTAAGAGTGTGCACCTTTGTCAACAATTCTGTTGCAATTTCTTCTTTCCCTGGGGGTAGTTTTATATGTGGCATTCTTCCTACATTTGCATTCCACCCTGGATCTCTGCAGACCTGTACCTGGATAAGCATGGTGTTCTAACTTGCTGATATGAGTGGCTCTATGGTCTGCATTGCAGCATGAGGGACTCAGGCTATCTTACCTCTGTGTGACTAAGTTTTGTTGGACCAAATGAGGGGGAGGGACCCAGACTAGCAGGTCCAGGATGTACATCTCCTACTTTATTTTGGTGTTTTCTTTTCTCTTCCTTCATTTCAGTATTTGTGGAGTCTTTTGCAGTCTCTATAATATGCCAGAGTTCCAAGCAAGTGAGATTTGTCCTTTCATTACTCAATTCTGAGAGGAGACTTTCCCGGGAATTGTCTTATGTCACCATGGTGATGACAACATCATCTTTAACTTTCTTTTGACTAGAGTTAGCATGGTGTAACTTTTCCCATCCTTTTATTTTTTTATGAATTCCTTCCCCTGTGCAGTGAGTTCCCATCACAAAATTAAAGCAAACGGCACCTGACTGGCATGTGATTGGATTGCAGTCAAAATTTTCATTAGTGGAGGTGGAAATGTATTTTTGTTTCTTTATTACACTTTCCATCTTCTGCATGTCAAATCATCCCTTTCATTTATATAAGGTTATGAACCACTTGGTTTATCATTTATGAAGGTGAGTTTTGTTTTTCTTTATTTTTACAAACAACACTTCCCCTGCCCCTCTCTCCACCCATCCCCATAACCTCTAATCTACTTTCTGTTTCTGCAAATTTGCTATTTCTAATAATCTCTCATCAGTGATATCATGCAATGTCTGTCCTTATGTGCCTTGCTTATTTCACTGAGCATAATGTATTCAAGTTTCTTCCATGCTGCAGCATGTCTCGTAACTTTATTATTTCTTATGGCTGAATAATATTCCGTTGCATGACTGTACCACATTTTGTTTATTCATTCACTTGTTCATGGACACTTGGATTGTTTCCAGCTTTTGACTATTGTGAATAATGTTTTTATAAACATTGGTGTATAAGTATCTATTTCAGATCCTGTTTTCCATTCTTTTAATCTATGTTTCTTTGAGACAAAAATTTTAATAACTAAAAATTTTGATATCTAACAAGTTTTTTAAATCTACATACATAAGAGAAGAAAAAGTAAAAAGTTTGGGATCTCTGTTGCATAGGACAGGGATGATTAAAAAACTATCGCAGTATCTTAAACTCCAGAATCTAAAGAATGACATTTTTAAAGCCAGGTATATTGAGGTACAATTTTCATAAAATAAAATTCAACTTTTGTGGTGTACAGTACTAGGAATTTTGATAAACAAATACAATTATGCAACCACCATAATCAAGATAGAGAACAGTTCTATCACTCACAAAAAATTCCCTCATTATGCTCTTTGTAGTCAAACACTCCCCTAAAATGCCCAGCCCATAGCAACCACTTTATTGGCATAAAGTTTAGAGTGATTACAAATAAGAAAAATTAGCTTTTAAATTTTTCTTAACTTTAGCAATTGTCAGAGGTCTTCGTTTCTTTGTGTAGAACCATTTTTCCCTGGTAACATATTCCTTCTGTCTGAAGAATGTTCTTTAGTATTTCTTATAATGCCCATCTGCTGATAATAAATTCTCTTGCATTTTATTGTCTAGAAAGGTATTTATTTCTGAAATATATATTCACTGAGTATAGGATTTTAGGTTTATAGCTTTTGTGTTTAACACTCCAATGATTTCATTGCTATCTTTTAGCTTGCATTGTTTATGACAAGGATCCTGTTCTATTTTTTCTGTTTGTCTGTATATAATGTATCTTACTTTTTTTCTGACTATTTTCACTATTTCACCTTTATCTTCTATTTCCAGATACTTGACTATATTCCATCTCTTAGTGTGTATGTTTGTGATTGTGTGTGTGTGTGTGTGTTTGGTGTTTATGTGCTTGAAGTTCCCTGAGATTTTTTTTATTTTATTTTATTTTAATTTTATTTTATTTTTATTATTTTTTATTTTACCGGGAGGTCCCAGGGAGCGAACCCGGGTCCCTCCATATGGGAGACGGACGCCCAACCAGTTGAGCCACATCCGCCCCCCCTGAGATTTTTTGTATCTGTGGTTTCATAACTTATTTTTGGAAAATTCTTGCTTGTTATCTCTTCAAATATTTCTTTGTCTCATTCTCTTTCTCCTGTTGAAGTTCTTCCAATGTTAGATCATTTTATATTATCTATAGTTCTTGTATGTTCTGTTCTGTTTTATTTTTTCAGTGTTTTTTCTTTATATTTCATTTTGGTTAATTTATTCAAGTTCACTTATTCTATCTTCAACTGTGTTAAATCTGTTGAGTCCATAAAGTCACTGGTACCATAAGCATCTTTTTTTTTTTTTTAACTTTTTGAGTACTTCCATGTGCTTTTCTCTTACAGTTTCAATTCTCTATACTGAATTCTCTATTTGTTCATGCATAATGTTCACCATTTCTACTAGATCCTTTAACATTAATCATAGTTATTTTACATTCTTGCCTGAAAGTTTCAATATCTGGTAAATCTATGAGTTTTTTCTGTTGCTGGAATTTAAAAGGCATCACCTCATGGTAGACTGGTTTCAATCCAATGATATAGAATGAGTCTTCAGCAGAAATAGTAAATAGAAATGATCAAAGCATCAGTACTTGTGGACATAGATTTCCAAATTCTTTCTCTCCAACTTAAAGTATCATAAAATAGAATCTCTTCACTCTTTTATCTCCAGCACTTGGAACAGTGACTGGCATATAGTGGTCACTCCATAATAATTTGTTCTATGAATAATTAATGAACGAGAAAGCCCCTGTGCTTCTTGGGTAATTAATGTTGAAATTTTGAGAAAAAAAGCATTCAACTTTCTGCTGCTTATCAGGTTGTATGGGAGTTTCGGTCATTAATTGACAAGATAAAAGAGGTAAATCATATTTATGATATCTCAGACTGGTAAACATGTAGTATAAGTTATACTTCTTAAATAAGTTTCATGATGTTTTTAACCTGCATTTTTCAATCCATTATTAATTTTGGACATATTCTACAGAAAAAGTAGCAAATGAGGGATTAAAATGACAAAATTAGGGGTAGGATGAAAATGAAGTAAGGAGGTAAGAAAATCATTTGTCCAATGAATATAATTGAATACCTTCTATTTGCCTATCTATGATAGGTACTGTGGAAAGTAGGCACAAAAGAAATATTGGGCAGAGTTTCATACATCAAGTAGCTATCAAAATATTTGGGCAGAAGTTGATAAAGAAAAAAAAAATCTAAAGAAAAAAAAAAGCCAGATCTGCACAAACCTGTGTCTCATTGATAAGAAAGACAAAGAAATTTAAACAAAGAAAAACTTAAAACAAATGAGACTCATCCTAGATGGCTGCAATCCACATAGACTTCTTGATCATTTTGACCAATCTGAGAATGTCCCCCCTGCCCCCAATATCAATTTATAGGCATTAATTATCTTTTACCTGGCTACCCTATCCTTGGAACTCTAAAATATTCTACAACTAACAAGATCGGTTTTAGTCCAAATTGTCTTTCACTGTTATAAAAAGCTTTTAAGAGATCAGTTTCTGTGCTGCCACTTTATTCTACTGTCATGTTCAGACTATGTTGCCTTGGCAACTTAACAAGATAAAAGTGCTACTGTATCCACCTTTGATGTCATAAGCAGATGACATTGTCTTGGCGGCAAAATAAAATAGTTGCTCTCTGGGTAGGTATATTATGTGTGGACAGTCTCAGCACCATTATTACACATTGTCTATTTTGAATGCAGTACCCTTTCAAGCATTAGACTCCTCTACAGTACTTCATCCCTTTCTTTTCATGCCAATTGGTCACCAAGGGTATTAGAAAGAACACCAGATCAGAATATAGGGAGTTCTGGATTCCTATAGACACTGCTTACCCAATATTGATTCACTCCTTCCTCCTTCCTAATTTTGTTTAAGAATACATTCACCCATAGTCATATTGATTATTTAGAATAGCTGAATCTATCTGCTCTGGAGAAATGGATCCCAATGCCTAAGCCAGTCACAGTAATTCCTGCCCTTTACTGGTGATTTGTTCAGGGACCCAGGTTTAAAGTAATCATTGCATGGGCATTTCCCTGGTGACTGTATTGGTCCAGGTGTGAACACATAACCAATTTGGCCCAATCAGATTGCAAGAAGAACTTCCATTCCATGAGTGGAGGAAAGAATCAAGGAATTATTTTGTCTAAGTTATAGTGGGTAGCCATGTTGAGAATATGAGATGCAAGCCTGAGGTCAAAGCTGACACATGGCAGAAGGTCAGAGCAGATAGAAGAGCTGAATATTGGAGTCAAGTCTGTTAATTGTGCTTTGCTTGTGGACTGCCCCATCTCTGGACTTTCTGTGACATAATGCATTCTGTTATTGTTTAACACAGTTTATGATCAGGCTTTCCGGTTTTTTGTTTTGTTTTGTTTTTTAAAGATTTATTTGTTTACTTTATCCATTTTAAACCCTCTTCCCCATTTGCTGTTTTGTGTCCATTCGCTGGGCAATTCTCTGTGTCTGTTTTCTGCTATCTCTTCTCATCCTCCTCCTCCAGTCTTCACCAGGATTCGATCCTGGAGACTTCCGATGTAGGAGACAGGTATTCTGCCGCCTGTGCCACCTCAACTCCTGACTTCCGGAGCTTTCGGAGCACCTCTGCGTCTCTCTCTTGTTGCGTCATCATCTTGCTGCATGGCTCCTGGGGCCTGGCGGCTCACTGGCACACAGAGCCTGGCAGCCTATGCACCTTCTCTCTCTCTAATTTTTTATTTTTACCGGGAGGTCCCGGGGATCGAACCCAGGTCCATCCATATGGCAGACAGACGCCCAACCATTTAAGCCACATCTGCCCCCAGGTTTCCTGTTTTTTGTAACTGAAAGCATCCTAACTGATATTGTTCTAGTAGCCAATAACAAATATGTAATCTTTGGACCTCAGCTCTCCCACTGAACAAAGAAAAGATTGGATCACAAGCCTCTCAATTGTCCTAATTTTCTAAACTTCCATGTCTTAAAAGGCAAAGCATAGTCTAGGCATCATGAAGTTTTCAAAACCGTCTAAGAAGTCAAATGGGCAGTTGAGGCTCAAAGCTTAGGAGAAAAGGCACTGCAATGTAGAGCATATTTTAGGCAAAATAGACCTCCAGAAGTTTGGGCTGGTCATTTATTTGAAAGGTTTAGTGAGAGGCATTCAAAGTGCCCTAGCTTTATTCTATATAAGAATAACAAAGAAAGGGAAATGGTAGTGAAACTTTTGGAAAGTTCAGAGTTCACAAAGAGAGGCTATTTCTTTCTTCACTATCTCCCCTCCTCCACTGTGGAGAAGGGGAGAATGATGCACCCTTTCCTCCCAGCCAAGGGAGCCCCAGCAAAATCACTTAGAAAAAGTAGAGGTGCCTGCAACAAGAGGAGGCTTGAATTTATTCCCCAATCAGAAATCTGCTTCGCTAGTGGCTCTCTAAATCTGCCCCTTTGCGTTGCCCCCCCTGAACAGGAAAAAAGAGAACAGAAATTATCAGAGCTAAGAAAGGAACAAGAGGTAAAGTATCCTACCCTAAAGGATAACTGAGATTCATATGAGTGACACCAAGAAAGATAGATGGATTAAACCTGAATCAGGGGCCCAAACAGGATGGAGTATCTTTTTTGGGAAGTTAGGGAATTAGTACCTTGCACAGAAGCTGGATTTCTTAAATCAGGGAATTGTGCAGACAGGAGACCATAACGTGCATAAGAAAAAGTAGAATTAGTTCAGAACAAGGTAGTTAGCAAAAAATAGTATGTAATCTTTGCACCATTCTCAGGATTTGGGATTCTTAAACCTGGAAGAGACCTAGCGGTTACTCACAGAAGTAGTGCCTCCTATATGCCAAGTATTTCACTAGACCATCAACAGACAACATTTCATTTATTTGGTATAAAACAAACACTTTGAGGAAAGTGCTAACTCAGGTTCTGATAAGGTAAATGTCTTGCTCAAATTTACAACCAAAATAATTATGGACTTGGCTACAAATTCAGGTATGCTCAATGTGAAGTCTTTAACTCTTTACACAAAATCATATTCACTTCCTCCCAGCACAGAGTTTTCTTCTACGGTTTACATGGAACAGGGTCCCCAGCTTCATCTGGAATATTTCAGTGTGGGTTGGATTCTCTTTTGAGAGGCAACTTTTTCTGTAGTTGAAGAGCTCTATTTTTTCTTCCTAAGTTTGGGCTCCCAAATTTGTCCACCAGAAACTTCCATTCAGTCTTTATGCAGTCATTTGGGGAAAACCTACATAAGCTAATTATTTATAACTCCACTTATCCCCAACTCTTTTTTCAGAGAAAATATCCAGTGTTTTCTCAACCATTAGTCTCAGCATTTTCCTCCTAGGCTCCTCCTTAGTGGCATTTCTTGTACTTTATATTTTATAATTGTCAGTGTCCCTGTTGAAGTGGAGTACTAGAACTGGACACAATATTTCATGTGTAGTTTGCTTTCAAACTTGTTATTAAATTGCAATGAGTGTAACCTAAGTTTACTAGCTTTTTCATCAGGATCCTAACCCATTAAAGCCAGTTTTTCTAAGAACTACTCTACAAGGCTTAAGAACACTCAAGAAAATTCTCAAAAACTTAGCCAACAACACTTAAGATTCATCCCTTAAAAAGGGGGTACTATTAACATTCAGTAGAATCCAATTGAATTGGACTTCAAGTCCTCAAATTAAAGAACTTTACAGGAAATTGCAGGCTGCTTAGCTCTGTGTTGCTTTTGTTGAATTAGTTTTAGAGCCAAGTCACACTTGGTGAGATTTTTGTCAACATCTGTGCTGAGATGTGTATTTGCCTTCATCTTATGTCATTTTTGTGAACACCCCAGTTGGTGGGACTAGGCCATAATGGTGATAAAACCACAGATCACAGTCTGAGTTATACATTAAGAAGTTTAGTTTATTCTTCTGACTGCATTTTCCAAGACTGTGCTTTTATTTTAATGACTTTCCAGTACACCAGTTGTGCCCTCTCTCCCACATATGTGAGAAACAGCAACAAACAGAGAATCGTGTTTCACTGTGTCCTCAACAGTCAGGAAAGATAAGGGTAGGAGAAAACTTTGTGAGACTGAATAAAATAGAGCTCTAATATAGTTAGTGCAGAAGCAGCATGTGATAAGAGAAGAAAAAGATATCTTTTGGATGGCACAGCCAGAAAAAGAAGATAAGGCTAAGAAGGAAGACCTTGTAAACACTGCCTATTTAAGACTTGTACGTTGGTGCTAGATGAAAGGGTCAGCTAGATTGTAAGCACTGTGAGGGCATTTCTGCCTTCTTCATTTTGTCCGATACCCATACGTGGTAGATTTACATTTGGATGAATGACTAAATTAACTAAAAGCTAAATCTCCAAAGGGTTGACAATGGCTTGAATCACAAAGCTTGTATGTCTCATGTTGGAGATTTTAAATCCCCTTTCAGTGGGATGGTTTTCAGATTTTTACTGACATTGCCCATTAGCACTTTATTTCCCTAACCAATGCTCCCATATGAAGTCAGATCCCTCAGTTTTTTGTTTCTTTTTAATTTGGTTGGATGAATTGTGTGAACCAAGCATCTCTATACAAAAAAAATCGACTCCTTTATCTTGGGAGATAGTTGATAAAAAATAAATCAGTTAGATCTGGTCCATTTGCTTCAGACACAGGATTTCAAAGCTAATATAATGGACCTCTTCCTAAAACTTCTAAACTTCCTAAAGTTTAGGAAGAGGTCAAATGTGTCTTAACAAAATACTACCAGGATTATTATTTTGTAAGGAGTAAGGTCAAAAGTTGAGTTAATATTTTTAAGATATATAAATTACCTGTCTTAGAAAAAATATTTACTTTGGTGACGAAGTGCTTGCTCTTAATTTGTGATGTAATCAGTCACAGCTCTTATAGACATAGAAAGTGATTTGAAAGCAGAAAATCTACAGCCTTCCTCACTCCTTGAAGTAGAACTCACACTTGGGCTAAGCAAATCATGCCGTAGCCATCCAAAGATATTAGTTAATATAGAAGCTGGGACATTGTTCTTATGTGGAGATGGATATAGTTTCTCCATGGAGGTGCTTGGGTCATCAAGTGTGAGGCTTAAGGAGAGGAGAAGGAGAAAGAGACACTATAAATCTGGCTTTCCTAAATTCCTCTCCTCTCATACAGAAGAGTAAGGAGCAATATAGGGGAAAAGATAAGGTGGATAGGGGAACCTGTTACACTAGAACTACCATTCATGGATAATAAGGGGGAAATAAACACAGAGTATCAGGAACCTCAATGATTTGGTTTAAAGAGAATTATTTTTTGAAAAATTGAATTGGAAGATTTCAATGTGAGAAAAGAAATCTAAATTAACTAACATCTATTTCTAAATAAAATATTAAAAAGGGATTTTGATATGCTATAATCATGGGATGTTCCAGAACTTAGGATATCATGTGGTTCAATTTTCTGCATTTTCAGGGAACCCAAAAATACGAAAACAATTGTCTAAAAATCAGAGTACTAATAGAAAACATAGAGTTAAAATTCAGGCCAGACCAGTTCTTTGGGCTACCCAATCTATTGTTTATTACCACCTGTCTGACTCTTCAGGTCTTCATGGGTCCTAATGATACTTGTGTTATCTTATTTAAACCCATATTATCTTTATAACTTATTATTATTTTATACCTGGAGTTTCACCAAGACTGGAGTTAACCAAGCATTAAATAAATCTTGATAGTTGTTATTGACTGATAAATATGTCTATAAGATAATAGTATAGGAAAAAAAGATAGTTGCTTGTTTAGAAAAATGTAGCATTAGAGATATTTGCTACTACTTCCCTTCCAATATGTCAGATAAGGCTTTTTGGATAATTAGATAGTCAGGAGATGGTCACATGATAAGTGGATAAACTGAAGTGTTCTGGGCCAAGGGTTTGATGGGAGAAGTCATCAAGGCAGGATTGACATGATGACACAAAATGGATATTGAGTACATTTGCCTGGAAGAAGCAAGTGGAATGGGAAGAAAAAGCAGATATAAGGAAGGGAAGTGAGGGAGTTAGGCTACCTGAATGTCTGTCTGGAAGCTTTTCAAAATTTTCATTTAGCCCATTGTGCTCACTTAGTTTATCTACCTAGAATCAGATGTTGCACCATCTGACAAGGCTGTCTTTCCAGGCACATCAAAATCAGCAATAGCTGTTTTGTTTAGTTCTTAGAAGAACAATTACTAATGAGCAAACTCAATCAGAACACCAGAAAGGAGAAATGAAAATGATGGGTGCAGAAAATCTCCAACACAGCAAATTTTAGGGCTAAACCAAAGAAAGTTGTATTATGCCTCAAGTAAACTAGACCACAAGATCTGTTGGAAACTTGGGAGAAATGACATGACCTTGGCATAGTCATAAGGACAGGTCTAAGTTGGCTACAGAGTCTGGAGAGGACTACAATGTACAATATCAAAGTACTAATTACAGCAGGCATGAGAATCACAGATCTCTCACCTGTGAGGTGGAGCATGTCCCTGGGAGTTGCAGAGGGAACATGACAAAGTTGAAATAGGTATTGAGCCTAGTCAATAGGCTGCTACTGGGGACAACTAGAATGCTAGACAGAGAAACCAAGGCAGAAATCTGGTCATATAGACTGTGACAGCTTAGGAGTGTTGGTGAGAAAAGCCTTGAGTTTACATGGACACATAGGGTTTATTTAGCTTACCAATCTGAGTATGCGGCAGCAAAGGCCATTCCCCTGGGGCAGTAGAATGCACTGGATAAGAGCAGTGACTTGGGGGCTAAAAAATATTGGTTCTCAATCCTGGTTTGGCTGCTAACCAACTGTGGGACCTTGGGGGATAAACCAATTAACAATTTCAATCCTCAGTTTCCCCATTTGTAAAATAAGATAAAGCTGAACTCAGTGTGTGGCATATATTAAGCATTCAGAAATGGTAGCTAATATAATTTTAATTATTTTTCATGGATAGAGTTAAGATTGCTAATATGCCTAAAGTACTTAAGAACTAAAGCTTAGGAACTGGAATACTTTGCATAACAATGGTGATGTAAGTTCCAGAGGAGCAAGCCAAGGATATTCAGGGACTTAGAGGTATAACCTGGGTTTCAGCCATTTTGGCCTTCTTTGAATGCATCTTTGTTTATTTCTTAAATTTGTTGTCAGAAATGGAGTACAGAAATTTTATGGTATGGGGAAACGGATGTGGCTCAAGAGGTTCGGCGTCCGTCTACCATATGGAGAGACCAGGGTTCGATCCCTGTTACCTCCCGGTAAAAAAAAAAAAAAAAAGAAATTTTATGGTATGGTTTCTGCCGTACTATATAAGTTTTAAGATACTTATATTACATAAATGATACGTAAAAAATGTAGGGGATTCCCATATGCCCCACTCCCTACTCCTCCCACACTGTCCCACATTAGCAACATCCTTCAATAGTGTGGTACATTTGTTACAATTGATGAACACGTATTAGAGCCATTAAGTGTGGATTATAGTTTGCATTATAGTTTAAATATGGACAAAATCGATGATAAGGTAGAAAGGTGTAGTTGTGCAGTGGATGGGCATGAGAGTGGTGAGTGATGCTATTCAGTTGGGCGGTGCTGGCCTGTGAGGGAGTTAGGGTGTGGGAGGGTTACATAGAATTTTAAAGCCCACAGGAAGTCAAAAGCATGACATTCATTTTCTTATTCATTCAGCAAAAGAATTAATTAGTGCCTATGGCACTAGGGGAAGAGAAGTGAATAACAGAGACAAAGTATCTGCCCTCACGGAGCTTACATTCTAGTGCATGGAGACAGGCAATGAACAAATAACAAGCACAATTTATAATAATAATATAATATAATATATAATTTAGGTAGAGAGAAAGAAAATGAAGAAAAACTACAGCAGAGTAAGTGCTGAGAGACTGATGTGAGTTGGTGTTTCACACAGACTCTTGGTTTCTTTCTATCTTTCCCCAGAACAGTAGATCTCTAACTGGTCCTTTCTTGCTTTCCTGACATGTTTGTCCATGTTTCAAACTCCACCAGAGTTCTAGAAGGTTCTACAAGTTCCCAGAGTCTAACCTAAGCCCTTCCCAAGTGTCTTTTTATTTTATTTTTTTTTCTGAATGGCCGATCAAGCATAATGCAGTACAAAGTACAGGACTTCAAGTTAGAAAACTTGTTCTCTAGTCACAGATGTGCCATGCACTTTATAACTTTGGGAAATGACTTCATTTCTCTGAGCCTATTAGACTAAAATGTTTCCAGTAATCTCTACAAGCATAATGCTCTGTGATTCTCAATAGAACATGGTATAGCCACTTGCCTCAACACTGACCTTTGACCTAGTCAACAAACAGATTTTTCTCTCTGGCGCTTAGACTTCCCAGAACTGAAACCCACATCTGTGGCCACCACCCATACCACCCACAACACCCACACCACCCATTCCTCACCCAGAATCCACAGCTGTCCTCAAATGATAAGCTAACCATCCCCACTGCTATTGGACACCCACCCTGTTCCCATTTTGTGCACATTTGCTTTAAACTAACCAATCTTGGACTTGAGAAATCTATTCATATTCACCCCTGGACCATAATGAAGGCACAAGGCAATGGGTCCCTCTCACTGTGCTTGTGTGCTCCCCACCTGCTGGTTGAACCACCAGAGCTCTCTGCTCTTCCCATCAATGCCTCATGCTCCCTCCCACCCCACCCCCACACCAGGACCTGTGGTTAACAAACCATCTTCCTCATGCATTATGGTCCCAGTTTCTCTCCTGACCTCCACTCAGACCCAAATTTAAAGTCCAACTTAACTAATTTGAAACAAGTGGTGCAGCAAATAGGGTGTGTTGATCACGACTATGGGAAAGGGGACTGCTGTGGAATGACCCCTGCTAGTCAAGATGATAAATCCAAAATATCCCCCAAACAAGGTACTCTGGGGCTCTGGCCTGTATTCCAAGATCTCCTAAAAGAGGGAATCGTTATACCTACCATTAACCCATATACTATCCTATTTTGCTGTCACCAAGATCTTAGATGTCTCTTTAGAAAAAAAACTAAATACCTACACTTTATAGCTGACCTCTCATTAAGGGGTGATGTTAAAGAGGGCCTCTGAGAGGGCCTAGCCACACTCACACATATCATTTACAGAAACAAGATTGGGCAATAGCACCCCAATAAATAACAGGATCATAAAACTCTGTCAAATTCCTGGGCATCATCTGATCTTATAAAGGCAGACATGTCCATCACCATCAAACACAAGCTATCTCGGACACCAAGACGTGTACAACACCTACTAGGATTACTCATGTTCTGGAGGTAACTCATTCCTATCTCACACTCTCATTACAGCTCATATGTAAAATCACATGTACATTTGCTGCTTTACCACTGGGAAAAGCCCCAGAAATGTGCCTTTCAATTGGCACAATAGACCATTTCCCAAGCCATGCCCCTTGTCCCACTGGGAATGGATGTTAGATTAGAGGCCTTGGCTACCTTTGAACTAAGCATGGCAAACAATGACTCCCTACGGGTTTTTTTGTTTCTTTTGTTGTTGTTTTTTAACTAAGAGGCTCCTCTTGTCTGCTTGTCTGTCCCCTTGTCTGCTGCCCAATATGCCCTTTAGAAAGGGCAAATCCAGGCTGCTTATTGGGCTTTACAAACAGTTCTGTAACTACAAGTGTGGTACAGCACACTCAGCAAGAAGCTGAGTATGGGGGAAGCCACATCCTCCTGTAATTTGGAAAGGTCCTATTTGTTATGTTTAGCCCTGTTCTGTAGGTACCATTTCCATTTTACCAGTGAGGCTTTAGTGCCTGTGTTGAGTTACCATTGGGAAATCTCTCTCACCTAGGGCATTATGTAAAGTTGCATGTGCAAGCCTCCCCCATACTCAGCCTCTTGTTATGCATCTTGTGACACTGGCAATGGTACCCCCATAGCCTCCTCTAGCCAAGTGGGGAACCCCTTGAAACCAAATGTCTGATATGGAAAGGAAGTCAGTATATCTCACCGATGACAACATTATCATTGTACACAACACAGCTTGCTGGAGGGCCATGGCATATTACCCGGCCTCAAATACCCCTCTTACTCAAGATGGCTGTTTGGGGTCTGCACAGTTGGCAGAACTGAAAGTGGACCAGTTACTCTCCAGGATGCTCTGAGCCACAAGTTGCCCAATTTCTTAATCTTCACTGATTCTTGAGTGGTGGGCAAAGGGCTAGTAGGAGAGTCAGGCCAATGGAAACAGAATAATTTTCTCATATAAGGAAGACCCATGTGGGGGCTCCACATTTGGAATCAGCTACAGCCTTCCCCATTTCCACATGCTCAACTCACCATACTAGAGCTACCATTCAATGACAGTGGTGATAAACTACCTAAAATTCATTCTTGCACTGTGTATCTGGCAGGTCCCTTGAAGATTGCCAGCTCAAGCCCCCCAAACTTCCCTTCCCAACTGGCAGTCTGGGCCCATACTATCTCAGGGTTTGGGGCTTCTCTGCCCTTGTGGAATAGACACATAGGAAGAGATTGCTCTATGCCCATCACTGGCCAAAACAGTTACTAAAGGCTGTGACTTGTCCTCAAAAACCAAACATTGACTTATCATAGATGGAGTTATATTCCATGGGGAGTGCAAGGAGGTAAACTCTTCTCCTACTGCCATATTAATTACATAGGATCACTTCCCATCACTGCAGAGCCACCAGGGAGTAGAGATTATTACTCCCAGACCAAGCAGTGGAATGGTTTGGGTCACCTTTAGAGGTGAAGAGAAGCTACATCTGGTGGATGACAGTCACATAAAAAATTGACCTCATTTTACTCTGTCATGAGAGCCTATTACCCACATAAGGCACAACATCCAGGCTGATGAGCACCAATCATAGAGCTAGCACTAAGAGAAAATATGCATTCTCTCAAAAGGGAGAAAAATACCAGTCTGGCTGTCATAATACAAGTAGTAGCTCCAGAGACTAGTCCTCACCAACTAGTGCAATGTCAATGTTGTTCACCCTGGCTCTTAGTATTTTTGCTGGCTGCATGAATCATAGGCTTACTTACCAACCCACAAGGCCTTACCACACAGACCTAGGAATGCTCAAACAATACTCAGCTCATCCTTAAATTGTACCCAGGGATAGGACAGATGGGAAGATTGCTGGCTGACGCTCTTCAACCACCTGTGCCCAGCATGCTACTAAGCATGGCTGATGACCCAAAGCTATTCAACCTATAAATCAAATGGGTCTGCTGGCACCAATGCATGAATGATTCCCTCCCCATGCATAACCTAAAAAAATTCTCATACAGCACCAATGGCCTCACTTGTATAATCAAATTAAACCTGTATGGCTAATTGTCTTCTGCTCCAGCCTGCTAGACATACTGTTCTAAGGCAAGAGCTTGAATTGCAAAGAGGGCCTACAAAGAATTAACACCCAATTGGCATGTAAGTGTGGACAAAACATATTCTCCCTTCAGAGGGAAGTGTGGGGTGAGGGGCACACACAAAAACATGAAGCCAAAGCCTTTGTTAGGTACATCCCAGATGACCCCCTAGCAGTCATGGTCAGTGCTAATCTGATGGAAAATTTAGCTATCAATAGATGAACTGACAGGAGTGGAAATGCCAGGATTGATAACTATATGCGCAAGTTGCTTAACTAGAACAGAACAGTCAAAAAAAAAAAAAAAAAGAATGTTTTCTTAACAAAGTGAGTCAATTCCTGTCAAGCTATATCTTTCCCAGATACCCAGCAGCTCAGTCAGTCTCTCAAAGCTAGCATTTTAAAAACCTCCAAGGATTTCTTATCTCCAGGGCAAAATCCACACTCCCTAGCCTTACATCCAGGGCCTTTCTAAGTTGGTCCCAACTCATTGCCTTCATAGCTCAGCTTCCACTTCTCTCCCCACTACAGTTCTTCCCCCTAATGGGTCCAGCCTTCTCATGACTTTTGTGCCTTTGCCACTGGTTGCTCCCTCTCCTAAACTATTATGCTATTATCACTTTATCTTTCAAGACAGACATCAAATATCATTTCTGCCTGTAAACCCACTCTTACTTGCTCCCTCCACATAGGATGCCCAATGCATCACACCACTATTATAATAGTTTGTTTGTCTTCCCAACTAGACTCCCTCCAAGGCAGAAGCTAGGACTGATTCATTCTTACATTCCACCTTCATGTCTCTTTCCACCCCATATTTGGCATTTATAAAATTTTGAGAAAAGATGGGAAAAAATTCTCCTTTGCATGAATATGTCCTTGAACCCACCCCTTTCAAAGAGAACAGCATGATATGGTGAAAAGTAGGTTCTGGGGTTAGGCAGACCTTATTCTAGCCCTGATTTACCACATGTTAGTTCTATGACATTGACCAAGTTACTTAACTGTTTTGAGTTGGTTTTTAAAATCATTTCTATAACAAAAATAGTAATAACAATTACATTTCATAGATAATATGAGGACCAGTTGAGGCCACATTTGCAATTTTTAAAAATATAAGTTAAGAAATTCTATACAAAAGTTAAGTATTTAAGAGCAAGGACAAGTAATTTGTTTTTCTTTTTAAAATTTATTTACTACAGGGATAGAGTAAGACCTAAAATTCAACCAGAAAATAATAATGAAAAAAAATTTAAAGAAGAGAGAAAGAAGAACGCATTTCATAAGTGGTTTCTGGTAAGAGGTAAAGAGAAGAGGCTAATATTAATGTCCAAATGTAATTTTGAAGATTTTTCAGAAATTAATCAAGAGCTCCCTTGTGACAGAGAATGGAAAATAGGCATTACTGTTCTAATATTAATATTAAAATGAAAATGTACATAAAATAATTTTTATTAGAAGGCAATAAGATACAAGTTTGTAATTCACATATAGCACACATTTTAACTCCTTTCCTTCTGCTATGTTTCTCCATTCCTTTACTGTCACCTCAAACCTTCAGAACCACCTCTCAGTTTTATTCCCTTTCTCCTTGCTTTTCCCTCTCAATTCTGACTTTAAAATTCTGCGTCTCTTCTCCCATAAGAAGAGACTTTAAAAAACTATTTCTCAAAACAAATTACAAGATCTGAGTCTTTCAGTCAAGTCATTTATAATAAAATAGAGGTCAATTATAGTTATTAGAAAACAGAATTAATTCATAAATGAGAATTTCAATTTTACTTTAAAATATTAATTTACTGCAGTATTTTATTATGCTATCATATTTTTCTGCCTATCCAATAGCCATCTCTTATTTCCTGCTGGCAAGTGCTCAGACTAAATGACCCTCCCCAGCCCCAGGGGATGAATGTCAATTATTCTAGTTAATCATAATTCTAGTCCCTTCACCAGGGATTGGTTTACCAGGGGTGTGTTATACAACCTTGCAGTTAGAGTAGGAAGAAGTATTTTTCTGGACTTCTGGGCTTTGGGGAAAGATTTTTCATCTTGATCACAAGAGCAAGGTAATAAAGAATAGCTCTTTTCTGCTTCTCCATTTGGTTGTGTGAGTACATGATGCTGTCATAGTCAGCAGGAGAGGAGACTTCACTCCATGCCAATGGAAAGTGAAGACACCTGGGCCCTTCATAATAGCATAAAACACTGGATTAGCAAACTATGGAAATGCCCACCTTCAGATTTCTTGTTATGTAAAATAATAAACCCTTATTGTTTAAGGCACTTTCAAAATTTGTTTTTGTTTTCTTAAAGTCTAAATAATATTTTGGTAAATCGAATTGTCTGGCTAACCAATAATTTTTTAAAAATTCCTTCCAGGTTATGTTGGGAGAATGCTAATAATGGCATCCCCTCGACTTTGCCAGTGGAATCCTAATGAAACACAAAAAGAAATGCAAACTGCCAAAAGTATCTCCAAAATACAGGTGAGATCCTGAAATTCTAGATGAAACATGTAAACAAAAGATATATATCATACCTAGAAGAAAATTCAGATGATACCAAATGCAAAGTTTGATAGATTTGACCACATAAAAATTTAAACTACACATTACAAGTAATTCCATAATCAAAATTAAAGGGTAGAATAAGAAATTAGGAAAAGTATAGGCAACACTATCATAGACAAAGGATTAGTGCCCTTAATATAGGAAGTTGTCTAACAAGTTAATAATCAAAAGAGAAACTATCCAAGGGAAAAGATGTCAAGAGCAATTCAAACTCATCCAATAGACAATAAAAATTAAACATTAATAATTAAGGAAATAGAAATAAAGAAACAATGAAATGTCATTCTTTGAATATAAATTTGTTAAGATTTTTATGTTGATGATGGTGTATTGAAATGGGCACCTTATAAATGAATAGCAGAACTGTGTTGCCATTGTTCTTGATTAAAATTTGGCAATTTTTAAATTTAATAATTTTCATACCCTTTGACCCAATTATTCTGCTTTTAAGCATTTGTCATTAAGAAAATAATCAGAACTGTGTACAAAGTTATATGCATAACAATTTCTAATTCAATGGTAGAAATTACCATTCCTAGAAATCTAACAATGCTCAACCTAAATTTGGCTGTGTTGCACTGTAGACTTCTAGCCTCCCACCATTTTTCTGGTCTCCCTGAAATCTTGAACTATTATAGTTCCTTTTATTTTGGAAGGAAATACAGCTCATTCTTTGCCTTGCCCTTGCTCATCCAAATCATGCTCTGTATAAGTGTGTTGGTGGTGTTTGATAACAACCTGACCTAGAACCATCAAAAAGGCCCATCAAATGCTTTCCCTCTCTCATGGGAAGCGGCTGTGGCTCAAGTGGTTGGGCTCTCGTTTGCCATGTGGGAGGCCCCGGGTTCGATTCCCAGGGCCTCCTGGTGAGGGCGAGCCGGCCCGCGCAGTGCGGTGAGCTGGTGCAGCAAGATGTCTCAACAAAAGAGAGACAAGCAGACACAGAAAAACACAAAGCAAATAGACACAGCAAGCACAAGCAGCAAGGGGGGACAAATAAATAAAAATAAATCTTTAGAAAAAAAAAAAAAAAAAAAATGCTTTCCCTCTCCTTTCCCCAAAATAAACCAGAAGAACCATCTACCATAGGGGAGAATTCTGCCACGAACCTAGAAGGCAAGGAGAGTTGCAGTCAGTTTTGATTTTTAATAGCATTCCTCCACTTGTTAAATAAATAAGCATATATATCAGAGTTTTAACAATACTTATTTCTGGGAATGATTACTGAAAAGTTTTCTTTTCTTTTTAATGTTATTTTTCCTATTTGAAAATTTTCTACAATAAGGATTCAATCAGAGAACAAACCAAAGAGTTACTCTAATGTTTTTTACCATTTTTATTGAAAAGGCATGTAAAGCATACTAAAATACTCTCCTGCTTTTGAAATGTCGAATCTCAAATATAATGGAGTTTTTAATGACTTCAAATCATACTTTAAATCTTGTAGCTTTTGGGTTTACCAATAGAAAAAAATATTCCTCGTTGCAAATTCCTGTAGCTGTAATAAATAGAAATTGTGGAGACTAGATCATCTAATCATCACAATGGTCTTTAGTCTGAGAGGTTCATCATTCTCTTGATGATGAACCTATAAATGAGTCTGAATGAACAAGAGACTGTAAAGAACATGACAGGTGGTGTTTTGAATTAAAAGTTGCTGTCACTTTATTTTAAAGACATTCATTTCTCCCTCATAAAAGAGACTATGCATGCACAGAAAGAGTCATCACTTGAGAGTTCTAGTCCCTTGGATTACGATATATGCATGTATGTGCATGTGTTTACACATGTGTGCCCAGGTGTGTGAATGTATGTGCATGAAAGCGTATTGATAAAAGAATGGCCCTGATCTTTGGAGTAAGCTCTATGTATTGTATAATTGAGTGTATGTGTATGTTGCACAATGCTCTTACAATCTAATTTTCAATGAACTGTTTTGTTAAATCTTTCCAGATGTCTTTTCTCTCAAAGCCTCATTTTTTCACCTCTTAGGCCTATATTCATTCATATTAAGCTATATTTCATTTCTCTCATTCATTTAATCAATTCTTGCTTACCAGGCCTTTACAATGTTATTTGACTAAAAATAATATTATATTTTCATCTTTAAGCAGCTAGAGGATTCCATTTCTACCCTCACATCCAAATGCAAAAAGAAACAGAGCTAACATTTCTGCATTGTGGTCTACTTGAAAGCCAAATTTTCTCATTTTATTGAATTATATCCATGAATAACATTTGAGCTAATCATAATAAGGAGGAGAAAGAAAGTAAAAAAGGAAGAAGGTCTGGGACCATCTCCTGAAAGAGTGTGCCTGACTGTTGGATCTAGTAGAACCACCTGGACTTTTTTATCAGGTAAACTTGTATATCTCTCCTAGTTCCACTAATTTCTTGCTGTGTGGCCACAGATATGTTACACAAATTGAGTCTCAGTTTCCTTACTAAAAAATAGAGACAATATATCTACCTTAAAGGATTATTAAGATGATTAGAGATAATATATATAAATAATAACTATTATTCTTTTAGCCAATTCTTGTCTCCAATATCAAATGTTTCACTAATTTAAACTCTAATATTCAATGTTCACTGTAACTTTGAATTAGTTACTTAATTTCTCTGTGCTTCAGTTTTCTCATCTGTAATATAAGATTAATGATATTCTTCTTTTGCCTCAAATTCTCATTGTTCTATTAAAAAAGGAAGTGACAGGGAAAAGCTGTCCTTAGAGTCCTTATGTATTTGTTCTGTTCTTCAGGGCTTATTTTATTAACTGGTTGTTTACAGATCTGTCATCCAGGATTGTTGTGAGGATTAAATAAGTAATGTACATAATGCACACTTTCCCCAAAATATCATCATTATCACCTTCATCATCGACATTAATATCCTTATGTTCCTTATGCTTCCAGGCCTATGTCCTGATTTTTAGTTTAGAAAATATTTCTGTTAAATATGACCATAATTTAGCTGTTTGGTCAAGACAGGCCTCTTTGATCTGTCTGGTGGTTCTGTCAACATTTGTTGTAACAGCATAGGTATACTGGGCTCAAGTCTCTTACTATATTAGTTTCAGAATACTTTGTCAAGTGTTCAAATTACTTTTATTGCTGAAAACTCTCTCACCCTTCCGGATCACTAAAAGACTGACCCTAGACAGCCCAGTGCTCTTGAGAACCCATGGCCTAAACCATTAGAACCCAGGCTATGGAAACACATGGACAGGGATAGGACAGTATCCTTTCCTCACCCGTGGCACTAATGTAATGCTGCCCCAGTGCCACTCAGGCAACGCTGGTCCTCCTGATAACTGCATTGGCATCGCCAAACGAGATGTGTTAACACATATCCCTTCCTTGTGCTTTAGAGGCAGGAGGAGCCCATTGACAAGATTTTCAGTTACCTAATTTTATAGTGAAAATTGGCTTTTCTTTCATCACTAGCTTTTTTGGTCATTTTAAGGAGAGAAACAAAATAGATCAGAGAAACATGCATCTCTTACAACTGTATAAAATGATAACTGCAGATTTTCAGGGGAAAAAGGTAAATTGGGAATCAGGGAGTAATTAAACAAAGGAGAACTATAATGAGAATTATCCAATTATAATTCTGTGGGGAACAAGGAGTAATACCCCATCAAGTCCTACATCACATAAAGGAGTCATTTAAGGCCTGCAATTGTAAATAATTGTTCCAATCAAGGATTTAAGTGAGGTCACAATAGGTTGTATGTAAACAATCATTTAATGAAATGAGCCATAAAGAACGGGATAAATAGTTTTAACATCAACTATAAATGTGGCTTCTCCCTTGCGTTCCCTTTTTATAGAGCAATGAGAAATGGAGGCTGGGTGAAGGATATAAATAAAATTTACATGTATGTACAGTAAAGTAACAGCATTTAACCAGGGGCCCTGTAATCAATACCTGAACTATCTACAATAGAATCTGACTGTCTGGAGATAATGGACATGACACCATATGCAAATCAAAGTTCACATCCTTATTTCATAGATGATCAGCAGAAATTAGAACCCTAAAATTATTAACTTTTTATTTTTAAAATAATGTTAATATTTTGGGTTTTCTTTTGTTTTTTAGACTATTAAATGAAAACAGTATTTTTTAGTTAAAAATATACAAAATAGAGAAAAAATTAGTAACAGCAACCCCAGTATACAGAAAGAACCATTAGTGTTATTTTGTGTATTTTATTCCAATCATTTTTGCCTGCAAAATGTATATAAATGTATTGCAAAATGAGAATCATTCTCTATATAATTTATATTCTGACTTTTTCATAATGATTGCTATTTTAAGCACAGAGCTAACAAGTTTGGTTGTCAAAAATATCCACAGCATTTTAGAAACAGCAAATTAGAAGAGAGATCCAAGGACTATTAAACAGAAATGTGCTCTCAATTGTAAATTGGATACCTAAGAAGGTAGTAATCTAGAATAATCTTTGAAGGAATAGAATAATAAGAATGTCAGAATTAAGGGAGAACTCAGAGAACATGTAATTCAACCCTCATGCAACTCTTTAATTCTTTCTAAGGCATTTTTGCCAAAGGAACCCCTCAGTGACTCAGTAAGTCCCAATGCAGCCCTTTCCTTTCTTGTATTAGTTGAGACAATGCTGTGACTGTAAGAGAGAAGACCCCCAAATATAATCAAGTAAAGTCCAAAATGGGTTATCTGATTGACAGCAAGTCTCTCCTCCAAGCACTAATTCAGGGACCAGGCTCCTTCCATCTTTGGCATGCAACTTCCAAGGATTTCATGTTCATTATCATTAAGGTAATGGAAGGAGAAAGAACATGGAGGATGGTGGAAAGAAAATTTTTATGGACCAGGCCAGAAAGCATCAAACACCACATTCCATTGTCCAGAACTTGGTCACATGGACACACCTAACTGCAAGGGAGTCTGGGAAAGGTTGTCTAATTGTGTGCCCAGGATGAGAAGAAACAGATTTGATAAATGTCTAGCCAGTCTCTTCCAGTTTTACTCATCAGAAAGTTCCTTCTCATAATGAGCCAAAATTCATAATAGATTGGTTCTGATTCTTCTCCCAGGTCAACATAAGATAATTATAATCTCTTTTTCACAAGATAGCAATTCAAATTTAAAAAAAAAAATGATTTCATATCTCTCATAATTTTAGTTTCTTCGGTCTAAATATCACAAATTTTTCTCAATTTCTTCATCTGACATTACTATTAAAACATAGGGTGCCTTAGTTGATATTAAGTTAGGACAAACAGGCCCCATTTTAACATCATGTTACACCCTTTGTGGTGTTTTGGAGCGATGTACCCCAGAAAACATGTTCTTAAACTTAATCCATTCTTGTATTTGTGAACCCATTGTAAGTAGTACCATTTGATGAGGTTACTTCTGTTAAGGTGTGTCCCAACTCAATCAAGATGGGTCTTAATCCTATTACAGTAGTCATTTATAAGAAGAAAGAAATTCAGACAGAGAAAGAAAGCCATAGGAGGCAAGAAGCTGAAGGTCAATGGAATCCCTAAGAGAAGGGAGAGACCAGGAGAGGTCTCTGTGTCCACTGGTATGTGACAGAGAAGCCAAGGGCTGAGCAGGTCCAGCTAAGGAACAAGACATTTTATCAGAATTTTGACTGAAGTCTTAAGCTAGACAATCCAAATACTGAATTGAAACTGTGCTTGCAACTTAAAGTAACTGTAGGAACTCTGGTTTTGTAAAATTGAGCAGAAAAATTTGTGGGTCCTGCCCAGTTTTCATCCAGGGGTAGGAGAAGATAATCACAAGTATTGTTTGTTCAACATTTTGGTTCCATTTGGTTACTTGAAAAATTTGCTAACATGGAACGCCTCCTTCCCAGATGATTCCACATAAAGGAATTTGGTGTAGCTGCAGGATATATGACATGAAATGGACACATAGGAACACCTCTGATTAGTCAGAATGGGGTTGGCTATTTTGGTAACAACCCCAGAGACCTCAGTGGCCTAACACATAAAAGCTCTCACTCACAAAATCTTCTTTAGGTCAGATAGCACTCCAGGACTGTTGCCTTCCAAGCAGGGATCCAGGCTCCTTCTATCTTTTGCCTATGCCATCTGGAACAAATAGCTTCCAAGGTCACAGAAGAGAGAACCTGGAGAGCTCATTCTTAAATGCTCCAGTACAGAAATAAGTCATGTCTCTTCTGCTCACAGACCACTATCCAGATAGTGGCTCTACCTGCCTAAAAGGGCCTGGGAAGTCTTCCAGTATGCCTAAGAAGGAAAGAAAAGTCCAATATGATGAGCACTAGTTATCTCTACCAAAAACCTCCTGAATAGCCACTGCAACCTGAATAAGTAGGATATTTAATGTTATGCCATCAAAAGGATCGTCAAGTCCATATTCCTTACCAACTGGAGACTCAGAAGTGACTCTTCCCACCAAAGAGAGAGGAAGGCAATATACCCTTTCAGTGAATACACATACAGAGAGTTAAGAACAGTCACATTATCAAGAATGCTTCAGGTTTACATAATAAAAGTCATTATCAGGTAAATAAATAGAGATAGGCCAAGCTGCAAAATACGTTTGAAAGAACATTCTCCAAGGAAATCAAAAGATGAAAATTAGTATTCAAAACACATATTAAATATTAGCATTAACCAAAACATACATAGATGGTGCTGAGTGTCTTGAAAGAGCAGCAATAAAATATAATATAATATTGCATATTTGATTAAACACACCCAATGTGACAATGGGTAAGTCATTTCACAAAGATTTTATATTTGCTGCATAACAAAAATGTGTTATATCCCCATTTTATAGACAAAGAAAGAGGAGATTCAGAAAGGTCATATTGGTTAGCTGCAAACAACAGAAACTCTTTTGCTTAAACAAAATGGAAACACACTATTTCACTTAACAATGAGTCTAGAGGTCCAGAGGTAAGGCAAGTTCCTGTAATTAAATCTTCACAATTATCATGGCCCAGAGTTACTTCCATCTTTCAATTCTGCCACCTGCAACATCAGTTGGCTCTTCCTTTGGTCGTAAGATGGCTGCTTTTAGGATAGGCTTCCCAGTTCACATACAGCAGAAGAAAGAGAAAGAAAAACTGCTTCTTCTTTCTCAGAAGCTACATGTCTTCTATTAGACCAATGGTTCTCAACTGGGGGCGATTCTGACCCACCAGGGAAATTTGTCACTACTGGGAGTGAGGGTAGTACTGGCATTTGTGGGTGGGGATGCTGCTATACATTCTAGAAAGCACAGGATAGCCCCCACAACAAAGATTTTCCCATCCAAGATGTCAGTACTGCTGAAGTTGAGAAACTCTGTGTTTAACTAAAGCTTTCGAAGGCCAAGGAACTTATCTGTGCTCACCAGTGTATCCCTAGCATCTAGCAGAGTGCCTGAAATGAAAGTATATGGTAAATATTTGCCTGAAGAATTGATTAATAAATTAGATACTCATGACAGTTCTGTGATGTAAGCAGGATAGGTATCATTATTCCCATTTTTGTAGAAAAAGATATGGAGGTTCAAAGAGCTTAAGTACCTCACCCAAGATCAACCAGTCACTTACAGAGTCACGATTCAAATTAGCTTTCTTAAAATGTCTAGTTGTATTCTTTCCTCTTCTCCACACTTCTCTACCAGGATAAATCTTGGTCTAAGACTATCTTGGACTAGATTCCAAGAAGCCATGACTCAGGTTTGCCACACACAGATCATGGGTTCCCAAAGCTGAGTCATGTAAGCCTTATATAGTCTCCCTGTAAACACAAGCCCACACTCACCTTGTGATCCATTATCGATCTCTATGTCTATGAGGGAAGTCATTCTCCCTGACCCCAGAGATATACAGCTATTTTGGTCTTGTTCAATGAAGCAGTCCTGAGGCTTCAGCTATACCCAGAACTTTAGTCTGAGATTTTTGGAGCTCCTCGTTTTGCTGTTTCCTTTCTGCTGCTACTGAAAAGAATTTGGTGAGTTTGAGGGACATATGAGATAAGTGAGACAAGTTCATTCCCTTGATCTATTTTTGGTGGTTCCCATAACATGTCTCCATGTAGAAGCTTAGATAAGTGGCTGTGGTCTGAGTTACTTCCAGATATCAAGGATTTGATAGTCCCTGATGGATTAAGAAGTACCTTCAAGACAGGATTGTTAAGAGCAGAGACTTTCACTTCTCATGTGGTTTACAACCTCAACCTTTCCCAAAAGACTGCTTCTCCAGTAGGACATCATTGCATAGTAAGAGTTCAATAGGTGTTCTCTTCGTTCCTCTCCTTTCATTCTTAGGCTTTTAAGGTCTCATTCAATTTTACAGCCAAAGGGCAAAATTTAGGTTGGCGTAGGAACCCTGTTTAAATAGTGTTTGGGGGGAACCTTAAAAAAGAGCTTCATCATAATCAAGAGTTCCTGGATGCCACTTTCATTTCTCTTCATTTTACTTGTTCATTCATCTGTTTCACTGAAACAAAGACATGCATATCTAGGAAAGAATTTACAAAAAAAGGAGAGCCTTCCAAATGGTCATGAATGACCTTTCGGAACCGTTGCCCGTGGGTTTTCGGTTCGGCGGGAGCCGCCAGTACTTTGTCGAGATGCTTCAGAGCATTATTAAAAACGTTTGGATCCCCATGAAGCCCTACTATACCCAGGTCTACCAGGAGATCTGGGTAGGAATGGGCTTGATGAGCTTCATCATTTATAAAATCAGGAGCGCTGATAAAAGAAGTAAAGCTTTGAAAGCTTCGAGCCCTGCACCTGCTCACGGTCACCACTAACCAGCTCCACATGGAGTGCGCGTCAGACGGGAGCCACCGCATCAGGCGCGAGCGCGGGCCGCCTGTGTACACACGTGTCAGCTCTGCCAGCTGTATGGCCTGAATAAACGTATGTGTGGTGACCCTAAAAAAAAAAAACAAAACAAAAAACAAATGGTCATGAAGACAAGGACGCTTTCTAAGAGGTATAATTTAATCAGTTGACAAACGTTTAATGAGTGCTTACTATGTGACGCTTTAAAAAAAAAAAAACCTGGAAGCCTCAAAGAAGTCTTAGATTTAGATTATACCTCTAAAAGCTTATAATACTTCAACCTTAAAATCTTAGGGGTGGTATAAGATATAAACATTAGTAAGGCTAAATACCAAGTATATCAGTCAGGGTTCTCAAGAGAAACAGAGCCAATATGAAATACATGTGTGAGAGAGAGCAAAAAAGAGAAAAAGAGAGAGTGATTTTAAGGAATTGGCTCAGGTGATTGTGAGAGCTGGCAAGTCTGAAGTCTGAAATTAGTAGAGCAGGCTGGAATGCTGGAAATGAGGCAGAATTTCTTCTTCTTTGGGAAACCTCAGTTTTTGTACTTAAGTCTTTCAACTGATTGGATAAGGCCCATTCACATATTTTGAGGGTAATCTCCTTTACATAAAGTCAATTGATTGCAGATTTTAACCACATCTACAAAATACTTTCACAGCAACTCATAGATTAGTGTTTGATTAAATAACTAGGTAGTATGGCCTAAGTTGGCACATATAGTTAACCATCATACCACATAACCGTAATTAATGCAATCTATTACAACAATCCAACAAAGGTCTCTAGATAATATGGAAGGGATTGCCTAGTGTAGGGTATGGAAATTAATTTTTAAAAATTAGTAAAAACTACAAATTGTTGTATGTTAGTTTCATTCTAGAAGGTAGAAGTTTTCAGAAATCAGATCAGATATGAGATAATCTTTAAAGGAAGCATACTATTTAGATAGAATGGATTCACAGCACAGGGACAATTTACCTAAATTGGAGAATTTGTTTATGGGAGCAGAAATTGATTAATTTTACTTGTTTCCAAAACATACACAAACCCAGGAAGTGATTCATCATTTACTTGATATTTTCTTTTTGAATTGAGATTACTGAAAACTCTGCTAAGAAAAACTAAACTCTCAAGGTAATTTCAAATTTGAAAGACAATCTTAGCTTAGAAGATATATATTTATCTCCTATTGTTACATAGTGCCTAGATGGTTCTGGGCAAACGTAAAACACTAGGGTTTCATAGGTTCAATAGTACTAGTCTATAGTTCTGAGCTACCGCTAGCAAAATTTCAGGACAATTTCTCTGACTCCAATTTCCTCCTATGGCTCACACTGTCTGAGTGGCCTCAGATTTACTTTTTCAACCACTGGTGTCAATCTCTCCTCTTCACCATCTGGCTATTGATCTTTCCCCTCTGAAGCCACAATGATCCTTCTAAAACTCAAATCTGAAGTATCATTATCCTGATTAATATATGTCCATGGTTACTCATTGAGTGTAGCAATGGTCTTCCAGGAATGTGTACTCCTGTGGGTAATAAAATTTCCCAAAGAGAACACAAGCAAAGGTGGCTTTAAATAATTGACTTCCAGATGTCCAATTTCTAGTTACATTATTTCCGAAAATTAATATGATTTTGAAGTCACCTGTGGGCAAGGAATTCTCTTCAACTTTCTCCACTTTACATGAAAGAGGAAACATCATACTTATTATAAATTGTGCTATGGGAAACACCTTAGGTTATAAACATCTCTTCAATGCCAAAAAAGGTAACAATTTGAAATATTAGTGTAGATGTGGAAAAAGTGAATATCTCTCATGATTGAATAAAAGACTTATTGCAATTTGGGGATTTCCAATTCCTTGTTTTTAAATATTGAAGGAGAAATCAAAGAACTCAATTTGTTAACTGACTATTAAAAATAGTGGTTGATAATGGATCATTTATGATTATTAGGCACCTAACTCATGAGGAGCT
The DNA here is from genome assembly GCA_026826555.1 of Tolypeutes matacus. Taxonomy (NCBI): domain Eukaryota; kingdom Metazoa; phylum Chordata; class Mammalia; order Cingulata; family Chlamyphoridae; genus Tolypeutes; species Tolypeutes matacus. The sequence goes on from JAKSZT010053883.1 coordinate 63,710,763, forward strand.
CAAAGAACTGAGTGATATTACTATAAAAAAAACACTTCCATTCCCATTTACTTATTTACTCAAAATGGTTTCTCAGCACATAAATCTTTAAAACGGGAGAAGAAAACTAGGAAAAAAGGAACAGCAACAGGCATTTGCTGTCTCATGGTTTTGGTGGTGAGAAGTCCAAAATCAAGGTCTCAATGGGCTATATATCTCTTAATGTCGGTAACATTCTGATACTGGTTTGCTACAATCCTTGGAGTTCCTTGGTTTGCATCTCTGCCTCTTTCACACGGCAATCTGCTTTGTTTTCTGGCTGCTTCTGCCTTCTGCCTTCTACTTCTTCTATTTAGTAATCTGTGTCTCTGTCCAGATTTCCTCTACTTACAAGGACTTCAGCCATCTAGGTTATGGCTCAATCTGACTCAATTTGACCTCATTTAAATAGGATCTTCAAAGATCTTATTCACAAATGAGTCTGCACCTTAACTGATAATATTATTTTCAAAGGTCTTATTTACAAATGGGTTCAACATTAAGGAGTGCAAATTAAGACTTACGGGGACATGATTCATCGATCCTTGACTCATTCTAGCAAAAATTAATATTTATCCATAGATTTTTAAATTAATTATACAAAATGGGCTCTATCTTTTTGAAAAAAAGAGATATAATGGGAATAAAAATTTAATTTTTATGTTTAATATTTTATCAAATTGGAAATATATTTATGATATATTATGATGTTTAGTACCCAATTATGTCTCGCTAATTTAGGAAAATATTTTCATTTCTCAAATTGCCAAATTTATTTTTGAATTTCAGGATTTTGGATAAAGGATTGAAAAATGATACTGCACTAAAATTATAACAATAACTCAATCAAGAAGAAAATTTGATAAAGCTTAATTATTACAAAAAAAATTAAATAGCAAAGTATTTTTCCTATAGTGAAATATGATGGAATGACTAATGAAATGCTTTCATGCATAATGGTAATTGCATCAGGATAAATTTCTGAACAGGAACACAGAGCAGGGTTTCACACAAATGGAATGAATATTCCCACCATGAATTTCCTAGAAAGAAATCAATTTGGGGGCAAGCAAGGGGGGTTCAGATGATGGCCTTCAGAAATGTTTAAGAAATATTTTTCTCTTCTTAGTGAAGATCTTCTCTCATTGTGGCTAGTAACTACTTTTCTCTGAGTTACAGAAATGTTGGAAGATAATTAGGTATCCTCAGTAGTCGGGGCTGGGGAGGGGGTGGGGGAGTTGTCAGAGAGGAATTAACTATTTCCTGCCAAGTCTTAGTAGGCCTGGATCAGGGCAGGGACACAACCGAAAAAAAGAGCTGGTTATTCATCTAGGCCTGTGAGCTGTAGTAGCAAGTTACTGCTACTTCCATTTTAAGTAATTGTAGTAAGTAAAAAGTTCTCTCTGTGTGATACTTTGCTAAAGGCGTTAATACCACCCCATTAGAATTTTTGGCCCATTGAAAACTGGATTAATTTAAAACAAGCAAAAGATCCATCTAGCTGACCACTAAAGAATAAAAGACTGACAATGCAGCAGTCCAAGCTTATTCCAGAATATTCTTTTAATCAAGTCTTATGGAAAATCCTATTCACAGGACAGAATAGCATAATCTTCTCCAAATTCAATTTCCTTCTAATATAAAACCACACACATTAACAGTGGGTTAAAATGGGTGTGGAGGAAATATTACCAGGCATATTTAGGCAAAGGAGTCCATCAATTCAATATTTGCTCTTTTTCCTGGGAGTTGTATCTTTCTGGACCTTAGTTTCTTTTTTTTTTTCATCCTCTGCCATACATAGCTGCTATTCTGTTTCTGTCTTTCTAGTTTATATGTATTTATATTTTGTAAAAAGTCTTTTATATGCAATATTATGCATATTCGTATTTCACATGGGGTTTGAATATGTTATACATCCCTGTTACATTTTTAGCTTTTCTTCTAGGAATATACATAACCTTAGACTTTCCCTTTCAACCACTGTCATACCTATATATAATAGCTCTGCTAGTTACAACCACTATGATATGCTTTCACCATTTCTATTCATATCCAAAGATTTACAACATTTTTACCAATTCTGCACAGATTAATCCTCAGCATTCCATTCTTTATCCTCATTCGATTTTCTGGTGACCTATATTCTAATTGTTAACTCCATGAGCTTACACAATATGTTTAGTTCATAATAGCATAATCAGAGAGTATTTGTCCTTTTGTGTCTGACTTGTTTCACTCAACATAATGTCCTCCAGGTTCATCCCTGTTGTCAAATGCTTCACAACTTCATTTCTTTTTACACTGAATACTATTGTATTGTGTGTATATGCCACAGTTTGTTTATCCATTCATCAGTTGATAGACACCTGGGTTGTTTCTATCTTTTGGCAATTATGAATAACACCACTATGAATATCAGTGTGCAGATGTTTGTTTGTGTCACTGCTCTCAGTTCTTCTGGGTATATACCTAGTAGTGGTATTTTTGGGTCACATGACAAGTCGATATTCAACTTCCTTAGGAACTGCCAAATAGTCCTCCACAGTGGCTGTACCATTGTACATTCCCACCAACTGTGAATAAGTGTTCCTATCTCTCCACATCTTCTCTAACACTTGTAGTTTTCTGACTTTTTAAGAGTGTCCATTCTAATAGGTATGAAATGATATCTCATTGTAGTTTTGATTTGTAATTCCCTAATCACTAGTGATGTTGAACATTTTACATGTGTTTTTTTGCCATTTGTATTTCTTTTTTGGACAATTGTCTATTAGAGTCTTTTGCCCATTTTTTTAATCGGGTAGCTTGTCTTTTTATTGTTGAGTTTTATGATCTCTTTATATATCATGGATATTAAACCTTTATTGGATATGTGATTTCCAAATATTTTCTCCCGTTGAGTCGACAGCCTTTTTGCTCTTTTGACAAAAATCCTTTGAGATGCAAAAATGTTTAATTTTGAGGAGGTCCCATTTATCTATTTTTCCTTTTGCTGCTTGTGCTTTGGGTGTAAGGTTTAAGAAACTACTACCTACCATAAGATCTTAAAGATGTTTTCTTACATTTTCTTCTAGGAGTTTATGGTTGTTACTTTGATATTTAGGTCGTTGATACATTTTGAGTTAATTTTTGAATAAGGTGTGAGATATGGGTCCTCTCTCGTTCTTTTGGATATGGATATCAAGTTCTCCCAGAATCATTTGTTCAGTAGATTGTTCTGGCCTACCTGGGAGGGTTTGACAGTCTTGTAAAAAAATCACTTGACTGTAGATGTGCAGGTCTATTTCTGAGTTCTCAATTCGATTCCTTCAGTCAATATGTCAATCTTTATGCCAGTACCAGGCTGTTGTTTTGTTCTGTTTTGTTTTGTTTTGTTTTGTTTTACCACTGTAACTAAGAAACATGCTTTAAAGTCAGGAAGAAAGAGTCCTCTAACTTCATTCTTCTATTTTAAGATATTTTTTGGCTATTTGGGGCCCCTTACCCTTCCAAATAAATTTGTTGGTTGGCTTTTCCATTTCTGCAAAAAAGGCTGTTGGGATTTTTATTGGGATTGTGTTGAATCTGTAAATCAGTTTGGATAGAACTGACATCTTAACAGTATTTAGTCTTCCAGTTCATGGACATGGAATGTCCTTCCATTTATTTAAGTCTTCTTAAGTTTCTTTAGCAATGCTTTGTAGTTTTCTGAATACAGGTTCTGTATGTCCTTGGTTAAGCTTATTCCTAAATATTTTATTGTTTTAGTCACTATTATAAATGGACTTTTTTTTCTGATTTCCTCCTCAGATTGCTCATCAATAGTGTATAGAAACACTATTGATTATTGAATATTAATCTTGTATCACACCACTTTGCTGAACTCGCCTATTAGTTCTAGTAGCATTGTTGTGGATTTTTCAGGATTTTCTAGATATAGGATCATGTCATCAGCGAACAGTGAGAGTTTTACTTCTTCCTTTCCTATTTGGGTGCCTTTTATTTCCTTATCTAGCCTAATTGCTCTAGCTAGAACTTCTAGCAAAATATTAAATAACAGTGGGCATCCTTGTTTTGTTCTTGATCTCAGCGGGAAAGCTATTCAGTCTTTCACCATTGAGTAAAATGCTAGTTGGAGGTTTTTCTTAAATGCATTTTACCATATTGAGAAACTTTCCTTCTATTCCTATCTTTTGGAGTGTTTTTATCAATAAAGGATGCTGTATTTTGTCAAATGCTTTTTCTGCATCAATCGAGAGGATCATATGATTTTTCTTTTTCAATTTATCAATTAGGCTTATTACACTAATTGATTTTCTTTTGTTGAACCACCTTTGCATAACTAGGATAAAACCCACTTGACATTGGTGTATATTTCTTTTAATTTGACTTTGGGTTTGGTTTGCAACTATTTTGTTGAGGATTTTTGCATCTATAATTTTCTTTTTTCACAGTATCTTTATCTGGTTTTGGTATTAGGGTGATGTTAGTTTCATAGAACGAGTTTGGTATCTTTCTTTCCTGTTCAATTTCTTAGAAGAGCTTGGGCAAGTTGGTATTAGATTGTCTTTGAATGATTCACCTGTGAAGCCATCTCGTCCTGGGCTTTTCAACTAGGGGAGGTTTTTGATGACTATTTCAATCTTTTTACCGGTGATTGGTTTATTGAGGTTTTCTGTTTCTTCTACGGTCAGTGTAGGCTGTTCGTGTGTTTCTAGGAATGTGTCCATCTCGTGTAAATTGTCTAGTTTTTTGGTGCACAGTTTTTCATGGTATCCTCTGACGATCTGTCTTATTTCTGCAAGATCAGTGAAATGTCCCCCCTTCTCATTTCTGATTTCATTTCCGTCTTCTCTCTTTTTTTCTTTATCAGTCTAGCTAAACGTTTGTCAATTTTGTTGTTCTTCCCAAAAAATCAACTTTTGGTTTTATTGTTTTCTCTATTGTTTTTGTTGTTGTTCTCAATTTCATTTATTTCTGCTCTGATCTTTACTATTTCTTTTCTTTGGCTTGGTTTGGGATTAATTTGCTATTCTTTTTTCCACTTCCTCCAGGTATACAATTAGATCTTCAATTTTAATGTAAGATTTGAGGGCTATAAGTTTTCCTCTCAGCACTGCTTTTGCAGTATCTCATAGGTTTTGATACATTGTATTGTCTTTTTCATTTGTCTCAAGATATTATTGAATTCTCTTGCTATTTCTTCTTTGGCCCACTGATTAAGAGTGTGTTTTTTAATCTCCATATATTTATTAATTTTCCTTTTTCCCATTCATTATTTATTTCCAGCTTCATTCTGTTGTGATCAGAGAAACTATTTTGTGTAATTTCAATCTTTTAAAATTTATTAAGTCCTCTCTTGTGACCCAACATATAGTCTATCCTGGAGAAGGATCCATGAACACCTGGAAAGAATGTATATCCTGCTGTTTTGGGGTGTAATGCTCTATAAATATCTGTTAGGTCTAGTTTATTTATCATATTATCAAACTCTCTGTTTCTTTCTTTATCTTCTGTCCAGATATTCTATCCAATACTGAGAATGGTGTAAAGAAGTCTCCAACTGTTATTGTAGAGACATTTATTTCTCCCTTCAGTTTTGCCAGTGTGTGCCTCATGTATCTTTGGGCATCCAGGTTAGATGCATAAATATTCATTATAGTTATTTCTTCTTGATGAATTGCCCCTTTTATTAATATATAATGACCTTCTTCATCCCTTATAACAGTTTTGCATCTACTTTATCTATATTAGTATCACTCCTCCAGCTATTTTTTGCTTACTATTTGTGTAGAATATCTTTTTCCAACCTTTCACTTTCAACCTCGCTGTGTCCTTACATCTGAGATGAGTCTCTTGTAGACAGCATATAGATGGCTCTCTTTTTTTTTTTTTTTTTTTTTTAAATTCATTCTATCAGTCTATGCCTTTTGATTGGGGAGTTCAAGCCATTAATATTCAATGTTATTACTGTAAAGGCATTACTTACTTTTTCCATTTTATCCTTTTACTTTCTGTTGTCATATCTTATTACTGTCTGAGTTTTTACTCTTTAATTTACCTTCCTAATAATCTTCATTTATTCACTCTTCTCTAAGTCTCACCCTTGTTTATTCCTTTCAGGTGGCAGAACTCCTTTCAGTATTTCTTGAAATTCTGGTCTTTTGGTAACACACTCTCTCAGTTTTTGTTTGTCTGTGAATTGCTCTAATTTTTGAAGGGCAGTTTTGCCAGATACAGAATTCTTGGCTGGCAGTTTTTATTTTTCAGTACCTTAAATACATCATACCACTTTCTTCTCACCCACATGGTTTCTGATGAGAGGTCACCATTCAATCTTATTGAAGTTTCCTTATGTATGATGCTTTGCTTTTCTCTTGCTGCTTTCAGAATCCTCTCTTTATCTTTGATATTTGTCATTCTGAATAGTAGGTATCTCAGAGTAGGTCTATTCAGATTTATTCTGTTTGGGGTGCATGGTCTTTCTTGGATATAGATATTTATATCTTTCATAAGGGTTGAGAAGTTTTTGGTCATTATTTCCTCAAATATTCTTTCTGCTCCTTTTCCATTGTCTTCTCCTTCTGGGACACTGATAATGTATGTTTTGTGTTGTCATTCAACTCCCTAAGACCCTGTTCCATTTTTCCATTCTTTTCTCTTTCTGTTCTCCTGTATTTTTCAGTTCAGATATTCTGTCCTCAAAATCACTAATTCTGTCTCTGAGCAATTCAAATCTGCTGTTATATGTCTCTTATGTATTTTAATCTCATCCATCATGTCTTTCATTCCCATAAGCTCAGTTACTTTTCAGGCTTTCAAATTGTTCTTTATGCCTACCCAGTATCTTCTTAATATACTTTATCTCTTTAGCCATATTTTCCTTCAATTCTTTGAATTGCTTTAGGGTATTTGTGTGATTATCATTGATTAGTTGTCTTATATCCTGTATCTTGTCAGGATATTTGATGTGTTCCTTCGGCTGGGCCAACTCTTCCTGTTTCCTAGTATAACTTGTAATTTTTTACTGATGTCTAGGCATCTGAATATGTTGGTGAATTTACTCTGATGGTCAATTTCTTTCTCTTGCCTAGTGTTCTTTTTTTTTTTTTTTTCCCACAGCTTTTCTTTGATATTTGGTTCAACTTATTCTAAATCTTTAAAATTGTCCAGCTTAAGTTATCAAAATTGGGCTAGGGACTGACTAATGGTGTGCAGAGTTTCACCTGGAAGGCTAAAGAGAGACCCAAAAGCAGTTTTTCTCCTTGCAACATCCTTACCAGCCAGCAGATGGCTCTCATCAATGAACCTTTCCATGGAGGTGTTTCTTTCAACCTCCATTTTCCAGTTTATCTGGTCTGACCAGAGCTGAGATTCAAAGCAGGCTCTGCTGGCTGAATTCACTGAGGAGAAGCCCTCTGATTCACCCTTCCTCTACCCTTATAACTGCTGATAGGGAGGAAGATGTCTGTTCTCTTCTCAGCAGCTTCAGTGAGCCAGGGGTTTTATCCAGGCTTAATGTCTTGAAGGTTGGGAATAGGAGACTTTCCTGGCCACAGCAGGAGCTTAGTAAGTCACGTTTGTTGTTTTGGGTTCTTCGTCTCTCTGTCACTCACCCTCCTGGGAGTTGCACTGTACTGTTCTGGTCTGCTGACCCCCAAAGCAGGTCCCTCACACAACTTTTGGCCCTTTCCCCATTGTTTTTGTGAGAGAGTCAATGAATTTGTAGTTTTGGCTAAAAAAGTGGCAGAAGCTGTTTTAATTTAAATCAAAGCAGAGGGGAGATAATCAACTGAGCTGCTGTCCCAAATACCAGAAATTACAGACAGATTTGTAAAATTGTCAGAGAACAAGGAACCTAAGTTTGGGTGGGAAAGAATTTTTTTCAAAAGCAACAATTTTATGACTAGAAATAAACAGAAATACATTCATAACAATATTCACTAAGACATGAAAAGTCTAGAAATAAATCTTAAAATATGTGCAAGATTTTGTGGAGAAAATGTAAAATTTTATTGAAAGACTTCAAAGATGCACTAAATAAATATTCATGTATTAGAAGACTTATAAGATGCCAAACTGATCTATAAATTCAAAGAAAGAAATGAAAATTAAAATTGCAAGGTGATTTTCCATGGAAGTTGACAGCCATTTCTAAAATTTCATATTCAGGAATAATGGCCCGTGGATAGACAAGACAATTTTGAAAAAGAACAAGTTGTGCTGGGGGATATTAATACCTATTATAAAGCTATGTTAATTAAGACAGTGTGGTTTTGGTATAAAGACAAGTGGACCTGTGGGATAGAATAGAGAATGCAGAAATAGAGCCCATGCTAATGGAAAGCTGATATAAAAAAGATGTAGGGAAAAAGACTCAATAAAAGGTGCTGGGACTATTAAACTAAATAGAATTCCTATCTCACACTATACATAAAAATCATTGCCAAGAAGAATAGAGTCTTAAATATGGAAAACAAAACTTTAAAATATATTTTAAAATATCTTTTTCTTTATGCCTTCTGATTTATTAAACAAGAACCAAAACTGATGAACATAAAGGAAAAACAAACAACACTAGCCCAACTACATTAAAATTTAAAACATTTCTTCATAAAGATGTTTTACTTGACACTGTGAAATGAGTGAAAAGATAAGCTGCACAATGTCACAAAATATATTTAATACATATAAAAGGTAAAAGAAGGATTCTCAAAATATATAAATGAATACTAAGAAAAAAGAAACCAATAGCCCAATAGTCTAAATGGCAAAATACATGAATAAGCAAATCCCAGAAGAAAGATGTTTACTACCAATTCTAATTTGCATTCCAGGGAAATGAAAATGAAAATCATCTTTTACGTAGGCAAGCATTAAAATGTCTGATAAGAGAGTGGATTGTGGGAAGATGGTGGATAAGGGAACTCCAAAACTAGTCCTTCCACCAGAACAACTATTAAATAGGCACAAACTGTCTGAAACAACTATTTTGAAACTCTGGAGGCCAGAAGGACACTGTACATCATCCATGGAAGAGCAGGAGGAAGAGGCTACTAAATTATGGTAAAGAATAGTAAATTTCTCTATCTGCTCATGGTTACCAGGGCTCCTCCCCCACTCTTGCAGCAGGGTGCCATGGTTACAGCCCCTGGCTAGCTCATGGGTGACAAATAAGAACATATAAATCCTTTCCCCCGAAGATCAGTTGTTGGATGGCCAATCACTGATCATGGCTTTTGATTAGTGACTTAAGATCACAGGGGACCAAGCTCTAAGGGCACCCATGTTTCAATCTGCCTGGACAGGGGTGGCAGCAACCACTGTTTCAAAGTACCCCAGATATGGCCAGTAGTGGTGAAAAGTTAAGGACTCTGTGCTTTCTCATGGCTGTGGAGGACAATTAGTTGAAGGGCTGCATTTGCTGGGCAAGCCAAGAAAGCTCAGCTTTGGTGAATCATGGAAGGGACTCTTTGATGCCCTTCTTGATTCCCTCCTTAAAGCAATGTGGAGGCAATCTGTGCTCCCTTGTGGGTCCCTGCCCCTGTTTTGGTTGGGAAGATTGATTTGAGAAAGTCCTCTCCAACATATCCTTCCTCCCAAAATTTGCCATCCAAACAAAAGCCGCTTGAGACAACAAAAGGAGTGTAAGAAACTATAGAGGTGGAAAGTCTTAGGCAAAGACTTGCTGGCTTGAAACACCTGGGTGAGGGAGGTCTGTTCCTGGGAAACAGAGGGGACAGTCGAAATCCAAAACAACTAACAAGCAAAAACCAGGACAAGGCACAGGCCAAGAAAGACAGAGAAAACCTTGCAAACTGTATTTGCCTTGGGAAGATCTTCCTGATAGGAGATCTGAAGCTCAAGAAAATCTCTGTCTTATCACCAGCTGGTTACAAAATCAAGAAACAGATATCTCAGGGAATAATCCCGGAGTTAAATTTTAAAATACTCTAATGCATTGTGTGCAACAAAACATTGCAAGGCAAACAAAGAAACAGGAAATGAGGGCCCATCCACAGGAAGAGTATAAAAATACAGAAGACACCAACAAAGAAGACCAGAATGTGGACATACTAAACAAAGCCTTTAAAAAAAGTGATCTTTAATATGCCCAAGGAGATAGAGGAAAATACAGAGAAAGAACTAAAGGATATCAGGAAAACAATGAATGAGCAATGAGAATCTTAGTAAAGAGACAGAAATTTTAAAAAGGAGTAAGAACAGAACTATTGGAGTTAAAGACCACAATAACAGAAATGAAAAATGCCAGGAGGGTTTCAAGAGAATATTGGAACTAGCAGAAGAAAGAATCAGTGAACTTGAAGACAAGGCATTTGAAATGAGTCAGGCTGAGGAGAAGAAACAAAAAAGAATTATAAAACTGAAAATAGCCTAAGACACCTCTGGGACACCAACAAGCATATAAATATATGCATTATGGTAATCCCAGAAGGAGCAGAAAGAGAGAAAGGGGCAGAAGGAATATCACAAGAAATAATGATAGAGAACTTCCCAAACTGTGCAAAGTACATGAATATGCACATTGAAGGATCCTAGAGAACATGATAGAAGATAAACATGAAGAAAAACATTCCATCATTTATTGGTCACTCTATAAAATGCAAAAGGCAAGGAGAGAACTCTAAAAGCTGCAAGAGAAAAGCAACATGTTATGATCAATGGAGTCTCAATTAGATTGGGTGCCAATTTCTCACCAGAAACCATGGAAGCAAGAAGGCATGGGTTGAAATACTTAATGTGCTGAAATAAAAGAATGCCAACCAAGAATTTTAAGTCTGGTGAGATTTTCTTTCAATAATGAGAGAAATATTAAGACATTCCCAGATTTTAAAAAAAGCTAAAGAGTTCATCACCACTGAACTTGCCATAGAAGCAATGCTAAAGGGAGTTCTTGAGACTGAAAAGAAAGGACAATAGACAGTGGTTCAATGAGACATAAAGAAATAAAAGTAACAATACAGGTAATTTGGGTAATTATAAATACCAGTATTTTTTATTGTATTTTTTGGTATGTAATGCCATTTCTTACTTCCCACAGGTGCTAAAATGCAAATGCATAAAAAGTAATGATGAATCTATGGTTTTGGACATACAATAAGTGGTAACCCAGTACAAAAAAAAGATGGGTGATGGAGGGTATGCTAGTTTGAGTCTTTTGTGGACCCCAGAAAATCCTGTTCTTAAAGCAAACAACTACCTGTACCTGTAAATCCATTGTAGACCTTTTGATTAGATTCAGTAAAGGGACCTTTGGTTAGATCAGTTTTGATTAGATTGCTCCAGTTAAGGGCCTTTGATTAGATTGTGGACCCAGTGTAGGTCTTCATCCTCTTACTGGAGTCCTTTATAAATGAGGACTAAAAAGCCACAGACACAGGAAAAAAGCTGCAGTGACAGAGAGAAGCCTCCAGATGTTGATGAACCCAGGAGGGAGAGAAAAGTCACAGAAGGAAGCCCAGAGGAGAGATGAGAGACAAGCAGACCCTGCCTTGTGCCTAATTGCCCACAGCTGAGCTCAGAGAGAAAGTGAGCTTGGAGGAGAAGGTAGAGATTGGCAAAGCTGAAATTGTGCCTTGACAAGTGGCAGGAGTCCAGGTTTGCCAGCAGCCGACCTTTGTTGAGACAGCATCTCTGATGATACTTTGATTTGGACATTTTCACAACTCAGAACTATGAACTAAATTTTAACATAATAAATTTCCATTGTAAAAGCCAACCCATTTCTGATATATTGCTCCAGAAGCGTTTAGCAAAATAAAATGGAGAGGTATAGGAAAAGTATATGTGTATGCTATTGAAGTCAAGTTGTTATCAAATTAAATATGATTGTTATAGATTTAGGATGTTAAATTTTAACTCCATGGTAACTGCAAGGAAAATAGATAAAAAAATATATCCAGAGAGAGAAGAGAAGGCTAGATATGGTACAACAGAAAAAATAAATATAAAATTATGCATTAATGGAAAAATTGAGGGACAAATTCTCATCTCCTTCCTTCCTCAGAGGTCACCATTCTGACGACTTTGGTATTTTTCATTTAGGAGAAACTTTAAAAAGAAATAAATTCTCCTCTCTCTAGCTTTGAGAGTCCTCGATGACATCTCCTTGCAATAGAAGGCTGTTTCATCTACACTGGAAATCTGTTTTTTATTGTACCATACATCAATTATCTTAGCTGGATCGTTTGGATAACTTGTTGCAGCTTCTATGCCAGCATTTGTTGCACCTTCTTGAATTTTTATGTTACAGAAACAACTTCTTTCCTTAAACCTCATGAGCCAACCTCTACTAACTTCAGACTTTTCTTCTGCCAATTCCTCACCCCTCTCGGCCTTCTTAGAATTGAAGAGCATTAGGGCTTTGCTCTTGATGAGCAAAAATTTAACTCTGGGATTTATTCCCTGAGATGTCTGTTCCTTGATTTTGTAACCAGCTGGTGATTTGTGACTGATTTGATCTTCAATCCAGACCACTAAAACTTTCTCCATATCAGCAATAAGGCTGTTTTCCTTTCTTATCATTTGTTTGTTCTCTAGAGTAACACTTTTAATTTCATTCAGGAACTTTTGCTTTGCATTTGCAACTTGGCTGTTTGGCACAGAAGGCCTAGCTTTCAACCTATCACAGGTTTTGACATGCCTTCCTCACTAAGCTTATTGATTTCTAGCTTTTGACTTCAAGTGAGAGACCTGTGACTCTTCCTTTCACTTGAACACTTAGAAGCCATTGTAGGGTTTTTAATTGGCCCAAATTCAATATTGTTGTGTCTCAGGAAATTAAAAAAAAAAACAAGGAGAAGGAGGGATATAGGGAATGGCCTGTCAATGGAGCAGTAAGAATACACACTTTTATCAATTAAGTTTGCTATCTTATATTGACATGGTTCATGATGCCCTAAAACAATTACAATAGTAACATCAAAGATCACTGACCATACATCACCATAACAGATATATAATGAAGAAGTTTGAAATAAATGTGACACAGAGATACAAAGTAAGCATATGCTGTTGGAAAAATGGCACCGATAGACTTGTTCCACACAGGATTGCCACAAACCTTCAATTTGTAAAGAATGCAGTATCTGCAAAGCACAGCAAAGTGAAGTACAATAAAACAAGGTATGCCTGTACAAGTTTCACCATACAAAGAAGTTAAAACTCAGAACTGTAATGGACCTTCTCTTGGGTTCAGCTGCTTCATTTTACAGATGAGTAAAAGGAAGTTTAAGTCACCTGCCCAAGATCATATAACAAGGTAGCAAGTGAGGTTGAACAAGAACAGAGCTCTCCTGGTAGTCTATTAGCACTCTTTTTTATATCACACTGCCACCTTTACAAGGGTTGATATGGTGCTATCAAATGACACATTCATCATACTTTTATTGAGCACCTATTATGAGTCAGGCACTGTGATGTATGGTAAGCAAAGAATGTCACAGTCTCTGTCCTCATGGGATTTACAGTTTAGTGGGAGTAATTATCAAATAATTACACAAATATAAAAGCACACACTGCATTTAGTGCTATAAAGGAGGAGTACAAAGTGTTGCTGCTTGAGCATAGCAATCTAATCTGACAGGATAGATTGGATCTGTGGGGGAGTCAAGGCTAAGCTTCTCTGAGGAAGTGATGTTTCACTAAAATCCGAGTGTGTTGTGGGGTCATAGAGCAAAGGAAAAACAGAGTGGCTCCTACTTGCATCTGCCATGGAGACATGGTCTCCAAAAGCCCCAATGATTATGGAAGTCAAAACCAAGTTCAAACACGTAAACCAACAGTTTAGTACAGAAATAAGATCTCCTGATCCAGTGTAATGTTCTGACATCAAGCAAAATTAAAACTTATCTTGGGATTAGATGTTAAGCAGTTATCTTTGGGAACTGATTCATTAATCTTAGAAAGCAGAGTCAAAAGCAGATTGAGAGGGGAGCGGATGTAGCTCAAGTGATTGAGTGCCTGCTTCCCATGTATAAGGTCCTGAGTTCAATACCCAGTACTTCCTAGGGGGAAGAAAACAGATTGAGACCAACCAAGCATGAATTGAAATGCCAGGGTTGTTACAGTGGCAAAGTTTCATAAGAGAAAGTCACAAGTAATTATAAAATTGGTGAGTGTTCTGCATTTGTCATTGTCACCTAGGCACCATCACCACCAGTTCTTTGTAAGGCTGAGAACCACATTTCTCAGAATTTCCTTACCTGTAAGTTTCTGGGCTAGAATTTGCCAGTGAAAGAACCTGCATAAGAATTGGAAAGCAGAAGTGAAACAAAAGTCATTGTTTTTAGAAGACCGTGGAAGTCAAACATGGTAGGTTTCCTGACTTCTTCACATCTCCTACTTTAAAGTTGCAGTAGTTCTCAGACTTTCCCATAAGTGGATAGCTTTCTCTGTTCCAGTGTGTTGGCTGATGTCACATCACTTTCTCGAATCCTCTAGCAGGGACAGCAATACACCTTTCCTATGTTACTTTACCTCAAACCTTTATTATACTTCAGTCCTTAGTGACTTTGGTTATCTATTCATTCCGTGGTACATAATTTTGATCCATTGCATTAATGATATCAGGCTGATTGGATGTCAGTTACACCTTTCCTTGACAAATGTGTTTATGACCAAAATGACCATAGCAGTAGGGACAAAGATTGTGCATGGGCTTAGCAACATGTACTTCCATTCACCAAGCTCCTGGCTATTGTCTCTGCTGAGTAACTAACCTACCAACAGCAAAGATCAATATTGATTCCCCCAATAGGGCATCTTTCTTGGGAAGAACATTCAGCTACCTGGGTGGCAGTGATTTGTTCTTACTGAAAGTAACTTCCTCTGGATATAGACTTGCCTTTTCTGCAGGCAATGCTTCTACTAAAACCATCCGTTTACTTATAGAATTCCTTATTCGCTGTCAGGTTATTCAACACAGACATTGCCTTTAACCAAGGAAATAATTTTACAGTGGATGTAATGTGGCAGGAGGCTAATACCCTTAGAATTCACTGCTTTTACCATGTTCCCCATCAATCTTAAGCAGTCTGATTGAACAGTGGCATGACCTTTTGAAGACTTAGGTTTTATCTGCTTGACAACACTTTGAAGGGCTAGAGAAATGTCCTTAGTTTGCAGCGTATGTTTTGAATCAGCAACCAGTATATGATGTTATTTCATTCATGGCCAAGATGCATGGATTTAAGAACCAAGGGGAGGAAATGGAAATGACCCATCTTATTATTACTCCTAATGATCCACCAATCAAATTTTCAATTCCCATCCTTGAGACTTGCTGCTTTTAAGGTCTGAATTCCCAAGATCAGGGGAATTTCAAAATAACAATATTTATTTTGAACTAGAAACTGCGGTTGCTGTCTGCCCACAGTGGTCACCTCATGCCACTGAACCAACAGGCAAGTATGGTGTCACGATAATGGTTGGGGCAATTGATACTGATCATAAAAGGGAAATTAGGTTGCTACTACAAAATGGGAGTAAAGAAGATTCTATGGGATGCCTCTTAATATTTCTAAGTCCTTTGGCAAAAGATAATGGGAAACTACAGAAACCCAGTACAGGCAGAACCACTAATGGCAGAGATTTTTCTGAAAGATTTGGGTAACTCCACTGAACAAACAACCCCAACCAACTGAGCCACTTACTGAGGGCAAAGGGACTAGGAAAGTTTAGTGGAATAAGAAAGATATATAAATACCAATTATGGCCACATCACCAGTTGCAGAAACAATAATTGTAGTAATTATGCTCATTTTCTTTATAGCTTTGCTTTGAATATATTTACATATATTAATCCATTATTTTTCCCTTTTCCTTCTATTCATACTCATATTATCTAATGTAATATTTTGCTGATAATAATTACCTCTATATTTCAGTATTTACGTTATAGGATTTCAAAAGAGTAAATGTAACACAGCTAAAAATGGATAAACATCATCCAGAGATAGTTAAAATGACATATAGAATTTGAGTCTCCTCTTTAGGAAGAGAAGTAGTAGATCTTTGGTTATATAAAGGATGGTTACATTATCTAATTGAAAATATGATGTTATTTTCTGTATTTGGGAATTAAATATGGTTAAAAGGAGTGGACATAGATGTCAACTTTCCAAAGTGGTGGACACTGCTAGATTGTTTCTGTTGTCAATTTGGTAGTATCTCAACAAGTCCTTTTTGAGTCTGGGAACTGTGTTTACTAAAATCTCCTTTCCTTTATGGATCTGGATTTGAGTTTTCCAATGAGAACAACTTGCATGAGACTTTGAAGACAAAAGTAAAGCAAATTACTTTTTGAAAAGTCATTGCAATTCAGTATGACAGGCTTCCAGACCTCTTCACAAGCTCTCATCTTGTAATCACCGAGATTTGCAAACTTCTCCAACAAGTGGTATCTTTCTTTTCCTGCTTCAGGGCTTCAATCTGACACATCAGCCTGAGGCTAAAATGTCAGCATCAGCCACCCAGATTGTTACTCCCCAGCTCCTCTTATATTTGTATAAGCCCTGTTTTCTTTATTAAACTCAATTATATCCATTAATACTTGTAGTTGGTTCTGGTTTTTATTTTATAATTCCAGACTGGGTGACCATCTATTCCCAGTTTATATTCAGTAGCTCTGGCCCCTGTGGCAGTCGTGTCCAGCAATGTAAAAGTACAAGTGGAAAATGGATGCCAGGGAAATTGTCTGGTAAAACCAGATAAGGTATCAGAGGCCCTGACAAGTAGGTTCTGTGGGAAAGTCAGCAGGGAAACTCTGGAATATGGACCAATGAAATATGCAGGGCACTCAGGCATCCAGCGTTCACCTTAGGCACACTGGAAACACAAAGAATTCTAGGCTTCACCTGCTGGTAAGAAAAAAGGATTAGTATTCCTAACATACTTTCCAGCTTTTGTAATGGTAGATTCACAACCGGTGTGATTGAAGCTACAGAAGAAAAGTATTGATGATGCTGGTTCCAAGGAGCTGAAAAAGGCACGGTCTGACAATGGTGATACCCAGGGTTATTATAGATCAGAACTAAAACCAGGGCAGAGCTTATTGCCCATAATAGTAAATCAACACACTGAATTATAATCTTTTAATGCCTTAATGAAATATAGCAAGCACTACAATGCTTTGGTTCACAAAAAGAATCTATTTCTCATTTCAAATCCATTTCTCAAGTCCACTGTGTGTATCCAACTTAGACGGTAGAACTTCACACTAAATAGAATTTATATTCCTATCACTATTAATCAACCCTGAAACTGAAATGATTTATCCAGTAAGACCCTTCCTTTATTCTATTTTATGGGTATAATAATTAGGTTTAATTGTCAACTGCAAAAAAAAACAGATTTAAAGAAATTAGTATTTGTTCTCTTTATGGTAGAAACATTTATTTTCAGGAAAGTGGCTAAATAGGGTCACAACTATTTTTTCTTAATGGAAAAAAGCAATGATATGAACATCTCTGATTTGTGTATGTGGGTATGTAAACTCTAAGCTACTCCTAAAATTTAAAGCCTTTGGGGGAAATGTTAAATGATTAATATTATAGCTTGGACACACATTGATCCATTTAAGGTAGCAGCACTCTGAAAATTTTTGGTCATATTATTTGACTCTGCTGGTGGTAGATTCCGCAGTGACTTGGATACCATTCTCATTCTGAGCAATAATTACAAAACCTACAAAAAACAATTGGAAGTCCAACTGTTTTTACTGGACTATGCCATGTGTGAAAACACTGCCCAATTTCGCTGGTAAGCACACTTACATGGGTCCCTGCACATGTATGTACCACACACAGTATATACACACACATCACATAGTAGAAAGTGAGTCATACAAATGTTATTTACTACCAGCTAATAACCAAGGCAGTTTTCAATTCATGTGATAGGCCTGTTCATAGCAGAAGCTCCCAAGTCTCCTCCCACCTCTGTCTGCTCAGATGAGATCTGTTGACAAGACACCTTCTGGACATTTGCTGACAAGGACAAAGAGCTTATGAGTTTTGAATGGAAAGGATTTGCTAAATAAAGCTTCAATCTAAGCCTTCAACCCCCTCTCCCAGAGGTCAGGGCATGAAAGTCCTTGGTAGCTATGGAAATCACAAGGTGGACAAATGAATTATTTACATTTTAGAGCTTGCTGCTTGACACTGATCCTCAGTTAAACCCTGTTATGAAATTAAGCTCATGCAATTATGTTTTCAAGAGGAATATGCAGAGTGAGAAGGCTTCCTTTTTATATCCATATAATTAGTGGTGGTATGTGCTTCTCTGGTCTGTTGTCAAAAAATGATTGATCTCCCAATAAACCTCAACACATCCTTCTGGTAAAATTAACTCTGCCAAGAATGAAGGCTCTTTTTCTTCTGAGTCAATTCTAAATATCCCTAGTTCCTAGGCTAATATGACATTTTATATATTCAAATGTCTTTGATTTCCTTTAGATATCTTCCTTGGGTCTGACATATGATTTATTTAGTTTGTAATGGTTATTAAATACCAGAGAAAAACACTGTTTTCAGATGGAGATGGTTTTTATCTGGGCTTGATTTTTTCAAAGGAATTATTTTTATCTTATGCAATTCTGATTATTGCTCTTTTCTCCGTTCATGTCTTTGAACTAAGCTGACGCACTGGCTCCTGTGATTAGTGATCTTTACAAAAAAATAAAAAGAACTTCAGGCCTCACAGAGCTCTTTCAAAGTCTTAGATAGCTTCACTTCCATTGTTCTTCTCTCCCTAATCTACTTTTGGTACTGTTTCACTTGCAAGTTCTTGGTTTGGTTTCTTGATTTTAACATTTCATTCGCTCCTTGTATATGCCAATAAATCTTACTTTTACTGATTTCTGACCTTCAACATTTCCTGGGGTGTGCAAAATTATTTAAACCTCCTTAGTTTTCAAGTGACGGCCAACCTGAATTTGCTAGGGCAAAATGGGGGAGTTACTGGCTCTTCCAACTGTGGGAGGGTCAGAAGCAACAGGAAAAAAAAGATCCCTAAGCCAACAGGGCTAACTCTCTCTCTTCTTCTCTCCATGCCAGTTTCAATTTCTCCTCCTTCACACACACTTTTTCCAGGAAGTGAGGGCATGGCTGCAGTTTCCATTTTTACAGCTTAAATACCTAAGAGGAAAATGCTCCTCATTCCAGGTTTAGTTTCTTGACTCTCAGGGAAGAATTCTATTCAGGCCAACTTAGGTTATGGCCTGAGAAATAAGGTTTTATTAACTCATTTTGGACCAAATATCTCTCCCTTCATCAGTCATTGTGGGTAAGGGAGTATATTCATGTTGGAAGATGATAATTTCCCAATTTCTTCTTTAGGAAGGTGTAAAGTGGGAGGAACAGTATTTCTCCCAAAGAAGGGGACTCTGTGGCCAGAATAAAGGAGAAATATTGGACCCCCCAAAAAACTAATGTTCACAAGACAAATTTATACTCATCAAAGGGTTAAGTCATGGGCTTTAAAAGCAGCAGATGTGAGTTTAAACCCCAGCTCTGACACTTGCTATTTCCTTTGACAAGTCATTTACTATTTCTCAGCCCTTCTTTCCTCATCTATAAAATGGGAATAGAATACCTAATTCATGGGTTTGAGGGAAATCATGAAATAAAGGTCATAAAATACTTAGCAGACTGCCTATAGAAAATGCTTTATAAACGCTGGCTATTATTTTTATGATGTTCTATGGTTTTTTTCCTGGTTACTCTAGTAACAACCTCACCCAACCAAGTCTGGCTTCTGGGACCCAATATGAGAGGTGACTTGCTGTGTTTACATTCCTACTGGGATTTCCCCAGGCCTCTCTGGGGATATCAAACAAGAAACATTTCTTCACTGCCAAAAAGATAATGAGAATAAGTTGAAGAACAATATTTCTGCTACTAGATTTATATTTTAAAAACTGATACATTTGCTTATCAAATAATAATTGTGCACCAAATATATATTCAGCGTTGTGCTATTTGTTGTTGGAAATGTCAAAAAATGGGAGATATGATCTCTATCTTATAGATTTCTGTGGGGTGTTGACTCATATACATGAAATAATTAGGAGGTAACTTAAGCTGCTAATCAAAAGCTGATTTGCTATAGGCAATAGGAGTTAAGAGAAGATAAAGTCCATGTGCTTGGTTTTCTGGGAAGTATTTGCATTTGCCCATAAAGAATGGATGACATTTATAAAGATAAAGGTAGGCATCCTAGGTTCTGTGAAGGCAAGGAGAAAAAAGCTAGACCACAATGTAATCAGCTATTGTTGAGTTCTGTAAGAGGGATTGCTCTCAAGGATTTACCCTCTCACTATACATTTACACAATTTTACTATGAGAATGGAATAAAGAAGACCAATGGCCCTAGGAGTTACAATATGAGGTGAAGCAAATTCAGGAGGTGTGAAGGCATATGTCTAATATGTGGAGGGTGATGAGAGGTAGAAAAGAGGTTGTAGTCAGTTTAGTAAAATATATTAAAGGTAAATGAATATCAGGACCAAAATGTGGCTTTGCTTTTGGTGACTAAGATACAATTGAAATGAAAATCATTGGAATTGAGAAAGTCAAGAAAATGTGATGCAGGTGTGTTAGATCATGGAATGGATGCTGAAGTCATGACTGATGAGGACAGGTGGTGAGATAAAGAGGAGGACTATGATACAGGTGCTGAAGTCATAGAGGAAAGTAGAGGGAGTGTCTGCAGTTGGTAAAAAGAAAATGAGGAAAAGCTGGCAGAGTGAACCTCAGCAATGGAAGTAGATGAATGACTCTGAAGCTGAAGTGGGAACAAAGAAAATGCTAACCTCTCTTCTGTATGCAGTGAGTTCGGGATGAACAGTAGAGTATGGGAAAGGAGGGCCTCCACTAGAGTGGATATAGAGGGAAAATAAGTCACTAAAGTAAAACCAAGATTGGATTTAGGCAAGGAGATGTCAAAGTTTGACTTTAGGCATTTTTGTCCTGACGATAGGCATTTTTGTCCACCATTTAAGAGGATATCCAAACAACAAACACGCTGAAAGAGGGGGAATTGAAGTTGTGGAGAGATGAGGATAACGGTAGGGCTAGATAAGGATGGATCTGTAAGAGTATCTTAACTTTGAAAGGGCAGCTCAAGTAGTACTTCTTCTGGGAACCCTAGTTTGATTCCCTGCTAACCTCTTTTGGTTGCCTTAATTCTGAACATTTATAAACTGTATTATAATTGTTAGTCCATCTGCCTCCTTCACTGTGCTATAAGTTTCTTGAAAGATTTATATATTTTTCATCTTTGTGTCCCCAAACCTGACATAGTGCCTGGGCATAGACAATTCTAAAGATATCTTTGTTGGATGAAGAAATGAATGAGCATAAGCATTGCACATTTAACTCATAATCTCTTTAATTTAACCCATCCCCCTTGCTCACAATGTTTGTTGGGCTGACTTTCTATTAGTATCTAGAACAGCATTGTCCAATAGAAGTATAATCTGAGCCACAGAAATACACAACATATGTAATTTTAAAAAATTTAGCAGACATATTAAAAAGAAACAAGTGAAATTAATTTAATATATTTTATTTAATTAAATATATAAAATATAAGTTCAGAATGTGAACAATATAAAAATTATAACTTAGATATTCTATATTCTCTTTTTTGTACTATCTCTTCAAAATCTTTGTGTATTTTATATTTGTATCACATCTCAATTTGAACTAGACACATCTCAAGTGCTAAATAGCCACATGTAGTTAATGGCTACTGTATTGGATGGTGCAACTCTAGATTCTAGAACATACCTAATCCTTTCCCTGATGGCCCTTATACTTGTGGTTTACTTTGCTTGGAATACTCTCACCTTGCTTTTTAAAATACATATCATTCATAAAGACTATACACACCAATAATGTATATACATATGTAAACATATACAAATATATAAAGAGTAATGTAATGGATACCTATGTATCCATGACTTCTTAGACAACTACTTCTTGAGAATTAGAACATTACCAATACTTTTGTTTTTTAGGGATCACTATGTATTCTGTGCACTGATCTTTTATTCGAAATAACTTTTCTGAAATTACGTTATTTTTCATGTTTTAATGATGTATTTGATGAAGAGAAGCTTGATATTTTAATGTAGTTGAATTTATCACTCTTTCGTATGGTTTTATTAGTTTATCATTTTTGTGTCTTAAGAATTCCTTCTTTATACTGAATTCATAAAAATAATTCTTTTATATTTTCTTTTAAACTGTCTTACATTTCTGCTTTTCCTATTTAAGGAAGATCCCTCTGACTTGATTTTTGTGCATGTATGGTGTGAGGTTGGGATCTAATTTTATTTTTTCCATATAAAACCTAGCTGTTCATCACCATTTCCAATTATTAAAAATGCCAACTTTGTTATATATCAATTCCCATAAATGCATGGGTCTGTTTCTGAGCTCTGTAATTTGATCCACTGGTCTCTTAGATGATCCAAGAAACAATAATTCTCAGTATTAATTGCCATAACTTTAATCCAGGGTGTCTTTTAAAAAGCAAGTTCCCAATTTGATTCATATTATAATTGATATGGCTTGTTGTTCTCTCATACACTTTTTAGAATCAGCTCCAGGAAAACTCATGCCATTGCACTGTGAAGAGTGCATTGACTTTATACAGTAATTTGGACAATTATCATTTCTGCAGTATTGAATCTATCCACCCATTAATATAGTAAATCTTTTATTTTTAGGTCTCCTTCTATGGCTTTTAGGAACATTTTAGACTTTTCTTCACAAAGGTCAAATATATTCTTTGGTTACATTTATTTCTAGATAACAGATCTTTCTCTGCAATTGTGAACACAATTTTTTTTAAACATTACATTTTCTAAACTTTTTTCTAGTCAACAGAAAAACAATTATTTAGGGAGCATTAACTTTATATTCAGCAAATTTGCTAAACTCTCAATAATTGGTTGATTCTTTTGGGTTTTCATTATAGACATCATGTCTTCCATGAATATTGAAAGTTCTATTACTTCTTTCCAGATTTTATAGATTTTTCTTTTTTTCCCTTTTTTATTGTGTTGGTTGGGAACTTAAAAACCATATTGAATAAAATCAGCAATGGCAAGCTTCATTGTTCCTGATTTAAAGAGACTGCATCTAATATTTATCTATTAAGTAGGATAATTGCTGTAGGTTTTTGGAAGATACCCTTTATTAAGATTATAGAAGTACTTTTGTACACCTGATTACTAAGAGTTTCCTTTCTTTCTTTCCTTCTTTCCTCCTTCCCTTTCATCCATCCTTTCTTCCTTCCTACCTGCCTGGCTGTCAACTTCTTTCTATCATGAATGGATGTTGAATTCTGTTGAATGCTTTTCCTGCATATCTTAAAGTACAGCTTTAGCTGCATTACCTACATTTTGATGTGTTGGCTGTTTCTATTAGTGCTTTATTCTAAATATTTCTAAATTTTCAATTTTGATTTATTTGACAAATGAATTACTGTGTTTTTCAAAATACTTGTGTTTTTTTTCCTCTAATGATCTTTTCATTTTTCATTCTTTCTTTCTTTTTTTTTTTTTTTTACCGGGAGGTCCCGGGAATTGAACCCGGGTCCCTCCGTATGGGAGATGGAAGCCCAACCATTTGAGCCACATCCGTCCCCCATTATTTATTTCTTAGCATTGATTTTTGTCCCCTTAATCTATTAATTCTGAGAGAGAGATATATAAAATCCTGATAGATAGATAGCATATTTATCCATTTTTCTTTAAAGATATACTTTTTGCCTTATTCATTTTTTTTTTTTAAAGATTTTATTTTATTTTTTATTTATTCATTTATCCCCCCCTTGCTGCTTGTGCTCGCTGGGTCAGCTAACCACGCCGTGTGGGCGGGCTTGCCTTCACCAGGAGGCCCTGGGAACTGAACCCGGGGCCTCCCATATGGTAAACGGGAGCCCTACTGATTGAGCCACAGCTACTTCCCGCCTTATTCATTTTTAGTCTATATTATTAGCTGCACAGTTTAGAACTATTATATCTTAAATGTGTATAAAAATTTATAGGTCCTTTACCTCTAGTAATTTGTACTTTAATATATATTTTGTCTAATATTCTAGCAAACCCAATTTTGCTTTAGTTAATATTTGGTGTTGGTATTGTTGTTTTTATCTAATTTTTTCCAGATTTCTATGTCATTCTTTTAGGTTTGTCACTTGAAAACTGCATATTTTACTCCAAAATATTTTTATTTTGTTTTAATTATATTATTTAATATATATTCAATAATATTTAATAATATATTTAATTAATATATAATATATTATTTAATATATTCAATGAATTTATATTTATTGGAATTATTGATTTATTTTATCATTTATTGACATGACCTAACACATGTCTACTTTGAACATTACAGACCTGGAAACGTAAACTCTGCTGTGAGTTACCCACCACTAAGCCTCCATCACTGGAGCTAAGGCAGCTGTGTTATATAGTATTTTCAAAGTAATGTTCGGCATTGAATATGATGCAGAACTAGGGGGAGAAAAACAGATAACAAGGGTTTTGTATAAGATGGCAGTTGATAATAAACTGTAACAATTTTGTTAGTTTAATATGTCAAACCCTTTAAAATTGCTCAAATTTAGATGAGGAATGTGATGTAATTGTTTTTAAAAAAAGGCATTGGGAAGCGGCTGTGGCTGAATCAGTAGGGCTCCCGTTTACCATATGGGAGGCCCCAGGTTCGGTTCCCAGTGCCTCCTGGTGAAGCTGGGCCCACCTGCGCGGCGTGGTTAGCTGACCCAGCGAGCGCAAGCAGCAAGGGGGGGATAAATGAATAAAAAAATAAAATCTAAAAAAAAAAAAAAAAAAAAAAAAAAAGGCATTGACTCTGCTTTAGATCAGAAAAAAAAATTGAAAACAACAAAAGACTGAAAAAAACCAAACATCTTCTATGTTTCATTTTTTTTCTCCTTTCTTGCCTTCTTTTTGGATTAAATGTGATTTTTTCTCCCTTATTATATTGCTTTCCTTTTTCTCAATACTGTCACACCATTTCTTTCTTTTTGCTTCCTCCTTCCCTCCCTCCCTCCCTTCTTTTCCCTTCCTCCGTCTCTCTTTTTTCTTTTGTTCTCTGTTTCTCTTGAAATTACAACACATATATTATAACAGAGAATGCTATTTATTTATCAATATTGTTTTCACATTAATTCATTGTATAGAATTTTAAGCTATGTACAGGTCTCTAAAAATAGTGTACACAAAAAAGAAAAACAAAGAAAAAAAATAGTGTTCATTTACCAGTCTACCATGCTGCTAGTAGAACTATGTAATTAACTTATCCAATTACATGTAAGTAGAAATGCTATGTGATTGCTTCTGGAACCTTCCTTAAGACACAGCAGTTGTGCCTGTTTTACCCCTCTTAAATTTGTCCCTTTCTCCAACCTGGTGCCTAGACTGTGGATGCTACCATCTTGAACCATGATGTGAAAACCATGGTTGGTAGAAAAACAAGATACATGGTATTTGACATCCCTGACACTATGGATTGCCATTTCTTACTTGATTTGTGTGAAATAAATAATTCTAATAGATTATTTAATCAAATTCAAGTTGCCATGCTTTTTAAGAAGAACCATGATTTTATGTTCTACTAAGAAAAAAAAAGTTGCCAATTAAAACATGACACAGAAATTTATTATCATTCAATTCTAAGCAGAGTTTCTAAAATATGAAGACATTATGTAGATATATACATTTAGAATCAATGAAAAAACATAATATACTTAAATAACTCAAAACTACCACACAATAACTTTGGCATACTTTTATTCCTCTCCTTCCCCTCCTGCTTCTTAGATTTTGCCAATATGTATTTTTAAATCCAGGTTATTATTGTAACTATTACTTTTAAATTATTTTTAAGTATGTAATATATGTCCATGGTACAAAATTTTAAAGTATAAGTGACAAAGGAGATATAGTGAAAAAAAAGTCTCCCATTCCAGTTCCCCTCCTTTGTGGTAATTTTTCTTACCAATTTCTTATGTATCTTTACAGAGATAGACTATGCATACACAAGAATGTAGGTATACATTCTTGTATATAATTTAAAATTTTTTATTTAAATATTTTTATTCTTTTAGTACTATATTATACCACAGTTCTGCATGGTGCTTTTAAATTTAACAATATCTTGGAGATTATTTTATATTAGTATGTAGGAGCTTTCTCATTTCTTTTAAGGACTGTATAGTCTTCTATTGTATTCCATATTTATTAAATGGTTTCCTAACGAAAATTTAGGTTGGGTGAATATATGTAGAGTACTTATAACAGTGCCTAGAATATAGTAAGCATTCAAGACAATCATTATTATACTATTATTATAAGAATGAAGCTATAGGATAAATTTCTGAAAGTGGATGGTGGATTGAAGAGCATGTACATTTAAAATTTTGACAAATATTTCCAAATTTCTATAGTTTGTAGCAAGTTACACTTTCTACCAAATACACTTGAGAATGCCTGTTACCCAGCCCACCCTTACTCACACAATGCATCATCAAACTCTTTTATTTTTCTCAATCAAGTAGATTTTAATTTAAATTTTAGTTGAGACAGATTTTTAATTTATATATTAAAAAGTATTTGAATAGCTTTTTCTGTGAACTGCAATTGATTTGTAGAGATTCTTTATGCCTTTGAACTTTATAGATTTGGTTATAAATACATATTTCTTTTTTTCTTTATGGCATGTGAGTTCTGTGCATACTTAAAAAGCCTTTTCCCATTGCACAATTACCAAAATATAATAATAACTCAAGTTTTCACCTAATAATTTTATAGTATAATCTGTTCTAAGAGGATGTAAGTTCCAACTTGTTTTCCAAATTTCTACTCTGTTGTCCTAATGTGACTTACTTATTTTAATATTGAATATACTAAATTCCTGTATACATTTAAGCATATTTGTGAACTCCTTAATTTGTTCCATTGATATATACATATATATATACATATATACATGAACTACTATCATATTCATTTTTTTTTTACCTTTATAATATCTTTTAGTATCTTATAAAGCTAGTCCCCTTCATCACTCTAATTTTTCAGAATTTTCCTTACTAGTCATGCTTGGCCATTTTTCTTAATAAAATTGGAATCAGTTTTTCTATATAAAAATACAATTGGTATGTTATTTTTATTGTTTGCTTTATAAATTAACTGTGGGTTATTAAAGTATTTATGATATTGAGTTTTCATATCTAAGAACATTGCCTGCTTTTACATTTATTTAAGTTATTTTGTGTCCCTCAGAAGCATTTTAATATTTTTCTCTATGAATGAAGCCCACTTTTATTAAGTTTAATCAGAGACTATTTTACCATTTAAATGCTATTGTAAATTGGGTCCTTCCTTCCCTCTAATGAGTCACTGTCAGCACAAATGCAGGTTATTGGTTCCTACATATTAAGTCTTTTATCCAGACTATTTGAATTCTATTAACATTCTCTTAATATTTGTAATAGATTTTCAATTCATTTTCTTCGGCTTTCCATTTAAACAATCATACAATTTTTAAAACTGTCAGAATAAGCTAGTCTGTGTTACGGTAATAAATAAACCCTAAAAGCTTAGGGCTTACCACAATTAAAGTTTGATTCTTGCACATGCAAGGTCTGAAGAAGATCATGCAGCTCTCTGTCATTTGAAAGGAAGAAAGATGGTGCCTAAAAGGATATTTGTAAAGGCCAAACCTTTACATCACTTTTGCTGATATTTTATTGGCCTTAATGCAGTCATAGGATGCCATACAGATGCAATGGAAGTTGACAGAGATGCAGTCTTCCTGTGTTTCCAGGTAAAGAAAATAGTGTGGTGAACACATATCACTGTCTCTGATGTGATTTTGTTTCTTTTTCTTGCCTAATTTTGTTGGCCAGAATCACTAGAACAATATTAAATATTAGATAGTAGTAGTGATAAAGTACCTTTAAGTCTTATTCCTGATTTTCCTGAGAATTTTGTCATTATATTTCTATTTAACAAGATGGTAGTTTTTGGTAGGAGATTTGTGTATTTTACCACGTTGAGGAAGTTTTTATTTTTTTCTTTGTTGTCAGGAGTTTTATTTATTTAATGAGTGGTATAAGCTGAAAGTTATCAAATACTTTTTCAGCAACTATGAAAATAATATTTCCTTATTGATATCTTAACATTTTGAATTATATTAATAATTTATTAATGTTGAACTACTGTATTACTAGAATAAAGTCTAATTTATTATGGAATATATAATGTTTTTGAAAGTCTGGATTCTGTTTGCTATTATTTTTTAGAGTTTTTACATTAAAATTCTCAAGTCAGATTGCACTATCTTTCAAGAATATTTTTTTCAGGTTTTATAATTCACAAAATGAATTTTTAAGCTTTTTCTTTTTCTAGTTTCTTGAACTGTTTTAAGTTGCATCTGAGTTAACCGAATCTTCAAAGAGAGAAAGAATCCCACTGTGCTTGGGCCAATTGCTATTGTTGTTGCTAGTCTATTCTTCATGCACATGGCCACTGGGCCTATCTCTGCTCAATCTTGGTACCATCACTCTATCATTCATTACAGGTCTAACAATTTAAATTTTTAATAAGAATGTTTTTACTCCTTCCATGAACTCTTTCTGGCTTTTAGTATGTTTCTTTTTTATAGTAGTTTACTCTTTTTTGTTGCTGTTGTATCTTCTGAAGTTATGTTGAAATCTAAAAATAGAATTTTAAATGCCTCTACAGTTTTTGACATTTCCTTTCCATCAGTGAGCTATATAATTGTTTACTCCCTTCCTCTTTTGAAACTGCTAATTCTCCTTATGTATCTAATCATTATTTATTGCTTATTTTTATTAGTAGATGTGGCAGTTTGATGTAATTATGAATTCCAAAAATATAATTGAATCATGCTTGTAAACTGATCTGTTAATCTGGGCACGATTAGGTTAGGATTAGGGCGTTGAGCCCCACCCCTTGGTGGGTGGGGAATCGAATATAAAAGGCAAGGCAAAGGACAGTTGAAGCAGTCTTTTGAGAAGAAGTTTTGATGTTGGAAAGAAGGCCCCAGAGAAGAGAAGCAAGCTGTTTGCCTGATCATCTACAGCTAACCTTGTGGAGGAAACCAGGAGCTAAGCCCGGAGAGAAACGCAGCCCCGGGAAGAGAGGAACCCCAGAAGCCTGAACCCTGGCAAACGCCAGCAGCTGTCTTGCTCTAACACGTGGCAATAGACTGTGGTGAGAGAAGAAACTTAATGCTTTATGGCCTGGTATCTGTGGACTTCTACCCCAAATAAATACCCTTTATAAAGACCAACCCATTTTTGGTATTTCACATTAGCACCCCTTTGGCTGACTAATACAGTAGAGGTCTAGATTAAGCAGTACTTTTAGCTGATATAAGTTCCTTCAACACTAGGGTAGTTCTGGATACATGGCTTTTTGGACAGGAATGGTCCAATGAGTGGTCTTTCATGTAAGTGGTAAGTGGGCTGGCAAGTAGGAACTGCCCCCCTCTCTTAGTTTGCTTGATCTGCTATGACAAACATCATACCTTGGTTGGCTTAACAACAGGAATTTATTGCCTCACAGTTTCAGAGGCTATAAATCCAAAATCAAAGTGCCAACTAAGCTGTGCTTTCTCTCGAAGTTTCTAGTGTTCTGATGCTGACTTGTAGCAATCCTTGGGGTTCCTTGGCTTGCTTCTTTGCCTCCCACCACATGGCAATGTCCTTGGTTTCCTCCTGTGTTTCTTGGACTTCACATCTGAATTTCCTCTCTTATAAGACCCTAGTAACGCAGATTAAGGCCCACCCTGATTCAGTTGGACAACACCTAAGTAGGAACTTAGAAGGTATTATTCACAAGTTTACTGCTTAATTGAAAATATATCTTCAAAGGATCCTATTTACAAATGAGTACAGACCCAGAGGAACAGAGATTAAGATTAAGAGCATGTCTTTTGTTGGGGCACATAATTTAATCAACCACAACCCCCAAGAAAGAAAGATGACTACAGGGGTCTATAGGATTTTCTGAATGTAGTGCATGAGCACATGTAAATTACCTCTCAGGTATGCTAGGTAGGATGAGTGTGGCATGCT
The DNA here is from genome assembly GCA_026826555.1 of Tolypeutes matacus. Classification (NCBI taxonomy): domain Eukaryota; kingdom Metazoa; phylum Chordata; class Mammalia; order Cingulata; family Chlamyphoridae; genus Tolypeutes; species Tolypeutes matacus. The sequence goes on from JAKSZT010053883.1 coordinate 63,740,937, forward strand.
GAGTCCCTCTGGGATCATAAGTTTTGCAAGCTTTATCTTAGGTACACTGAGTAAAGTCTATGTGATGGACAGCTTTTGTTTTATAGTTTCTCTCCTCTGACTTTATTCTGGAAACAGAAACTTTTGCTCCTTTGACAACTTTTTTTTTTCCTTCTAATCATGTTATGATATTAAGGTCATGGAAACTTGCCTATCTCCCTTCTGATTACAGTATTGGTAACATGAAAAAGTCAATGCAAATTTTTGTCTAAGTAAGTCCATCGTGATACTACATCAATTTGGGTCTATTGCTCAATCAAAAGGGTGGAGAATAATCTAAGCCAGGTCAACCAGGGTCACTTGCTGGAGTTTTTAAAAGTTGGTCTTGGATCATTGTACCAGATCCTTGATATTGATGGTTGTACTTAGGAACCTTTTCTTGTGAAATTGAAACTTATCCTAGTATTATACATTGTCTAAGAGTTACCTCCTGAGAAAGTCTCCTTGCTTCTCAAATGTGGCCTCTCTCCAAGCCAAACTCAGCATATAAACTCACTACCTTCCCCCTGGTATGGGACGTGACTCTCAAGGATGAGTCTCCCTGGCACCAAAGGATTATTACCAAACACCAGCTAGCCATCTTTTTGGAAAAAGACCTTGACCAAAAGGGGGAAATATTAAATACAAATGAGTTTTTTTGGCTAAAGATATTTCAAAATGACTCAGGAGGTAATTCCAGAGGTTATGCGTATGCATGTCTTAGCAGGATCTCATTGACTGCCACAGTAAGCAATGCCTCAAACAGCAGGGCTCCTGAGGGCTCTAGAGATATCTAGACACTATAGGCAGGGCAGACAATCTCAGGAATTTGGCACCTTGTCAATGGGCCTTACTTTGGAATATATGCTCCCCAATATAACAGAATTAAACTCATTTATAATTTCCTTACATATGACTCTTCTGCCCCTTTTATTTGAACCTATAATTAGCACTATATTCTTAAATATATGTCCCAGAGACTTAAATATTTGGTCTGTTCATATGCCAGTTGAACCCTGAATCTCAGCAGGGTTGCAACACCTACTTTCTAGTTTATTGGACTCACCCAGGACAACTAGAAAAAGATTGATGATAGACAACGTCCATCCCAAAAAACAGTATCTACAACTGCAAGCAAGACATTTCTATCCATCTACCCATGGGATCTAAGTCCCCTCTCAATCAGAAAAAGAGTGGGTATCACCATCCAAAATCCTCAAGATTGAGGAATGAACAAACATAAGGGGGGAATGCAACTGTGGACTAAAGAAGACTTAATATTATTTTAGCAATGGAAAAACTTGTATCATTGATACAAAGCCAGTAGTCACCAGAGGTTGTAAGGGAAGGGAGAGGGTAGAATAAGTGTAATATGGGGCATTTGGGGGTCATTGGAATTGTCCTGCATTACATTGCAATGACAGATACAGCCATTATACGTTTTGTCAAAATCTATAAAATTGTGCGATGCAAAATGTAAACTATAAGGTAGCAAACTATAAGGTGGTCATAACTATAGACCATGGTTAGTAGCAATGCTTCAATATTGTTCACCAATTGTAAGAAATGTACCACACTAATGAAAGATGTAGGAAAGTGTGGGAGGACAGGTTGGGGCATACGGGAATCCCCTATATTTTTGACGTCACATTTATGTAATCTAAAGCTTCTTTGAAAAAAAAAAAAAAAATATATATATATATATATAAAGTAGGTCTTGGATAGTTAAGTCATGTGAAGACGTGAGCTTAGAGAACAATAAAGGCCAGGTTCATGACCACATGGAGAAAAACTAGTAAGAGGAAAGAAGCTGACAAGCTTAGAGACAAAGAGATGAAAGACAAGAGTCCTGAGTCCTTGGTTCTGGTAGCCAACTTTCTTAGAGTGTGCTGGTTTCTGCTTTCCCTCAGCAGTTCAGTCCTTCCTATGATTCTGTGAGCTGCTCCAATAAATCTTTTTTTTTTTTTTTTTTTTTGCCTGTGTTACTTCAGGTTAGAATTCTTTCATTTTAAGAGTTTGGTGAGTATGTGTTGGTATATTTTGCTCATTCACCTGTATCATCCCATGGAAATCCAACTCTTCAAGTAAGACCCCTTTCTGATTTGGGGGACTTGGGCAATATTTTCCCTTCTACATTCATCATTCATTGAATTACTTCATTGGGGATTGCAAGAGGGTTGGGGTCAAAAGTTATGCTAAGGTCACCATCTTAGAGATATATATATATATATATGGATGCATTTTTAAAACATTTTTCTTATATTAATTTTCTTTTCTCATTTCTTCTGTGATTCAGTTCTTATTCTTTTCTCTCTCTTACTAAAATAAAACAGATTTTTTTCCACACTAAAAATTAGAAGACAGTGAAGAAATTCAGATTTCAGAGTAAAAATATAATAGGGTTTAATACCAAAAAACATACATCAAAACATCACAATTATACAATTTTTAGTTCAGAAAAAAAAATATTTAATGGCTAGTGACTTTATCAATTAAAGTTTTAATCTTGAGCTAATCATTAGCACTATCTGAGAATCTGGCGCAATCTGATGCCACTCAGCATCCTGGGATCACAATTTACCCAGTCTTTTCTACAGCCTATTTGATTACCATTTTAGACTTGCAAAAATATTCCATTATTTTAGCAGCAAACGGTTTCTCCTTTGTACTTGTTGATAAGGAAAATCTGTAATATGAAGTAAAGGAATTTGGGGCACAAATTAAAGCACTGCCTTTGTTTTTTAACAAAAAAATTTTTTTTTTTTTTTTTTTTTTTGCAAAACCCTATAAGAAGACAAAATTATGTTGTCAAATCTCTTCTGTTAACATGCTTGAGCAATTTTTTATTGGAATCAGATCTTTGTTCACCACTTGTTTTCACAATTGGAAAACAGCTTCTTCTTTTAAGTTAGGGTATAACACACACAGATGATAAAGATGAAGCAAAGTTTAACCAGGCTTGAGACTAGCCTTACTACCTTTAGCTATATATCCCTTTCTTTGTCCTACTCTAACCATCATATCTAGAAAAACTTTTGTTTTTTTCTATAAAGATTCCCCTGAACAAAATAATCTTTAGCTAGTTGCTTGCTACAAGTCTAAAACAAACGTTCTGTATGCTTATTTTCCCAGCTGCTAAAACAAAGCCCGTACAATGGGTTGGTTTTTAGTAGCCTCAGTTTTGAGGTTAAGAGAAGTCCATACACGATCTCACTGATATGAATTAAGCAAATTGAGCAGACTCATGGAGCTAGAGTCTGGAAGGTAAGTTTACAGGAGACAGAAAGGGAATAGAAGTTTGGGAGCCAATAAATCTATGATAAGGTGGAAGGGTGTAGTTGTGCAGTGGATGGGCATGACAGTGGTGCAGTGATGCTATTGGGTTGGGTGGTGCTGGTCTGTGAGGGGGGTAGGGTAGGAGGATGGGTTGGACTGTCCATGGAACTGGGGGGAGGGTTGGAGGAGGGAGAAGGAAGACCTGGGGATTTGCCAGTATGTGGTTGAAACTACAACATTGGGAATGTTCTTTTGGCAAATATGGCAGGGGAGGGTTACTGATTTACGGTGTTGGATGTCGGGGGCTTGTGGGACAGGGCGCACCTGGGGCAGGCTTCTAGGGAGTGTGTGAGTGTTCTTCTTGATATAGTGTGTTGTATCAGTGGGTGGAGACCCACATAATGAACAGGAAGGTATTGGATTCCCATCCTGGAATCCTGCTATGTTCTCAAATAGGTGGGCGGGAGTCTCTCAAGAGCATAGGCAGTGCCTAATAGGGGAGGACAGACTACTATGTCAAGCCCTCAACATTGTTGCAAGTAACTATGAATTTTGTTCCTCAAGGAGTGAAGCTTGTTGGTTGTCATGGGTCCTGAGGGGAGGGGGAGGGAGGAATAAAATAGATGGAACATGGGGCATTTTTTGGGCATTGGATTTGTTCTACATGATCTTGCAATGATGGATACGGGTATGTTAAATTTCTTCAAAATTTATAAAAATGTATGGTCCAAAATATAAACCATAATGTAAATCATCGATCATGGTTAGTAGCAATGCATCAATATTTGCATATCAATTGTAACAAATGTACCATCCACATGTAAAATGTTATTAATAGGGGAAAGGGGGAAAGGGGGAGGATGTTGGGTATGTGGGAATCCCCTATATTTCCGTACGTGACTTTTCTGTAGCCTAAAGCTTCTTTGAAGAAAAAATGAAAAAAAAAAAGACACTGGGGAATAAATGGAAGAAAATATCACTGTACATACAAGACAACAGATCTTACAGTGATGAAAGACATAATGTCAAAAAATTTTTTAAATTTGATTTATTTTTTCATTATTTCAAAAGTTTTAAAATTTTTTTGTATTTTATTTGTTAAGTGTTCATGAAGCATTGTCAAGGTGGGTGGAGATCACACAATAACTGAAGGAATATCCAATTCCCATCCTGGGGAGCTCTTCCACATTCTCTAATGGGACAGCAAGAATTCCCCCGAGTACAGAGGTAGTGACTAGTGAAGGAGGATGGGCCATTGATGGGCCCTTGATATTAATGACTGTACCTATACTTTTGAAATTGAAACTTAGACTAGATTATAGGTTGCCTAATAGTTACCTCCTGAGAGCCTCCATATTGCTCAAATGTGGCCTCTCTTTAAGCCAAACTCAGCATATAGATGCATTACCTTCCCCCTGGTGTGGGACATGACACCCAGGTATAAGCCTCTCTGGCACCGAGGGATTACTACCAAACACATACTAGCGATGCAACTGGAAAAAGACCTTGACCAAAAGGAGGAAAAGGTAAAAACAAATGAGTTTATGTGGCTAAGAGACTTCAAAGTGAGTCGGGAGCTTATGCATGTCTCAGCAGGATCTCATTGACTGCCAAAGTAAATATTGCCTCAAATAGCAGGGCTTCTGAGAGTTCTGGAGACATCCAGACACTATAGGCTGGGCAGATAGCTCAGGAGTTTGGCACCCTGCCAGTGGGCCCTACTTTAGAATTTATACTTCCCAGTGAGACAGGGTTAGACTCAATTGTGATTTCCCTACACATGGCTCTTTTGCCCCTTCTATTTGAACCTATAGTTAGTACTAGAGTTGATAGGTGTATATCCAAGACTTAAATCTTTGGGCTGTCCATGTGCCAGTTGGACCCTGAATCTTAACAGAGTTGTAACACCTACTCTCCAGTTCATTGGACTCACCCAGGACAACTAACAAGGAGATGATGATGGACAACGACCATCCCATGGAACAGAGAGTCTGTAACTGCAATTGAGATAGTCCCATCAATCTGCCACATGGGATCCAAGCCCCCACTCAATTAGAGGTGGAGTGGCCATCACCATCCCAGAATCCTCAGGATTGGGGAATGAAGGATGGATTAGAGTAGACTTACTGTTATTCTACTGCAGACATTGTTATTCTGGCAATGGAAGAGCTTTTATCATTGATGTGGAGGCAGTGGCCACTGGAGGTTCTGAGGGGAGGGATAGGGAAAAATATGTGTAAATGGAGGCATTTTCGGGACATTGGAATTGCCTGAATGATGTTGCAATGACAGATTCAGGCCATTATATATCTAGTCATAATTTACAAAATTATGTGGGAGAGAGTGTAAACTATAATGTAAACTATAATCCATGCTTAGTGGCAATGCTCCAATATGTGTTCATCAATTGTAACAAATGTACCACACTAATGAAGGGTGTTGTTATTGTGGGAAAGTATGGAGGGATAGGAAATAGGGCATATGGGAATCCACTATATTTTTTATGTAACACTTATGTAATCTAAGTATCTTTAAAAAAAATTTTTTTTTAAGTATATTTAAGAAAAAGAGAAGTCCAAAATTGAGGTGTCAGCAAGGCAATGTTTTCTTCTTGACCATGGCATTCTGGGGCTGGCTGCTGGTGATGATCCTTGAGTCCGTGGCTTTTCTGTCACATGGCAATGTAAATGGCAATATTTTTTCCTTCCTCTTCTGGGTTCTGGTGAATTTCAGCTTCCCCCAGTGACTGTTTTTATAAAGCCTCCAGTAATAGGATTAAAACTTATCCTAATTCAGTTAGCCATACTTTAACTAAAAATCCTATCTTCAAAAGTCCTATTTGTAGTGGGTTCGACAGTAACGGAATGGATTCAGATTAAGAACATGTTTTTATCTGGGCTAGGTATTTCAACTTGCCATCTATACCCATACTAATTCTGAGAGGTTTTCTCTAACACGTGGTGGGGGAAGGCAGGCAGCCAGGGGTTCTCAGATTCTCCAGCCCTTTACATCTCTGACAATGCCGGCTCCTACCACACCCCACCCGCAACAGCACAGAACTTGCACTCATCTGCAGATTTTACATGAGTCCTTTTACTTATTTAGACCTTTCTTATTTAGAATTGCCATTCCAAACCTATTGCAATTATTTATGAACTCTAAAATTCTCCAACACTCTGCACCTCTGGATGCATCACCTGGTGTTTCACTGACTTGCTCTGTGTGCATATGGTCCGGCTTACAGTGCACTGCAAAATTCTTTGATGTATCTGCCAGTCCTTTGGTGGAAATAATAATAATATTAAAAAGCTAATATGAAGGGCTTATTATGCTTCAGACACAATGATAAGCGATTTACTGGCAAAGTATTCAGAAGACTGCTTGGCACATAGGAAGCCATTCATAAATGTTTGTCATCACTACTATTTATAACCTTAGGAAGTTGATATTATTATTATCCCTACTGCACAGATAAGGAAACTGTGAGGCACAGAGAGTTACCTAACTTGCCTAGGGTCACACAGCCACTAAGTGACAGAGACAGAACTTGATCCTAGTCTGTTTGACATCAATATCTATCCATGTTAACCATTAGCAAAAATACCTTTGCTACACACAAATCAATGCTTCATGCAATAATACCCTTCAGTTTTAAGAGCAGTGTAAGTTGTAATCAAGGCAGGTTTTACTTTGGAATTCTTTTTTTTAAATTCAACTACCTCACAGAAAAAAAAAGGGGGGGGGGGAACACAAGAATCTGTATCTCCCTGGAGAGTCTTATTTTGAAATTCAGAGGCCACTGAAATATGTGTCCGCAGAGAGCACAGTGGGATTTTTAAAACTCCTAAGTTGCTAAGGAATTAAGTTCTTGTTTTTCTTTCTTTTTTAACTATTAATATGTTCGTTCAATCAGCCTCTTCAGTGGTATTTTCTTTAGTAGTTCGTGGCCATCAATACCTCACTTTTGCTCTGGAGAATAAGAGCTAGAGCATGTCAAATGCTGAACAATACTAAAAGTTCTTGGGTACATTTATAATATAAATGAATAATAATATTAGAGACTCAAATCTAATCATACCATCTTACTTCCTAAAGTTATTGTGAGTATATTTTCATTTGATGTTCACAATTGCCCTGTAATGTCATAGCTTCCCTCTTAGTCATGTTGCTAGAGGAGAAAAATGCCCAGTTTTCTGACGTTGTCTCCCCAGGCTTCTTAATAGGTCTTTCCTTCCTATCACTCTTCCTTCTCCTCCTTCCCCCTGTCTGATTCCCAAGCCAACTCTCCTTCTTCCTTAGTTATCTAAGCCTGCCTTAAGGAAACCCATGGTCGCTGGACCTGGTGCCTCGTCCTTCTGAAAGGCTCCCGGAGTTCCTGGGGAGCAGAGTTAGGTGACAGACCCAACCTGGGGTGCCACAGCTCTTCCCACTGAGACAGCTGCACCGCATCCAGCCCAGGTCCTTTAAAAGCTGAAAAGCCCTGAGCTCCGCCCATCCCTCCAGCAAGAACTGGTCACAATTACCGCCCTCCGGATTTCCACTGTGGTGAACGAATGGGTTTGAAAGGGATTACAGACGCAGGAGACACGGCGAAAAAAAAAAAACAAAACAAAACCGTGCCGTTTAGAAAAGTCCTTATCCCACTGCAATTGGCAGCTGCAATTGGCAGCTGCAGCCACATTCAGTTACCATAAAGACTCTACCCTTCCCACCTGGGGAAGCAACACCGCTCACGTGCGCGCTCCGCCGCGGAAGGCGCACTAGTGGCGGACTCGAACCTGGGAATCAAGGAGCGCCTCCGGGAGAGCTATCTCCAACCCTATGGGCTGGCCCAGGTTGGAGCCGGTGAAAGCCGTGTGTACAGGTCTCTTCGGTTAGGCTAAGGCCTCCCCTCCCTACCTGCTCCCCTCTCTCCCGCCTCTCGCCTCAGAAATTATCTCGGGCGTTCCCAGTTTGATTTCAGAGCCGCACTCGGGTGGGTTCTTTTGTTTCTTTGTTTTAATGTCAGTTCCCAGCCCTTAGGCATGTCATGCGCGATTAGTTCCCTGGCTCTCTTGAAGGCAGCTGGGGTGAAATTTCTTCTACATCATCCTTTTGGGGATAATTGTTTATGATGTGACGTCAGCCGGATTGATTTTTCTCTCTTGAATGCGAGACAAAAAGAGAGCGAGACTACAGATGTGTGCGGAGGGCGCAGACACAGACATTTGGAATTCTTTCAGGGCAAAAGGAGATGGCAAAGCGAGTTTTAAAGTGTGCTAAGACTTCGGGCTGCACGGATTTATTAAGAAGTTTTTCTTTAAAAAAAAAAAAAAAAAAAAGGAGGGGGGGCCCTCCGCAGCGAACCACTTAGGTGCTTCTTTCATGCGAGAGCCGCCTGTTAAGGTGGCAGCGTCTGATAATTAATCTCGGGTACCCAGGCGCTGCAATCAATAGGCTTAGGAAGACAGCGAGGATGGTCGGGGGAAGTGCGTCACCAGGTGGGGAAGGAGTTGTGTGTTTGGTGACAAGCGGGAGGGAATGGGGGTGGAAGGGATTGGGGACGGGAAATAGGTTCTGTGCGCTCTCGGGGGGTATTGTGTCAGGAGATGCAGGCTGGCTACCATGTGACGCGGTCCAGAGCTGAAGGGATTGGCCAGGGCAGCACAGGCGGTGCGGCTCTGCCGGCTCGCAGTTCCTCTTTTCTCTCAGCATCTTCCTGGGAGTCTGTAGGTGAAGCAGCACCAGCAGCATCCATGGCCTGTCTCTGGGGTTAACACTTGTCTCCTTTGGCTTTGGCAGCGGACAGAACAAACCTCTGAAGCGGCGCTGTGAGGACTCAGCTGGAAAGTGGAATCGTATCCTGTTTTTTTTCTTCAGACTCCTTGGAAATTAAGGAATGCAATTCTGCCACCATGATGGAAGGTAGGATGCTCTCTGCTGTAGTTGACTGGTTTCAGGCAAGGTATGGGCAGAACAGCGTTGAAGAATGTGTGCAGCCGGTGTGTGGCTGGTCTAGAACCTGGTTGCCAGGATTTTTGCAAGCAGAAATGCTGCAGTTTGCTTGCAGCAAACCAGTGCTCAGACTAAGGGAATCAAGCTACAGGGCTTCTGCTTAGCTCAGAACCTCCAGAGCGCTTCGCTTCTTTGAGAGAGAGAAACCTAACTGTTCGTGGGGAGCTGAGATAAGAGCTAGGAAAGAGCTTGCAGAGCAATTAAGTTGGGAGAGAAAAGGTTTTCTGTGCTGGGTTCCTGGGACTACACTGTTTAAACATTTACAATGGAAACTTGTTTTCTGAAATTGACATTAGACCAGAGAGGTCATTGACAGTTTTCCATGCTGTTCTTTACCGGGAACTGTTTAAAATTTTTTAAAAAATCATGTGAGCTATTTTTTACCTCTGCAATTTACATTTTGTTGGGGGGAGGAGTGCAGCATATTTGGTCCATAAGCAGTAGTTTTATGGGGATGTCATTGCAATAGAATGAGCAATATAAGGAAAATATTCAGGCCTCTTGACTCCTGATTCAGGGTCTTATTAGGTTAAAAAAGAAATTTGTGCATCCTAAATGCTTTCCCCATGCACTGGTTCTTAGCCAAGTATCAAATGAGTTACTCGCTGATTACCTTTTTGCACTCAGTATTAAGTTTAAAGAGGAACTTTTCCTGGGGAGATGCCTTTAAAATATATTTTATTCTCCCAAATTGCCCTTTGAAGGCTGAGATAGTGACAATCAAGATTGGCTTAAAAAAAAAACAAAAACGCAAAAACAAACAAACAAACAAAAACACAAACCCCAGCAAACTGATCAGGAAAAAAGCAGGCAGCTCTACAGTGGCTTCGATTTTCTGTTTTCACACTACAGAATGGTGTAAAAAAAAGTCCTGGCCTTTCTAAGATGACAGGCAGAAATTTGCCCCCAGCCTGGATTTCACAATGCAGAATCAAGTACATAATGGGTCTCAAATCGGCCATGAAAATGGCAGAGAGGCACCTCTAGCCAAGGTCTGTCCTACAGATTTTAAATGCTCCTTAGAAATTTACCAAAATGGAATAAGAGGAGGATTTTTTTTAAAGGTGTAGTCTGTTCTTATTTGGCAGAAATAAATTATTTTTGCTTTTTCTATTATCATGTCAAACATTGTTAATCTGATTTGGAAGAGTGAAGAATTCTAGAGTCATGGCCCACAGATTTTAGAAAATAGCTTTAGAAGAGAGATTGGGTATCATTTCTCTATGGAGCCTAGGCTTGTTTGCAAAGGGCTCTGAAGCTAGTTCTTCAAATTCAGGCCTAAATAAATTGAGATTACTGATGCTCTGAGATTAAATCATTTCCATTAATTCAAAATGTATTTTATCTTTGAATAACAAGGCAAGAAAGAAAGAGTATTACTGATGTATTTTTCAATTAAAAGCTCATGTGGATTAACCTCCTCAAAAAAAAATATTCTTGTCTAGAGAAGAATTATATTTCTCCTGCTAAATTTCATGTAGCATTTTCAAAAAATGCATCTACACACATTCTCATTAGATTTTAATATTACATGCGGAAGTAGAAGACCTTTCATTTGACTTTTTGCCTTGCAAACTCTGGAGCTGAAGTGTCTTTGAAGGTAGTAACATTTAATGATGCTCATTAATGAATCTCCCAGTAATATAATCGATTGTGCCACCCCAGAATGTCATTTCCAAGCCCTGTAATAAGCTTATCTGAGCTGCCTAAACTGAAATGAGAACTGTAACAAAGACTTGTGTAGGAGCTGAATTGGCACCATTGCTCTAGGTTTGCCAAATTTATCTAATGAAGGATGTTATCTCAGCACTGGTCCTAGTTAGAGGTGATACTATGGATACAGTTGCCTTCCGTTAGATCCTTGCAAAAGAAATTGGTTCCATTGGCTTCAAAATTCAAATGAAACTAAAATTTTTTTTTGTCTACCCTTAGTTCCTATTTATATGGTTTGCAAACCTTATTGTCTTAATGCTTCATTAACCTTAAAAAAGCAGGTGGAAATCCTAACCAGAAATTAGTTTGCCTATGGATGACTTTCCAATTCAGTTGCCAGTTTTTGTGTTCATGTTTCTGATATCAGATCCCAGAGTTTCACATCTGAATTGCTCTTAGTCTGAAGGTGTGGTATAGCAGTTATAATTATTTCCATTCAACTCATCCCTGAAAGAAACCAAGCTGTTAACATTTATCACAATAACTTTGGAAGGATAAGGAACCCCATAAAAGGCACCCAAAAATCCTGTTATGGTAGCTCTCTGATGAAATATCAGTAGTTTTTGAGAGTGTGTCATCAAACATCAAGATAGTTAAGTGTTATCTGTAGTCAATTAGTACATGTCACACACATACACTCATATACTGTTATCTACACATTTCTAGAGAGGGAGGGAGCATTTGTTTGCATACATGCGTGTGTAAATTTCTGTACTTCTAAAGTTTCTGGTCTGCTGCTCAGGAAAAGCATGGCCAAGGCAACTTTTTCAAAGTCACTTGTATACTTTGTCATGAACAAATATTCAGTAGAATGGCTCATAGTTTAGTTTTGTGCTCTCACTTTTATGGGACAAGGATGTAGCTTCCATTCATTCTATGCCTACTGGAAGTCCTGGTTATAGATGAGAAATGTTATTGCTTCCTCAGCTATTCTAGTATCATGGAAGGCAGTGAAATAATTCCACAGGGACCGCAAGCTGGTTACTGGCAGTTTGTGGCTCCATGGTTCATTTCAAATGTTTTTATTAAAAACAAGAATTTCAAGATATCAGTTCCTTGATTCCTGCGTTCTTTATTTTTTGGCAGTAATTGGTATTGATTTTTTTTTAGCCTGCCACATCACGTGGAGCCTTATGTAGAATGAGTGTGAACAGAAAGCTGCTGAGCAAAGGAAATTATTTGCTAAGGGTGACTGTATTGGCTAAGCTTACAATATAGTCTATATGGTTAGGGCCTCAATTTAAGGGATTTATTTTTCATATATTATTATATATTGAAAATGTGTTATAGCTACCCCTTCTAAGATAAGTGAAATTAAGTCAGAGTTTCTTAAGTCTTCTGTTTATTTGTGAGTGTCTAGAAAGTACTTTCCCTTATCCATGCAGAACTGGACTAAAAGTACTTTGTGATTCTAAGTTCCATATTCAAGCAAGCTCTTAGGTGCAGTACTGGAAAGATGAGCTTCTGGGTACCAATGGATTCATCTTATATAATTAGTATAAAAATTAACAAGATTATTTTTTGTTACTAAGAAAAATAATAGCCAAGATTTATAGGGTTTTTACTATATGCTAGGCATTATTCTAAGGACTTAACTCATTTAATCTTCATAACAGTCCTATGTGGTAGATACTAATATCTCCATGTTACAGGTCAGGATAGTTAGCAAGCAGAAGAGCCAGATTTTCATCCAGCAGCCTGGCTCCCGAGTCCATGCCCTCATTCACTATGCTACCCCCTTGGAGTTGAGATAAATTGAAGATATTGATAAAATTTCTATTCTGTTATTAGGGAATATACAACAAAATATCTTTTTCAGGTGTCAGGGGACATTGTTACAATCAGCTCTGTGACATTGCGCAAGTGTTAACCGCCCCCCCCCCTTTTTAAACAAACAGCTCTCCCCCTTTCCCTCTCACCCCATTCCCCTGGTAACCTATAATCTGTTTTCTATCTCTGTGAATTTTCTATTTGTTCTAAGTGATATCAAACAATATTTGTGCTTATGTGCCTAGCTTATTTCACTGAGCATAATGTTTTCAAGGTTCTTCACGTTGCAGCATGTCTCCTAACTTCATTCTTCTATCTAATGGCCAAATAATATTCCATTTTGTGTATGTACCACATTTTGTTTTCCCACTCATTTGTTAATGGACACTTGGGTTATTTACAACTTTTGGCTATTGTGAAAAATTCTGCTATAAACATTCATATACAAGTATCCGTTTGTGACTCTGTTTTCACTCTCCTTGGTTAAATGCCTTGAAGTGGGATTGCTGAGTCATATGGTAATTCTATATTTAACTTTTTGAGAAACTGCCATATTGCCTTCCCCAGTGGCTGCACCATTTTACATTCCCACCAACAATGTACTAGAGTTCCAATTTCTCCACATCCTCTCCAATACTTGCTATTTTCTGTTTTATTTTTTAAAATTTTAGCCATCCTTGTGGGTGTGATGTAGTATCTCATTGTGGTTTTGATTTGCATTTCTCTAAATGGCTAATGATGTTGAGCATTTTTTCACGTTTATTGGCCATTTCTCTATCTTCTTTAGAGAAATGGCTTTTCAAGTCCTTTGCCCATTTTTAAAATTGGGTTGTCTTTTTGTTGTTGTATTATAAAAGTTTTGAATATGTTATGGATATTAAGCTCTTATCTAATATATGGTTTGAAACTATTTTCTCTCATTCTGTGGTTGTCTTTTCATGTTCTTGATAATTTTCTTCAGTGCACAAAAGTTTTAATTTTGATGAAATCAAATTTATCTGTTGCTTCTTTTGTTGCTCACGCTTTTGGCATCATATCTAAGAATCTATTGCCAAATCCTAGGTCATGAAGATTAGCCCCCATTATCTTCTAAGAGTTTTATAGTTATAGCTCTTATATTTAGGTCCTTGATCCATTTTGAGTTGGTTTTTAAAATTTTTGTATATGGTGTGAGTTAGGGGTCTACAGTATTCTTCTATTTGTAGATATAATTTTCCAACACTATTTGTTGAAGAAACTATTCTTTCCTCACTGTATGTACTTAGCACCCATGTCAAAAATCAATTGTCCATAGATGTGTGGCTCTATTTCTGGACTTTGAATTTGGTTCCAGATCTATTTATCTATCTTTGTGCCAGTACCACACACTCATGTTTACTGCCTATAGTACAACTTGAAATCAAGAAATGTGAGTCCTCCCACGCTATTGTTTTTCAAGATTGTTTTGACTATATGGGGTCCCTTGTAGTTCCATAAGACTTTGAGATATTTCCATTTCTGCAAAAAAGGAATTTTGATAAGGATTCCATTTGTATATTGGACAAGTATATATATTTAAGGACTTGTTAGGCTTACTTGCAATGTGGAGAGTGATTTCACAAATTTTATTACATTTACTACTCACAACTACCTGCAAATAAATGTCTCCTACCTAAAATTATTTTGCAAATCTTTTTCTAAATTATAAAAATAAAAAGTACTACATTGAGGGGGAATATTGGTGGAATGGAATTTGAACCCAAGTCCATATAACAACAAAGCTCATATTTAACCCTTCATTAACATTTTAAATAGGAATCTTTTCTTTTTACTTTGTATTAGGATGGGGTATGTTAACTTAATTGTAAATAATCCTTAGTTTCTTTAGTTGCACATCCTGTCTCTCTCTGTTTTAAAGATAGCTTTTATACCCATAATTGCTATTTACATAATTTTGAACAATTCTAGATTAACAACTTCTGTTGCCGCAATGGACCTTATAAACAGTAAAGGCTTCCTCTTTTTTCTATCTAGAAATGTAGTTTTACAATATTTGGAAAATGCTTTGACATGATCACTTAAGAACAAAGCATCTTAAAGCTGGAGCTGTTCATGTTATAGTTAGCTAAGAAGTTTAAAAGGAATGCTTCTAACTTTCCTATCCATTTCCCTCCCAGGAATGAAGTAATTATTTTGGAAAATCTAAGCTTGCATATGAGATTCTAATATATGTTCCATCACTTATATAATTTCTTTCTCCATCATCAGTATTCGGCATAAGTTCCCATCCAATCCATGGATTAACTTAAAAAAAAAAAAAAAATTAGATAAATCATGCCAGAAGAATCTGGATAATTCTTTCAGTTGTATTTGGCACATGCACTATCCTTGTTTCAAATAAACAAATCACAGGAAGTTTTCAGCTCAACTTTTATGTTCCTGAAAGTTTGTTTGCGAGTTGGTTACTTGGAACATGTTTTCCCCTAGGAATAATGATATAAATGATGGTTAGATTCTCACACTAGTCCATTAAAGGCTATTAACCCATTATAAAGCTGAAATACTAAATATTTGTCATGAAATGTACAAAGAACAGTACTGTTGCAATGCTAATTAGCCAGAAGGGAACAATGGCATGAAATGTTTTTAATTTCAAATGTTGATATTTGAGGGAAAGAAGGTTTAATTAGAGGAAAATAAGGCAGTGGAGAGAAACTTTGATGCTGACTTTTTCAATTATGTTTAATTTTAGTTCCAAACTTGTGACTTTACTTTTTCTCCATTCAATTCTATCATGAGTTCTGCTGTTATTACATAATGGGATTAAAAGAGGGATAGAGAATTTGCTGAGATGACTGTGAAGGAGTTGGAAGAGAGAAGAAGGATAAACAGTTATAATGGACTTAGGCTTCTGTGTCTGAAAATATCCCTGAGGAGGAAATAACTGAATGTGGGAGATGACATGGGGAGTATGGGAAGCTCAGGATACCCCTGAGGAGAAAATAGGGTGTGGGCCAGAGGTGTTGGGTCTAACCTGCTTGTATGCTGACTACCAAGTATTGCTGTGGGCACAGGATGTCTTACTTAACAGTGGGAGAGCAACTGGGGAAGGACATTTAGACTTGGGGAGGGGTGAGTCTTCCTTCCTGGAATCATGTATCATCAGTTAAATGCACCTACAAAATAGTAGAAAGATATTTCGTATCTATGGTTAAATATCTCATATCATGTACATACTTATTTTTAAAACTTCATATCTTCCCATTTCTTCCCAAATCCATAGCCTACAACAGCCTGGAGGCACTGGTCTACTCTTTCTCTCCCAGCTTGGTCTGATGCCTCCCTCACACTGAAGGATAGCCATACTTCCTATCTCCAAGTTTTATTTTTTTATTTTTTATTTTTTATTTTTTTTAAAGATTTTATTTATTTATTCATTTATCCCCCCCCTTGCTGCTTGTGCTCGCTGGGTCAGCTAACCACGCCGTGCGGGCGGGCTTGCCTTCACCAGGAGGCCCTGGGAACCGAACCCGGGGCCTCCCATATGGTAAACGGGAGCCCTACTGATTGAGCCACAGCCGCTTCCCTATCTCCAAGTTTTAGAACAAGTACTTTACTGCCACAGTGCCTAGACTACTCTTTTCCCACCCACTGAGTTGCTGATTCTCTTGTGGTCCCAGCAAAGCATCCACATCCTCAGAGAGGGCTGCCCTGTCATCCTCGCCATCCCTAGCTCCCAAACACACACCCCAGGCCATGAGTCTGTTTTAGTCCCCTCTCTCTTCTCAGAGCCCTGTTCACATTTTGTTGTTTTTTAATGATCTGTGGACCAAATCTCTCACTCAGTGATAAGCTCCACGAGTGCCAGGATCTGCCCTATCATAGTCACCTCTATATCCTTAGCTCTTGGCACACAGCGAAGGCATAGCAGCTTTATTTATTGAATAAGTGGATGAAACCAGATATAAACAATCCAGATGAGTATCTACTACACATTATTAGGTATTTTTGTGGGCATTATGGTGGATGTAAGAAAAGTAAGTGCTCAAATGTATGTTCTTTTTGAAGAAACAGGATCTATAAACATGAAACAACTAGGGAACAAGACATTGTAATATGAATTGCTAAGTTGCAAGATACAGGTAATACATTCTAAGAAGCAAAATAAAAGAAATAGTCTAGCTGAAAATATGTACTGAAATATGTATGAAAATGTTGATTAGCTCCAAGGAAATTATTTTATAATGAAAAGCAACAAGTTACAGCACAGCTATTCAGAAGAATTCCTAGAGGCTGTTTTGTCAATATCTCATATGCTTTTTACTTTTCTCTCTCCTTTCTGCCTTTCCTGTGTTTCTGCCTTTCATTTCTCCACTTTTCCACTCTTCCATCCTACCTTTTCCTTTTGGGGCATTTTCTTTTTCTCTGGTTTATGACCAAACCTGAAAATAGTTGTTTCTAAATAGAGCTAAAGAGTGTGAATTGGGATTTGGGAGAGTATATTTCCAGGAATAAATGAGTGTTAAGGTTTTGTTTTTTTTTGTTTTTTGGTTTTTTTTTATATGTGCAGTGGAAATGTCACTGTATACGAGGTTTTTTCAGAAACAAAATTACTCGTGATTGGAGAATTTGTTAATCTTCAAAGTTCCATATTTCCACTGAGTTTGTGCAATTGGGCTTTTTGGTAGAAAGAGCTTAGACTCAAGAGTCAGATTTGGATTTGAATCTAAACATTGCTACTGCATGGTTATTTGCCTTCAGAGAGTCACTTTATCTTCCTGGGGCTCTGTTTCTTCATGAACAAAATGAAAGAAATGATCTGTCATCTCTCTAGAACTTCTACCTCTAAGAGTCTATGGCAATTACTAAATGATTTCACTTCCTCATGTCTACTCCCCCTAGGGTTTGAATATTTATGGTTGACTCCTCTTCCTCCCACCTCTAAATATACTTTTCTCTGACCTACAAATAATTCAAATGAATTATTATCTGCCTTGTATTATTTTGATCTTCTTGTATTGTTGTTTCGCATGTATGCTATGAGTTAGTCTTAGATCTTTGCTATATTGTAAGACAAAAAAAAAATGTAATTCTGTAACCCCTCCTCTCTATCTCCTAGAATAGAACTGTTTATTTATCAAAAATTATGTATTGAGTCTATACTAGATGCCAGGCAGTGTTCTAGATGCTGAAGGTCCAGTAGAGAAAAAAATAGATTAAAATATCCTAAGCTCTATGGACCTTCCTGTCTGGTACAGAAAAGAGATAATGAAAAGTAAAATATAGCAAACATTAGATGAGGATTAGTACTATGGTGAAAAATAGAGCAGAAAAAGGGGAGAGAGGGAGTAATAGAAGGGGCGGGGTGGGGGAGTGATGTAGCAGTTTTAAATAGAGTGAGGATGGAAGGCTTCACTGAGAAGGAGACTTGAGCAAAGATCAGGGGGAGGAAAGGGAGTGAGCAGGCAGAGTCCAAAGAGGCAAGTACAAAGTGCAAAGGCCCTGAATGGGAGTGTGTCTGGCATGTAGGCAGAATAGCACTACGCTGGAGCCCATAATAGGGGTAGGGGATGTAGAAAAGGAAGTCAGGGAGGTAATGTACAAATAGGCACCTGTGAGTCCTTTGCAATGATAGGAAAACCAGTTTCCTTTTGTAGAAGTCAGTCAGCATGATCCTTGTGTCAGATAGGTCTGTGAGGGTCTTATGATGGCGCCTCCCTGACCCATTCTTCTCACATGTTTAAGTAAATGGGTGAAGATCATGCCCTTGCCTTACTTAACATGTGGTTCAGAGTCCAAAGATAGGGCTAAGCCATGGAATGGCTGAGAGCACAGCTACAACTCTAGGCTTCCACTTTCCCCAGAAGAGACGTAGCTGCATGACACGGATTACTTAAGAATAAGAATTACACATCAACTCACACTTTTTTTTTCCCCAAATACCAAATCACTTCATTTTATTCTCAATTCATACCCACTGCTATTACATATCCAGATTATTGTTTTTAGATTTTTAAAATAAAAGCCATGTAGAGTTACTAATTGAGGTTATACATCTTTTAACAAATTGTATAAGGAGGAAAACATTGTGCTCACCTGGGTCACTGTCATAAGACTATGTGACATTTGCATATACCCCACCGTTTCCAAAATGCTTCATTCACTCAACAGGTGAATGATATGGAACTTTTCCCGTAGACTCTGTTCCTGGCACTGAGACTATGGTAGCAAAAAAGGGCAGGTGTGGTGCCCATCCTTAGAAACTTACAGTCTAGTATCTGTCACATACTCGTGCACATATTTTATTCTCACAACATCTCTCTGTAGTAGAAAGAATAGATATAACTTTCCTTATTGTACCCTTATTTTAAACAAAAGGAAACTTGGCACTAATGTGGTTAAGTGACTCACTCAAAATGACCACCTTGCTAAGTAGCAGAGCCAGCACTTATTAACCACACATGACTCCAAGTCAAGTGCTCTTTATTTGGATGAAAAATATCTGGATTTGTTTGACCTGGGTCACTGGCTGACAAGCAACCAGTACATCATCTTTGTATGATACAGTATTTCAAAAGCTTTCTCAAAACTAAGCACGTACATTTTATTATCAGATAGATCATCATCCTCGGGCCAGGCATCAACTTGAATAACGCCACCTAACAGAAATGTTCTATCCCGGTCTCCTTTCAGTGGCACTCACTCTTTTCCTAGGATTTTATGATGAGAAGGACCCTGTAATGTCACTAGTCCAGGGGACTCTGAGTTTTCACAGCTTACATTAAAAAAAAAAAAAAAAAAAAAAACATTTTATCATAAAAGCAGACTCCTACCATGAACAAAAGCCTTTTTTACCCCTGAGAAGGGCAGTTCGGTGTTCATTGACATTCTGTGAATGCCTTGTTCATTATCATGAAAACATGATAGTGTGTGCCGCCACTGGTAGATTAACCAATCTCGTCTAACCTCATTTTATAGTTGAGGAAACTAAGGCCAAATGAAACAACTTACCCAAGGATTTTTATTCTCTCTGGAAGAAGACAAGTCAAAGTCTACTTTAGAAATGATTTCAAAACTGTGAATAGAAAGGCTTGGAACCCACGGTGTCTTTCACGTTCAAAGGTGCTGAGGCTGGTTGGGTGACTGCCCAAAAACACACAAATGAACGTGTCCCCAGGGTCCTCGTTCTACTGAGTACACATACAATGTGGCCATTTATAGCTCTCTCCTCTGCTTCCTTGGTTCCCAAGTCTGCTCAATGAGTCAGTGCAGTGCGGTGGGAAGAACCAGGACACGAAGGGACTACACCTCCCTAGTAGCTCTGTGACCTTGAGTGAGTTCTGGAACTGCTTCCAGCCTCAGCATGCCCACTTGTAATGTAGGAATAATGCCTGCTCTTCCTACCTTGTAGAGTTGTTATAAAGATCAGGTGAGATAATAAATAGGAAAACATCAGGAAAAAGTGCGACGCAAATGCCAGTTGTTTTCTCGGATGGTTCTCTCTCAGCTTAGTTGTCACTTGTGAATTCCTTAGCATTCTGCGACTGGGTATCACTTCTTTTGATTTTGCTTTTCAAGTAGATTATTGCTACACCTCTTCTGCAACAGGCCTTGCATATCTTCACCATACTATTAATTAACTAGCATATTCTATCACCCTCTAGTCTCAGTGTCCATGTTTCTCTCTGGTCTCAGCCTCTTCCTTAACCTCATATTGCTGAGCATCTCTGCCGGTTGATTCAACTGGCACATGAGATGATATTACCTTGCTTTCCCTAGCAGGGGCAGTTCCTCAAAGTCGCAATACAGTGAATAAAACTGGAATATAGTTTGTCTAACTGTGAGGCCAGCCTCTGCAAATGCCCTTAGTGAATCACTGAAAATGTCATATGAAAAACTGCCCACAGTACTAGTTTTGGTAGCAATGTAGGAGTAGGTCTTTAAGCCCTGTTGCAGATAGGCCCCTACTTCTGTCCTTTGACACTAACCTTCAAGGTTCTCTTAGCCTTCTTGTGCCCCCAATTCAAAGAACTGTGTCTACTGGCAGTTGAGCTAGAGTTGGTCCTTGGATTCATTCTCAAGCCTTCCTGCCTGCCTTGCATCAATAGGTCCCCAAGAGCTGTAGATTAGCCTTCTTAAATAGCTCTTGATTCTGTTCTCCGCTCTTCATCCCCTGCTGCCACACCTGATCAGACCTTCTTAACTGCTTTCCCTGCTTCCACCTTCCAGTCCATCATCTTCAGAGCCCGCACAGCGGTCAATTTCCTCACCTACAGAAAAGCCTTTGGATGGTCCCCATGCTGAGCTAAAGTCCAAACGCCTTCCTGTGAAGGTCAAGCCCTTCCACACGCTGGCTGCCTTCTACCCTCATCTCCCAAAGCCTCAGCCAGACAGAAGCTCTTTGCCATTCTCTTTCCCTTATTTGGGTGATTCCTTCCCTTCCCTGTATGGTAACAGCCAACTCTGATCACTCCAGGTCAAAAAAAGTGTTCCTCTTCCACAAAGCTTTCTCACCTTCCCCAGGTGGAAAGTGAGGTACTCCTTTCCCTATGCCCATTCAGATGTGAATTCTTGCCCTCCAGGGTCACACAGCAGAAGGTTTGAGGGCACCGGCTTTGGAGTCTTTCTGGCCTAGGTTGACCATCATGTATGTGACCTTGGGAAAATAGTGAACCTCTCTGTTTCCTCATCTGACAAGTGGGGGTGAATTAATAGTCCCTCTCTCATGGGAATAAATTAAAAAGTGCACTTGTAGCACTCAGCTCAGAGCTTGGCAAAGAGTTAAGCTCTCAGTAGATCTTGGCAGCTGTTCTTTTCTGTTAGGCACATTACACTCTTATACCTACTTGCTCTGTTCCTCCCCCACTAGACCAACGGCTTTGCCAGAGCAGGTACCGTGTTTCCTGCATTTTTGTATCTCCAATGCCTGGCATGTGTAAATGTTCAATAAATAACCATTGAACGAATGAGTCATGTCTAGGCATCACAGATCTTTTGGAGATACTCAGGCCACCCATTATTTGCTTGCCAGGAGGATCAGAGTTAATATCTATGAACATTTGGAATAGTATTTGACCCATAGTAAAGGCTTATGAAATGTTACTCTGCTGGGCACATGAAAAACACCAGCAGAGTTTTTTGATGCTGAGCAGTTCCCTGGATTGTGTTCTCTCTGCTCTCCCCAAAGTACTCATCTGCTGTGTGGGATCATGCTGGCTGAAAGCCATACTCTGTTTCTAGGAGCATGCAGTTAATCTGGTATTGCCACATGTTGGACTGACTCCTTCAATTATTTTTCTCTGATTTTAGGAGAAACTAGATTTCACTATAGAAAAAAAAGGAAAACAGGAGACAATACAAAGAATAAACTGAAATCACCAATAATTTCATGTTTATGAATTAACCATATCTACAATTTATTGAGTGTATAACATGGACTTTGGAGATAGACAAATCTGAGATTCCTTAAGCCTCAGCAATCTCATTTGAAAAGTGGGTGAAATAACACTTACCACATAAGATTGTTGGGAGGATTAAACAAGATAATGTATGGGCTGCACTTAGCACGGTGCCTGGAATATTAAGTAAGCGTTCAATAAATGGTAGGTCTTAATAGCTTTATGGTCAAAATAGATTTTTATGTCAAAGAACTCATTTGTATGTGTACATATATACATACAGGGTAGGGTATATTTGCATATACAGATATGCTTATGTGTGTGTGTATACATATGGGTATACACACAAATACATTTTTATATACATACTTTGTGTTAGGTTGTAACTATTGTCTTAGGCAGTGTGTATATTAAGAGCATGGGATCTCGAGACAAACTGTCTGGATTAAAGTCCAACCTCTCTACCTACCAACTGTGTGAACTTTGGCAAGTTATTTAACCTCTCTCTGTCTCAGTTTCTTCCACTTCAAAATGCAGATAATCCTTTCTTCAAAAAGTTTTATGAGGATTGTTTTAGCTTGCCAAAGGGCTGCCAGTGCAAAGTACCAGAAATGGATTGGTTTTTTTTTTTTTTAATTTTTTTTTTTATTTTTTATTTTTATTTTTTTTTATTATGGGTAAAAATCAAAATTCTCACAATACATACAAACATTTGCAAAATGATATATAAATATATATGCATATATGTGTATTTGCTTACAAAAATGTTTATATATATATATATATATATATACACACACATATATTTTAAGAGGTGCTTAGATTAAAAGGGATCTATTTGGGGTAAAAGGTTACAGTTCTGAAGCCATGAAATATCCAAATCAAGGTACCATAAAAAATGCTTTCTCACCAAAGTCAGCTACTGTTGATCCTGTTGTCCAGCCATGTGGCAAGGCAAGATGGCCACTAATCTCTGCTGAGGTCTCTTCCCCTTCAGAATCTACCATCTCCCTAAGCTCAGCTGAGGGCAAACAGGCTTAGGGCTTGTCTCTTTCCTCTTTCAGTCTCCGCTTTCTTCCCAAGTTCAGCTGCAAGCTATCAGGCATATGGCTCATCTCTTCCTGAGCTTCATCTCTTTGAGCCTCTCAGGGGCTTCTGTCCTTGAGCTCAGCTGTGGGAGAAACTGGGGTCCTTTCCCTCACCTTGCAGGATCAAATATGATGACTTTCTTTATCTCTGTGTCTCTCTCTCTGTGTCTCTGTTTATATCGGACCTGGCAAGACTGTGGAGACTCAACCTGAGTCACACCTTACTGATGTAGTCCAGTCAAAAGCCTAAATCGATCTTATCAAGTGATCTAATCAGAGGCCCCTCAGCTGAATTTAATGCAATCAAAGGATACCATACCCACAGGAATAGATTAGTTATTAGTTTAAGAACATAATCTTTTTCTTTTTGGAATAATTAAAATAATTTCAAATGGTCCCAAGGATTAAATAAGTTTAATATATTTAATGTATATAATATTATTTTATGATAATATATGATATAAATATATAAACAGCATTAGAGAGTGTGGTGGTTTGGAGCTATGTACCCCAGAAAAACATGTTCTTAAATTTAATCCATTCCTGTGGGTATGAAACCTTTTGCTGAGGTTACTTGAGTTAAGGAATGGCCCAATTCAATCAGGATGGGTCTTAATCCTATTACTGGAGTTCTTTATAAGCAGAATGAAATTCAGACAGAGAGAAAGAAAGCCATGGGAAGCAAGAAGCTGAAGACTGATAGAAGAGAGAGGTCAGGAGAGGCCACCATGTGCACTGCCATGTGTATTAGTCAGCCAAAAGGGGTGCTGATGCAAAATACCAGAAATCTATTGGCTTTTATAAAGGGTATTTATTTTGGGTAGAAGCTTACAGTTACCAGGCCATAAAGCATTAGTTACTTCCCTCACAAGTCTATTGCCATGTGTTGGAGCAAGATGGCTGCCTTCCTCTTTCTCTTAAGGCTCCATAGTCAGGCTCTCTCGGGTTTGTCTCTCTCCCCAGGGCTCGATTCTCTCCAGGCTCAGCTGCTTTGTTCTCTCCACAAGACCAGCTGTAGACTCTCAGGCAAAAAGCTCATCTCTTTTCCTGGGGCCTTCTCTCCTTCCTCTGTGTGCTTACTTCCCAGGGCTGCAGCTCAAAAACTCTAACCTCCTTTCTCTGCAGTACAGTTTCTCTGTGAGTCCCTGCCCACCACGGGGGCTTCCTACTGAAGTGGTCCAATCAAAGCCTTAATCATTATTTAATCAAGTATAAGTAAAACCTCTGAATCCCATACACTCTAATATGCCCAGAGGAAAAGATGAGGAATTTACAAACATAATCCAATATTTCTGTTTGGAATTCATCAATAATATCAAACAGCTATGCCATGTGATGGAGGATTCCAGAACCAAGGATCACCAGTAGCCAGCCCTAGAATGCCAGTGTTCAGGAAGAAAGCATCACCTTGATGATGTCTTGATTTGGAATTTTTCCTAGTCTCAAAACTGTGAGCTAATAAATTCCCATTGTGTAAGCCAACCCATTACATGGCATTTGCTTGATCAGCCAAGAAAACTAAGCCACAGAGTAAATGCTCAGTCAAGAAATACTAGCTATCACTATCATCATGAAATAGTCTTCAAATGCATTATTTTTACTGGTTGTAAAATATTACATTTTGTCGTAATTTATTTTACTATTGTCAAAATTTTAGACTGTGAGCTGAAGCTTGATTTGTTTATAGAGCTAGAATGGCTCATATCAATGAGTCACATGAATTGGGAAAGCATTTTTGGCTTAGTTTAATAAAATAGCTCGGTGAGGTGGTGAGAGTTCTGTATTGGGTTCTAGTCCTGGCACCATCCTAGCCACTTGAGTGACTTTGGACAAGCCATTTAACATTAGGGAGAGAAATTAAAGTTGTAGAAAGAAAAATTTATTTTATTTCAGAAAATTCTAACATCTCTGGTGTGATTCTTTAATAGCTGTGAGGATGAATTCAAGAATTTGCTAGGTAGCTAGGAATTGATTTTTCAATGTCCTCTTTGCAGCTCCTAGCCCTGTATCTTGGGCAAGTTATCACCTCTTTATTTTCCCATCTGAGAATGGTAAATGTGAGCTACCCTGCCTTTCTCACTGGGTTGTAAATATCAAAGCACAGAATACATGCAAAAATATTTTGTAAACTGTAACTTTTTATATAAATGTAATATAGTATTAGGGCTATTATTCTATTTTGTATGTTTGAAACTGTTTTCAAGTGAAGGGTTGGGTTAGATAATCCTAAAGTGCCAACTTGTTTTAAGATTCTGTTATCTAGTACTAGAGTTACAGCATGAATCCCATCTACACTCAACTCCTCTCCCAATACACTCTGCCTTTCGTGAGTACAAATGATTCTCTTCATTTCTTGATACCAAGAGATGAGTACCTTTTCTGTTTCAGTGAGTTATCTATTTGAACAGGGAAAGCTATATGTAATTTTGTTAAACTGGTTAAAATATTGTTTCCAGTAATGGCTAGGTAGTGAGACAATTGGATATACATTTTGAAGTGTGTTCAACTGAAATATATCTTGGCCTATTACAAAATAAAATATAGTTCTGTATATAATTTCAACAGTCTAATCTACTCAATATAAATGCCAGATCAAATTAACCTGGATTTCTTCTCTAGAGTGTTCTGCTATACTCTATCTTCATGGTAATCCCCTTTGAGTTGGCACTTGAAGAAGAGAGTTAATTATATTCTTGTCCAAATTTTGAACTAAGGTACAGAGGAAGTTTTTAATGACAATGGACTGCTATGAGCTAGTCACATTTCACAATGTGGGGCACAGGCTAGCAAAACACAGATTCCTGCTCTTCAGGGGCTTATATTCTAGTACGAGGAGATGGACTAACAAACCAAATGAATAAAGAAAATAATTTCAGATGGTAGTAAATTCAATGAAAAAAAAAAAATTGAATCATGTGGCAGAGAATGGGTGGTGGTGGCAGTGAATGCCACTTTACATGGTCAGGAAAGGCCTTTCTGAGAAGGTGCATTTGATCTGAGACTTCCATTGTGACATGTGAGGACCTGGGAATAGGGCATTTCAGGCAGTGAGAACAGCAGAAGCAAAGGTCTAAGGACTTATTAAACTCAGGGAACCAAAGAAAAGACAGTGTGGCTAGAGACTCATGGAGGAGGAGGAAAGAGAAGACTCAGATGAGACAGGGCTTTGTGAGCAAGGGAGAAGTGTCTGGAATTTATTTTGAGGCAATAGAAAGCCACTGGAGGGGTTTAAGAAAGAGAAGGACATGTTCTCTTTGTGTGTCTTTAAAACAATTACTTTGAATGTTGAGTAAAGAGTGGGCTTTAGTAGCTACAAGTGATACTCTGGTTATTTGGGATGGGGGTGGGGCTTGTCCTGAAGCTGTGTTTGGGTGATAAATATCCAGATTTTATTTACATTTTATGTTTGTTGTGGGAAAACTGGTAGAAATTGGAAGGGATTTGGTGTCCCTCCCCAATGAGGACTTATGGCTCAAAGTGAGGTTTAATTCACCTTCTGAATAAATTATTCTTCTAAGTCAGATGTTCTGGCATCAGAGTTTTTCAGAGACATGTTGGCTGGTAGAGGAAAGAATCAAGACATTAGAGATCCAAATATATCATGTACTTTTTTTTTCATGTACTTGTTTTTAAATGGCTTTGAAGCACTTCAGTTCTTTGGTAGTCATTTGGATACTGAATCAGTTAGTTTATTAGGCTGGCTTTCATTACTGAGGCTTTCCCTTTAGGCCAGATCACAGGCAAATTCTTAAGAGGTCTTGCTGTTTACAGAAGTTGACCTTTCGGTAGTCCATTTTTCTTCACAAATGTTTCCATTGAAACTTCTTGTGTCCTCTCTTGTATCCCACAAGAAAATGTATGGGGCATCCTCTCATAGAAGTTGTTTCCATTTCAGTCATCTTCATGCTTAGGACACTGGGTGGTGGTGGTGGTGTTTGTGTGCTTGTGCAGTTTTTTGTTTTGTTTTGTTTTGTTTTGATTGTTTATGTCATATAACAGGTAAGTGCACAATCTTGAAAGTCAAAAAGAAACCTGTATTCAAATTCCAGCTCTGCAGCTTGCCAGCTGAATGCCTTTGGGCAAGCCCATGCTTTGGGGTTTTGTTTGTTTTTTAATCACTACTTTGCAAGTATTTATTGAGATTCCAGATGCTGTGCTAAGCGCTAGGTGTATAGTGGTGAGCAAACATCATGAACATGGGTATTGTGGAGCTTATAGTTTAATGACCAAAACATTAATACAGATAATTAAGGGATTGTAAGTGAGCAAAGTGCTGTAAAGGAAACATTGAATAGGCATCTTAAAGGACTTTTTAATACAGGGATCTAACCCAGAAAGGTGGAGGTGAGTCAAACTTGTTGCAAGCATTAAATGACACATTGCCTGTATAGAGCCCAACACATTTCCTGTTATCTTTGCATTTAATTAAATGCAACTTGCTACATTTATACATAAATGTCTATTGACTGTATCCTTGGTTACTTGCCCAGATTTCTGGTGCATCTGTGCTCTCTGACTCCTGTCAGGTTAGCTAGCTTTTGACCCTGATATCTGAGCAGTTCTGGGACCAGCCATTCATATTTTGGGTTTCATCCATGCCTTGCCTCTCCCAGATTCCTTAGCAAGCTCCTAAGCTTATTACTTTATCTCTTAAATGAATATCACCCAAATCCCAACATGCCAACTGCCTTGTTGCTATGCTGTAGCAGGAACTTTTCAGGAAATTTTCCAAAAGCAGAGGAGAGAGCTTACCTTTCTGTTTTAAGGCCTTTTGAAGAGTCCATCATTATATCCACTCTGCACGATAAGCACTTGTTTTGGCTGAATTATGGACCTGAGGATATATTTCTTTCCATTATTTTTCAGGAAGAGTCCTTGTTCACCACCAATCTAGAACATAGGTCATAATCCTCAGACTTCATGATTTATCCATACCAAAGCCTATGAAATTGTTATTTTATTTTGATATTGTCAGGGCATGCATGATATGTACATCTATGCATGGTCAACCCTTGATTTTCCCAGCTGATTGGTGAGAGTGAAGGGATAGCTTTTCATACTCAGGGCATTAGCTCTGAATCCCCTCTTTGACTGAAGTTGCTCATAAGTGATTGTAGGTCTTCCTTCCCTTTCTTCCATTCTCTAATTAGACGTTTCTGGAAAAAAAAAAAAAAAAGCTGCCCTATAACTTACAAAAAGATTGGAGACCCAGAACAACCCTTGATTTCCAGACAATGCATAAGGAAGACTGAGAATAAACATTATCCCTGAAATTGTCAGTAATTTCTCTTAACACATGGGTTTAGCTTTAACTACCACCTCTCCCCAGAAGGAGAGAATATTCAAGCACAGTTCAGATTTATTAACACAACAATGAGCTTTTCCAGTGTACAGAACCTGTCCTTAAATTCTCTATAAGCATCAATCTCATTTAATCTTGACATCAGCTCTATAGGGTTGCTTAGCAGATAGATAGTAAATTTCAGGAGAGTCTTGTCCAGTTCCTGTAACACCATGAAACATCTATAATGCCTCATATAAAAATGACTGGCTAATAAAAAGTGAGTACATGATTATAGAGGTAATCAAACTACTATTCAGGATACCTTTGTTCTGATTGTTTTTAAGTGAATTGGTTTGCAATTTCTCACACTTTTTAGGTTTCTCTGGCATTGTATGTTAAAGCAAAATTTAATAAAGTATGTTGGATGTTTCAATGAGAATGGCATTGCCTTCTTTGGTTGTTAATGCAATTTTCCTATGATAGAATGGGAAACCTATTTCCCCTTTTTATTAACAATCTGTTGAGCACATCTCCTCACTTTGGTTATAAGAGGATTTTTATTTTATGGCATTTAAAAGGCAATTCCATCATCAGTTGGCTTTTGTTTAATATGAGAAATAAAGTCATTCTGACTGTGGTTTGGAAAGGGTTATAGTTCGCAATTTTGTATTAATAGCTTCATTGTAGTTAAGGCTTAACACTGCTTTTGATTTTAATATTCTTCACAGATGCTCAGTTCTCAATAACTATAATAAAATGCACATTTTAGAAAGTTGTCAAATGTGCAGATTCTCTCCAAGTTTATTTATAGACCCAAAATAGAGCATTTATGCTATTTACTCTTTGGATCTTCAGTAAATAAAAAAATAGCCCTTAGGTGTTGTTTTTTAATCCGTGCACTGTGTTTCTTGTTCTTGTCACAAGTTCTTTAGTCAGATCAGGAAAACAACAAGATAGATGAACTCTGTATATGAGGCACATGCCCCGAAGGTGTCCAGAACTTCAAGACTCTGTATTCTCTGGGGGTGAAATTCAGTCTTAGATCGATGGACCATCTGCAGTTGATTGTATTATATTAATTATTATTAATATGTATAATTTATCAGTGTGTGTGCTGGCTTGAGTCTTTTGTGGACCCCAGAAAGTTATGTTCTTAAGCTAACCTATTCCTGTGCATGTAAACCTATTGTAGGATCTTTTGGTTAGATTCAGTTAAGGGTCCTTTTGATAAAATCGCTTCTGTTAAGGGCCTTTAATTAGATTATGGGACCCAGGGTGGGTCCTAATCCTCTTACTTGAGTCCTTTATAGATGGAGGAATAAAAAAGCTGCAGACACACAGAGAAAAGGCAGAAAAATGGAGAGAGGGAACTAGGAGCTCACAGAGGAAGGAAGCGAGAGAGAGAAAAGCCACAGATGGAGGAGCCTGAAGCAGACATAGCAATGAGGCCTAGAAAAGAGGGGAGAGATGAGTGGACTGGTGTTGTGCCCTGCCATGTGCCTGATGGCCCATAGCTGAGCTCGGGGAGAAAGTGGGCTCAGAGGAGAAGGCAGAGACCCAGACCGGCAGATGCCACCATTGTGTCTTGCCATGTGTCAGGAATCCAGAATTGCCAGCAGCTGACCTTCAGTGAGACAGCATCTCTGATGATGCCTTGATTTGGACACTTTCACAGCCTCAGAAATGTAAGCTTTTAACCTAATAAATTCCCATTTTAAAAGCCAACCAATTTCTGGTATATTGATCCCAGCAGCTTTTAGCAAACTAAAACAGTGTGCTAGTCCCTGAGTGTGAGGCTGTATGAATGGTGGATCACCTGTTTCTTACCACAACCCTATGAGAGGGCTATTCTTTAATCCATTTGATAAGTTAGGAAACTGAGGCCCAAGGTCACACACACAGATGGGAAGTGGCAGGAATGGATGACCTAGTCCCAGCACCTGTGATCTTAGGACTGCCCTGCTTAACTGCCGCCAACCACCATTGCATGCTGGTCTCAGGAAGCTGGTTGATGAGGCTCTTGTCCATTGTTACGAGCAGCCAGAGACTTCATGAGGGATCTCCTTAATCATCACCCCAGCTGAGCTCCTGAGTGTGCCTTAATTGTTGTCTATGTGTTTTAAAGAGCCTTTACAAACTTCTTCTGCAAAAGTATTTAGTAACTCAATTTCCAGGACTGTGTTACCCCTGGTTCCCCCAATTCACCCTTCCTGTCTACATTGGGTGCTGTTCTCCACTGTGACTTTGGTCCTCTTCCCCTCTCTCTTCTTTCCTCTGCTCTCCTCATGTTCTCTTTCCTGCTTTGCTTTGTGCTGCTGCTTCCTGTGTTCCTGTCCTGTGGTCTCTGCCCTTCCCGCTTCCTTTATTCTGCCAGGTTTAGGCAGCAGGAAAGCATGCTTAGCTTCCAATTCTGACCATGTTTTCCCTAGTTATGCAATCTTGGGCAATTTACTTCTTTTTTCTATGCTTCAGTTTCTCAACTTTAAAATCACTACTACTATCTACCTCATAGAGTTATTATGAAGAATAAGTGAGTTAACCCATGTAAAGTGCTTAGCTCAGTTTCTGGCACATAGTAACTGCCCACCTAATCGATCTTTTTTTTTTTTTCGTTTGCACAATGGCAGGTCATTTATATCAGGAAATCCCATCATTTTGTTGAGAGAAAGGACTTCAAACACTAAAAGGAAAACCCTTTCCCCCGGAAGAAAACAAAACAAGCTCTCCCTTTAAGGTGCTTCCCATTTCTTCATTTTCGAGTTCTCCTTGGCCACAATAAAGCAAGTTGGCCGACTGCCACTGGGACCTCAGAAACCAATATATCAGCCAAGTTTTGTTTTCCTTGTAACTCTTGCAATTCCTGTCTCTCCAGCTCGTAACAACTGCCCATATTCACAGTGTGGGAGGATGTTGGTGGGAGCTCTGTGTCTTGGTTGTGGTTGACCTGGGTCTTGAGGTCTTAGGGGGCTAGGCAGAAAGCTGAGGGAATTACCATTTTCTCTTCACTGGTACCGCAAAAGTGCGTATATGATAACTTAGTGAGCAGTTGGGAAGGAGAGAATGTGGAGAATTCAAAATGACCTTCAAAGCCAAACTGTGCCAAGCACTTTTCACAAAAGAAGGCATGCTTATCTCCATTTTAAAAATAAAGTCATCAAAATTGAGTCCAAAAGAAGTCATTTGACTAAAATCAACCTGATTCTAACATTTGTGTTCCTAAGCCTCACTGTCCTGCTCCCTCCATATTCCTCTACACCCTCCTTACTATATGACCCTCTCTTGGCCTGAGTTTCCTCATCTGGTTCAGCAAGATGATTTTGGAGTTCCCCTGCAACTCTGACATTCTGGCACTCTGGAGTAGGTATGTGAATTTGGAAACGCTGTTGCCAGCAGCCACTTTCTGCATGTCCTCCCAGATGTGCATGGACAGGCCTCATTTACTCATTGCTGCCTGGTTCCTGCTGTGGCTCTTTGTGACTCTGCCCCTGAATAACATCACAGCTCACATTGTCATGTCTCCTCTTTGGACCAAACTTACTTTATTCTGTGACCACTGAGTAAATCCTCTGAAGAATCCAATGGGGCGCCAAGAATCCTCTTCTGGTAATTGCTTAGCTTGTTTTGTCTTAATCCACAAATTAATAAAAATTTCTGAAGAAGACAAAATGCTCCATAGAGTCTAAACAAGGATGAGACCAGTTTAGAAGAGAGGAAACCCAACAACCATGAGTTCTACTGTGTTAAATACCTTTTGCATTGCTTTTCAAAATCTTGTTAGATTAGGTATTATCCCCAAAGCTCTGACAGAATAAGGCCCCATTGTTTGTGCAGAGAACTCAAAACTGAGCTTGACTATATTTTTCCACCATACTGGGAACTTTCCTTTGGTGTGGTAGCAAAAAGAGGAACTACACTGGAAGTTTCATTCCAGCTGTGCAATTAAGTTTTAATGTGTAGTTTTCATCAAGATGCTCTTTATCTGTAATATGAGGGTGAGATGGAGGTATAGTGATCAATTTATTATCTTTAAACTGATTAATTTTAGGGATTCTATATTTTGAACAAAGCTAATGCTTTAATCACCTCAACTGATAAGGAGATTCTTATCAACTGATAAGAATCTTTGATTCTTCTTTCTTCTTAATCCCAAAGGTTTAGTGACCAAGTGTTATCTGTTCTCTCTTCAGAATGCCTCTCTGTGTTGTGTAGCCATTGTCATAAATATGGACCTTATTTCATGCTTGGACTCCTGAAAATCATTCTAAGATGCCCATACTTGCATGCTCCACCCTTCTGGTCCTTTATATGTGTGTTCTTCTTACAAATATTTGTTTGCTTCCTGCTCTTAGAGACCTCAACTGTTCCTTCTCTCTTGCTTATGGTATCAAGTTTTCTGGCCTTTCATGTGTAGAAACCACCCAGAGATCCTTTCTGTTCTCCCATGTTCACCATCCTTATCTTATCTCTGAACCAATGGCAAGGCTGTTTTCTACAACTCTTTTCATCAAATTCTTCCAAATCCTTCAAGGCTCAACCCAAATACAGAAAGGTACCCTGTCCCTCTTGTTCATCAGTGTATGCACGAAGTACAAGCATAATGCCAGGCACATAATGGATGCTTAGTAAATGTTTGTTGAATTAATGGGTGACTCCCTTCAACACAGGTTTCCTTGACTACTTCAGCCTGTGTTTATGTCAGGATTCTCTGAATTCCAGTGGCACCAATTTAACAGCTTTATGGTCTTATGTCAGAAAGTTGCTTTATTTTCATCCACTTAAAGAGACTTAAAATCAATGAAACCAAAGTAAGCTTGAATTGTTTGTTGTTCTACCAAATCAAGCCCCAGCCATTTCCTTTATAGACTGGAGGAGGAAGCAGATTTTTCCATGTGTCAGGCTCTATTCTAAGGACTTTAGCAATATTTTACTCCTTGAGCCATTGCAACAAATTTGTGAGGTAGGTGCCATATTATCCCATTTTATTGGTGTGAAAACAGAGACCCAGAGAGATTAAATAACTTGCCCAAGATCTGAAAGTTAGAAAATGGTTAAACCAGGACTCAAACCCAGAGATTCTGGCTGCAGTGTGCAATCTTTAGTCTTATACTGTGTTACCCCTCACATCACTACAAAATATAAGACAATAATGGTTACCTCACCAGGCAAACCCCAAGACTAAAAAATATAAATAAATAACTCCTAAGACAGCCCATTCTTTCAATGGGGCACAATATCATCTTCTTAGGAATGAATAAACCATTAGATTTAGTCTTGTTTATTTATAATCCCCAGCAAGATGCTCTCCTATCTGTTTTTAAATAGATCTGCTCTTGTGTTTGGACATTACATGATAACAACCTCATTTTTCCTTGGAAGGGTATTTTCCTGCCCTCTGAAAATCCACATGGCTAACGGCAGGATGTGCCTTCTTTAAGGAAGACCTACTTCCTGGAGCTTCTCTGGCAGGCGATCCTAGGAAGCTCTTTACTGCAAGCCTCTGGTCAGCTGAATAAAAATGAAGTGGGCATTTGTATTTCCCCACTGATTGAGTTGGCTCAACCTGCAGTAGGTTCAAATTCACAAAAGCATAGACAGGCTTGCTTCCAGGGCTGCAATGGAGCTGGAGGAAGGCAGGCTGCGTGCCCGGCTTCCTTGCACAGCATGGCACTGGATCTGTGTCAGTGGTACTCTTTAAAACCAAGGCTCCAAACCACCCTCCCCCACCCACAGGTCACAGGATGATTTGTGCAAGATGCCCTACTTCTGATGCCAATTGGACCCTGTTCAAATGAGCGTGCAGATCAGAATGTGCTTTTTTAACAGGGTGAGTGCATCCATTAGGGATACAATGATCTGTAAAACAAGATGTCTCAAACTTTTCCCCTATTGGTAATTCAAGCTTAGTATTTTTGCTCTACTGAAAAGGTTTCCTCAGAAAATTGTTGGTCTTGATCACATGAATGCCAGTTATTTAATGGAATACCAACCTGGTTGAAAAATGCTTTCTAAGTCCATGCTTGACCAATGACAATAGTACCTGGATATTTACCAG
Organism: Tolypeutes matacus; assembly: GCA_026826555.1. Classification (NCBI taxonomy): domain Eukaryota; kingdom Metazoa; phylum Chordata; class Mammalia; order Cingulata; family Chlamyphoridae; genus Tolypeutes; species Tolypeutes matacus. The sequence continues at coordinate 63,775,509 of JAKSZT010053883.1, forward strand.
TTAACATTCAAATTTTCAATGTTGATACAATGTCCTGTAGGTCCACAACAGGATGTAATTTGTAGGTTTCCTGAGATGTGAATATGATTCACCCACTTAGGAAAGCAGAAGTCTAGATGGGGATTAATTTGAGAGTAAATCTAGCTGAGTGTGTCCAGCATTTACATCTCAATATATTTTGGGCATTCTCACCCAAATGTCAAGGACAAACTTCACATTGGAAACAGTGAAATAGCTTTAGTTTTTGTACAAATGCTTGTTACATAGGCTTTTGAAACTTCACCATTCCTCATGGCGGACATTTTTAATCAATCCTGCATCAGAATATTCCACAAAAGGTTAATTGGATGTGGTGCTTGAAAGTATGAAAACTGCCTATATTGCTGGGCACTTGGAAGGCCTAAAATAGCTGCCTTTCTTTTTTTTATTTTTAATTTGAGTTTGATGTTAATATAAATTTCTCCATTTTCTTTACACACATATTTGGGTTTTTTAGCCAGACCTTGCCAAGCATTCTCCAATCACATCATGAGAATGGGTCACTTAATTTGGTCTTCCCACCTCTGGCAACGGGATTGATTAGAAAGGAGATGGTGGGGGGAAATGAAGAGTAGGGGCAAGATTTCATGCAGGAAAAAAGTAGGCATACTCTATACAAAATTTCCATGTAGGCAATGTGATAAGCCTCATTTCTCAGTCAAACTCAACTTGTGGAATCCTAGAACAGCCTAATTTGTGGCCTTAGTTATGAAGTTTGCCACACCTGAAACTAACTTTTGTAAGGAGGGGAACTTTACTAAGCTATAAAAGACACTTAGACTTTTGTGGATTTGTGATTCAATTTCAAATATTTAGTAATTTTTGGGTTCTTCCATTATTATAACAATCTGCTTCCTTATATTACAGGCCTATTTGCATTTTATTTTGCCCACTGGAGTGTGAGCCTAATGAAGTGAGGAAATGTCTTTTATTATTATTATTATTTGTGTCCCAGAGACTGGTAATGTGCCTTGCATGTGATAAATTTGAATCAATAAATGAATAAATGATATTTTTTTCCAGATTCTTCTTTGCCATGAATCAATCATAGACTGTTCCAATGACAGTTTTCCCTGAATGAAAGGAGTTTTCTGAAAGTGGAGTCAACTACATTCCTTTCTCTCCTCCTTATTTTTTCCTGAGGGCAGGGCCACGTGGTCTGTGTAGCTGTATAGGGCCCCTGCTTAAAGGAGTCCTGTGCTCGTTTGTGCTCTGTTATTACCGTCTTAAAATCCTTAATAATTTTTGAACAAGAAGCTCTGCATTTTCATTTTGTACTAAGCCCCACAAATTATATCCCCCATTCTTCCTGACAGCTGAATATACACACCATGTTAGACTGGCAGCTGTGGATTATCTGCTGGTATGGTTTTTCTCAGCCCGTGTTGAATTCACAAGCAATGGCTGGTTTTGGGGTATGTGGTCCCTTAGTTTAAGAAAAGCCCCCTACAGCAGCCATGTTTTCACCTGGGCTTCAGAGGAATAGTCCTAGGTGGGGGGTGGGGGGATGATTGGGTTTCTAAGTATTCAAGCAGAGGAATCCCTAAAGGAGGGAACCTGGAAAGGAGATAGCTCACATTAATGATTTCCAGGCTCTTCCCTCCAGCTGGACAGAAGGGAAAGAAGGAAGCCGAGCAAATTTGAAAGCACCTCAGGAGATCCCTAGGGAACTGGTGTGGGTTGAATTTTTTTTTTTTTTTTTTTTTTTTAACCGGGAGGTATCGAACCCCGGTCTCTCCATATGGTAGATGGACGCTGAACCTCTTGAGCCACATCCATTTCCCTGGGTTGAATTTTGATCCTCAAAGGGATATGTTTAAGTCCTAACCCCACCCTACCCCCACCTGTCAATATTATTTCAAAATAGCAGCATTACAAATGAAATTAGTTGAGTTTAAAATGTGGTCACCCTGGAGCCAGGGTGAACCCTTCGTCCAATATGACCGTTGCCCTTAAAGGAAGGGGAGAGGAGGCACATATGGACACTAGAGAAGAAGGCCATGTGAAGACAGAAGTCGAGACTGGAGTGATACGTCTACAGGTGAAGGACTGCAAAGACTGCTGGCCCTCTACAGGTTTCAGAGGGAGCCATGACCTTGCTGACACCTTGATTTCAGACTTCCGGCCTCCAGAACCATAGACAATAAATTTCTGTTGTTTTAAGCCACTCTGTCTGTGGGACTGGGTCATGGCAGCCCTAGGAAACTAAGACCTGGACCCGTGTTGCTGGGCCCCTCTCTCTGCTTCTCTTCCGGGGCTCAAGTGTCCTAGGGCCATGCTTCTCAAACTTTAGTGTGCATAGGAAGCACCTGTCAATCTTGTTAAAACGCATATGCTGATGCTGTAGGTCAAGGGTTGAACTCGAGGTTCTGCATTTCTAATAAACTCCTAGGTGATACCAAGGCTGCTCGTTCATGGACCAAACCTCAGGCTGCAAGCTGACAGGTTTGCCATCTTTAAGGTGTTGGGGCAGACCCTGAATTCCTATTTCATCCTAGCTTTTGGTGGAAAGCTTTGCCTAAATGCAGTCTGGCTTACCCTATTTACATAATGCACATACTGAAACGGGCCTGCACAAGTGCACGTGTGCATGCTATGAATTAGAATGCTTATGGCTTCAAGTTAGAGAAGCGTCTGACTTGGATTGCTTTAAACCATGAGGAGGATACAGGACACCACAGTTTCATTGGGGACCCAGATACCTTTTTTCTCTCTATTCTGCCATGCTCAGCCTTGCGAAATGACTGTGACTCTATTGGCATCACCTCCAGCTAAAGCAATGCCTAGAGACAGAAAGGGGCTATCTCTCTGCTGTTTCTGTTTAGAAACATTCATTTCCCAGAAGCCCCAAGCAAACATCTCATGCTTCGTTGACTCCTATTTCAGGTCCAGGTCTATTCCTATCCCAATCATTTAACTATGGGAATGGAATGACTGTGACTGGCTCAGTTTAATCAAGATAATCAGGGCCTACTGTGGAAGCTAGAGGAAAAGGGGTCAGCTTCCTTTGAAACACACGTATGAAGAAAGGTGGATAGCATCGGGGGAGGGGAGAGGGGAATCAGGTTACATTAGAAAGAAGAAATGTGTCATGCCTGGGCATGGGGATAATAGTACCGGGTTGACAACCAACCAAACGTCTGTACTGCTCTTCACACATGCTGTGCCCCAAAAAGGCCTTCATTTCAAGAAGGGCAACAGGGCACCTCAGCACAGATCTGGAACAGGGAGCCAGGAGTGCAAAACCCTCCTTTTTCCTTTCTGGATTGGCCCTCCCTGAAGTTGACCTCTAGAATGTTTGTTTTGACTTTGAAAAAATAATCTGAACTGAAGTTTTTTAGTGGGTGTCTGATCATGGATGCTTAATTACAATGCAGGCCAGGAATAATCAGGTGACTTTGAAATAAGTACCAGGTTGATTTTGTTGATGGCTTTGTTTGAAAGAATACACATGAGGTCCACCCTCAAAGTTGGTCAGTTCCAGCAGTAAAGTAAGCCCTGTGCTCATACACCTCAATAAATAGAGGGGATTCTGAAGTCCAGAACTTTCTTGTTCTAGTTATTGGACTCTTAGGAGTTTTGCCAGCATTTTGCAGCAGAGTTCCCATGTTTATAAGCTAGATGGATTTTACAGTAAGCAATTATAAAACAACCGTACTTCTTGATAGCATTCCTGGAAAACCTATTGAAATGCCAAAATTACTTATAAAAGTATGTGAAGAGAATTTGTTCCTTGCTAAGAATTCCTATAATTAGAACATGCATTAAACAAAACTTCTGGGCTCATTTATCCATGAATGTTACTTTAAGAATAAAAAGGGGGCAGGATAACATGGTGGTAAAAACACAGACTCAGAAGCCCAACTGCCTGGGTTTAAATTTCAATTATGCCATTAACTGTGTGATTTTAGGTGAGTTACTTAACCTCTTTATGCTTCAGTTTCCTCATCTGTGAAATGAGAATAAGAATAGCACCTACCTCTCAAGATTAAAAGGTGCATATGAATAGAAGAGTGCTTGTAAGTATTAACACATTTACACATTTTTACGTACCTTCCATGAGGCAGTCTCTGCATTTACACACCAATTTCCTTTAGTTCTTGAAACAATCCTGAAAAATTACATGTTACAAGTATCAATAACTAATAATTGATGACATTACCTCCTGTGTGGGCAGGCTCTGTACTGGGTACCAAACAGGTATTATCTCATTAATCTTCACAATAAACCTCAGAAATATCATTTTTCCCGTTTCACAGATAAGGAAACTGAAGCACAACACAATTAACCTACCCAACAACATTTAGCTTATCAGCAGAGATGCTGCGACGAAACCCAGGCATCTTGAAATAAATGGAGACTCGGATGTTAAATGATTAGTTCAAAGTTTTTTCCGCTGCACTGTGTTCCATTTTCTCAACTTGGTCAACAAGCACAGTATGAGAATCCACTACATTTCAGAAAAGGTGCTGGGAGTTGGCGATAAAAGATCAATAAAAAACAGTGATACTGGAGAAAATGAAGAGATATATTTTAAAAAGTACTAATAATACAAGTAGCAATTCAATAGAACTTAGAGTCTATAAAGCAGTTTCATATTTAGCTAAACTAAATTGAGGCCTGAATTGTCTTATGAGTAGTGCCTGCTTGTAGAAGCTTGCAAACAAGATGCCAGCTTACTAGTGGTAGAATGCCAGGTATTACATTCATAGGCTAAGTGGGGAAGACACTTTGGTCCCACAAATTCGATCCTCTTGTCCCTCTAATAAGACCATGTCACTGTCTTAGATGAGCACTCTTCCAAATTTTGATAGCAAAGCCCTATTCAAATGAAGCCCAGATAAATGTATTAGATAAATACAGATAAATGTTCTTATTTTTTTTTTTACATTTAGATTTATTGTAAAGCTACAGTAAAGTCCATCAACAAGACCAGTGCAGTTCTTTTTAGGAACACAAATTTTAAAATAGATTAGGCTTAAATGTTGTGTCCCATTTTCACCTTTTTTCTCCTTTTGGTTGCACAATCCTGAGAAAATCTTGACACACATGAAACACTAGTTACAGCTGGTAACAGCTCTGGACTTTTCAGTTACCAGAGACTATTTTTATGCCAGTTGAGGAGGTTTGGGGATTTCTTTTAGCCAAAAAAAAATTTCTTTCATTCACTGACATATTTTAGCAAGCACCCCTTATATGCCAAGCCCTCGGCAAAGTGCCAAGAGTGTGTTGGTGACAGAATAGACATGGTCCCTGCCTTCAAGGAGTTTTGGAGGATGGCAAGTTCAATTCTGCACAGTAAGTTAGTTTTCATTTTTTCATTTTATTTCTCGAAATATAAGAGCCTTTAGAAAACATTTGCTAGGCAAGAGTTTCAGGTAGATAGGAAACCACTTATTAAAGGGAAAAAAAATCCTGCTTTTGGTAGACTTTTACTAGATAGAGGGAATATTTGAGCAGTGAAGAATGGATTAGAGGCTGCCGTGGGAGAAGGAAGCTGAGGAAAGATACTCTTTCTTGATTTCCTCCTCAGATTGCTCTGTATTGGTGTACAGAAATGCTACTGATTTTTGAGCATTGATCTTATAGCCTGCAACTTTACTGAACTTATTTGTAAGTTCTAGAAGCTTTGTTATAGATTTCTCAGGGCTTTCTATGTGTAGGATCATGTCATCTGCAAATAGTGAGATTTTTACTTCTTCCTTTCCAATTTGAATGCCTTTTATATCTTTTTCTTGCCTCAGTGCTCAAGCAAGTACTTCTAAGACAGTGTTAAATAGGAGCGGTGATAGTGGGCATCCTTTTCTTGTTCCCCATCTTAGAGGGAAAGCTTTTAGGATTTCACCGTTGAAGATGATGTTAGCTTTGGGTTTTTCATATATACCCTTTATCATGTTCAGAAAGTTTCCTTCTATTCCTATCTTTTGCAGTGTTTTTATAAGGAAAGGGCACTGTATTTTGTCAAAATGCTTTTTCTGTGTCTGTAGAGATGATCATGTGAATTTTTCTTTCAATCTGTTTAATGTGGTGTATTACATTGATTGATTTTCTTATGTTGAAGCATCCTTGCATACCCGGGATAAAACCCACTTGGTCATGGCATATAATTCATTTGATATGTTGTTGAATATGATTAGCAAGTATTTTGTTGAGGATTTTAGCTTCTAGATTCATTAGAGAGATTGGTCTGTAATTTTCCTGTCTTGGGGCATCTTTGTTTGGCTTTGGTAATAGGGTAATGTTGGCATCATATAATGAGTTAGGCAATGTTCCTTCTACTTCTATTTTTTGGAAGAGCTTAAGCAGGATTGGTGTTAGTTCTTTCCGGAATGTTTGGTAGAATTCACCTGTGAAGCCGTCTAGTCCTGGGCTTTTCTTGGTTGGGAGGTTTTTGATGACTGAGTCTATCTCTTTACTTGTAATTGGACTGTTGAGTTCATCAGTTTCTACTTTTGTCAATGTAGGCTGCTTGTGAGTCTCTAGGAATTTGTCCATTTTCTCTAAATTATGATTCTTGTTGGCATATAATTTTTCAAAGTATCCTCTTATGATACTCTTTATTTCTGTGGAGTCAGTGGTGATATCCCCTCCCTCATTTCTTATTTTGTGTATTTGCATCTGCTCTCTTTTTTTTTGTTAGTCTGGCTAAGGGTTTATCAATTTTATTGATCTTCTCGAAAACCAGCTTTTGGTTTTATTTTTTCTAGTGCATTCTTATTTTCTATTTCATTTAGTTCTGCTCTAATCTTTGTTATTTCCTTCTTTCTACTTCTTTGGGGTTTGTTTGTTGCTGTTTTACCACTTCCTCCAGGTGAGCAATTAGATCTTCAAATTTAGCTCTTTCTTTTTTAATATATGCCTTTATGGCTATGAATTTCCCTCTCAGTATGGCTTTTCTTACATCCCATATATTTTGATATGGTGTGTTGTCATTTCATTCGTTTCAAGGATTTCTGTTGAGATTTCCTCCTTGACCCACTCTTTGTCTAAGAGTGTGGTGTTTAACTTCCATATCTTTATGCCTAATCTGGTTCTCTGGCCCTTACTGATTTCCAATTTCATTCCATTGTGGCCGGAGAAATTACTTTGTATAATCTCAATCTTTCTGAATTCATTGAGATTTTTTCTGTGGCCTAGCATGTTGTCTATCTTGGAGGATAATCCATTTGCACTCAAGAAGAATGTATATCCTACTGTATTTGGGTGTAGTGTTCTATATATGTCTATTAGGTCCAGGTCCTCTAATGTATTAACAAAAGTCTTTGTTTCTTTATTGATTCTTTGTTGAGATGTTCTTTCTAATGGTGATAATGGTGTATTAAAGTCCCCCACTATAATTGCAGAGGTATCTATTTCTCCACTTAGTATTTCCAGTGTTTGCCTCATGTATTTTGAGGCACCCTGTTAGGTGTGTAAAGGTTTATGATTATTCTTCCTTCTTGAAAGATTACCCCTTTCACTAATATATAGTGTCGTCTTTGTTTCTTACAATAGTTTTGCATTTAAAGTCTATTTTTTCCGATATTAGTATAGCTACTCCCACCCTTTTTTGGTTATTGTTTGCTTGTAAGATTGTTTTCCAGCCATTCACTTTCACCTTCCTTGAATCCCTGGGTCTAAGGTGGGTTTCTTATAGACAACATATAGATGGGTTGTATTTCTTTTTTTTTTTTTTTTTTTTTTTTTTTTTTTTTTTTTTTTTATTTT